>OY998142.1:6206573-6711599 GCA_963921925.1 Sphagnum tenellum
TCACAAGGAGACCATTCACGTAATTAGTTAGTGGGTTGTCAAAAACCACACTTAGATCTGGCAAAATCTTCACAACATGCAGTCCATCTATCTATTCATTCATACAGCAGCTCCATAGTTCTCTCTTGTATGTGGATTATAAATAAAATGGATCAAACATTTGAATAGATTGAAGGGAGTTTGAGTAGATGGGTCTTCTGCACTTTCATCTCAAAGTTCTCTGTGTAAGTTCTTAATGTTCACCCCTCAAATCGTCAATCCTACTTATAACTGCAGCCTGAGTGCTCCAGTAGCTAGGTCATTGGTACTCTTGTTGTTATTGGGACTCGATATGCCTGTCTTGCGATAAAATTGATCCCCCAGCTGGAGCAATTCTGCAAATCTATCCAATATGCATACTTGGAGTCTGGGACACAAATATATGCTTGTTATATGCTCTGCTGCAACTTTTTGTTTTGATGTTGATCTTAAAGTGAATCAGTGCCCTGAGGTTCAGAACTTGAGAAAGAGAGAGCCAGAGATGCTGGAAACTAACTAATTAAGCTGCTGGTTCAATGTTGTTGATTGATCAAGCAGCTGCAGCTTGGACTTCATTACCCGGGGGCGGGAGAGAGAAACTTCAGAATTCACATGATCATACAGTTTCTAAGTTCTGATAGAACCATTTTTGAATGGAGCTGAGATCTGTGCACCTAGCTGGCTAAATCAGAATCATGGCCAAAGACGAAGTTCAGCATCACGATCTGCATTTCCCATTGCAAAAGTCAAAAATTGTAGAACTGTGGGGGCTTGCATGACAGCTGCAGTCATGAGTCATGCATCTTCTTGAGTTTCTTCTGCACATAAGGAAGATGAAGAAACTTAAAGCTACTGTGCGAGAGGCATGATCAATCATCTCAGAGCTGTTGCAAAGTCCGAACACTAGTCTCTTGGCTGCAAACGAAATCGAAGCAGAACTGTCCAAGACAAATGTCAATCATCTTCTAGCTAGCTAGCTAGACAAAGATCTACTAAAAACTTCATTTCTCACCTGCCTGACTCTTCGAATCTAGTACAAAATTGCAGTAACTAGTGTAAAAGAGAATGGAACTGAGATCTGCACCTAACTAGATTAGAATCATGACCAACGAGAAGTTCAACATCACCATCATTTCACACTGCAAAATTCAAAAAATGTAGAGTGGGGGATTTGCATTACAGCTGCAGTTGTAAGTCATGGGTTTTCTTCAGTTTCTTCTGCACATAATGAAGATGAAGAAACTGGAAGCCAAGTCAAACTTTCTGTCCAGAGCAAATGTCAATCATCTTCTAGCTAGTAGCTAGCTAGATAAAGGTCTGATGAAACATTCACCTCTCAACTGGTTAACTCTTCCCTAGCCCTTGGAGATCGTTCTGGAACCGACCTATAGAACTCCCAGCGAACCTACTTATTGCAGACGTTTTTCTGTGTTTTCCTTCAGATTTTCGAATGTTATGATTTTCCAACCTGCATCAGTCATGACACAAATTCCTCAAGATATGGATATGTCCAGAGCCCACTTCCCGAAATCCAGCATTGCAGCGAATGGGTACTTCTTCGCATCATGAACTATAGCATACACTTTCGGGTGGAATCACGCATTCCCGCTGTTGTTGGGACCATCTTCATGTGGGCGCAGAGTTTCGCGATCTTCCAGCTGAATGCACAAACCACAGACATTAATCATCAGCTTATGATCCCGAAAACCCGAAAGACATGAAGAAATCATGAATTGATTCATGGGCATTCACACCTGCAATATTGCATCTGCAGTTCCAGCTTCAACAACAGTGCCATCTGCTCCTTCTGCAACGTTCGCAGTTTCCTCAAGATCTTCTGTTCACACCAAAACATATAGAATATGTGAGCAAAAGAAGTTCCAGATCATCTGCACTCAGTCACACAGGTATGAATCTGACATTTTAATCTGCTGGCCGTGTTTTGCATAGAGAATCTCATCATGGACCACCCACAACCTGAAGACAAGCATGAATATCTGGAAAGGCCTGCTGCCCTAGGAGCTGCAACTTGTACATACAATACACCCACTGGGGTTTGAAGGAAGAAATGTATTTACCAAGGGCAGCTTGCTGTGCAATAGTGGCCAGCACATTATGAATATGACTATGAAGCATTTGTATAGCCACACGCGCGTTGTATTCCTCTATAGAAATGTTGTGTAACGCACTGCAGCACAAATCAATCCATCCAGATATTGAAGCATCATGGAGCTCCAGATGAAGCTCAGAGATTCAGTTTCCACAGAACATGAGTGTGAGTTCACAACCAATTCTCAAAGAATCTGATGATGAGCAGCAACATGGGATCTTAGATTCTTATACCTGAATGCTGCGCGCCACCCTGGCAAGTTGGTGCGTGTGTAGGGATGCAGAGTTACTCCAGGATAAAGAGGAGGAGGCATTGTCACCAATGCGTTGATAATGTCAAGCCAACACAGGTCAGGCGGAGGCGCCGGCATCTGACCCATCGGTGGTTGCGGCGCCCCGGGGATTGCGGGGATTGGAACCCTAGTGGGAGTCCCTTCAGCTGCTGAGAGCGCTGGAGGAGGATTCTGGTCCTCTGCGGCTTCTACTTGCATACCCTCATTAGCTGACCCTGCAGGAAGCTTGTTGAGGTTGGAGTGAGCCATCTCGTCTCTTTCTTGTTTGGGAGTAACTTGAGAGCGATGATATGAGCACGAAAGGTTACGGATATTCCAGCAAGACTAGTAGAGAAGCAAGCTGCAAATCGTTTAGAAGCGAACTTGACTATCTATCTGTGAAAAACCAAAAGAAAGTACGAGCTCGAGAAACTTTGCGAAATAAGAAACCCTGAACGATCAGAAAGGAAGATACGGAAACACAAGCAAAGGAGGTAAATCTAGCGAAAGACTTGTAAGGAAAGAAGGAAGATCGGGAAACAAACAAAAGAGTGGAGAGAAAGACAAAGACAAAGGAAGCACAAGCCAAGGAGGCAAGAGCGTAAGACGAGCAAGGAAGGAAGGACGATCGGGAAACAAACGAAGGAGTGAAGAGTGAGAGAGAGAGAGAGACGAAGGAGCGGAAGTACAAAGGAAACAAGTGGAAACAAAGAGGTTTGTGTTTCCCATATATAGGTGAAGTGTACAAGCCATTTGGTTTTACTATTGGTGAACAGGGCTTTCTATTGCTCAATTTTATCGTGTCAGAAACTTTGCCCATTTTTTCGAAAAACATTTAGCAAATTTTTTTGAATTTGCTCTTTTGGAGAAACAACAAATTTTCTTAAATGTTCCCAGTTCCTTTGTCTAAAAATCATTAAAATTGTGAATTATAAAAGCATTGTTGATCAGCATATATTTTTGGTTTTCATAAAAAAAATCATCCTGGTCATGTCAAAAGGTAAGATCATTGGGAATATTTTGTTGTTGCAATTTCCCCTTGTTTCTGAAACTCTTTTCCAACTTTTCAAGATTTAGAAAAAACAATTTCCCAAAAAAGTTTCACCACATGTTGACTGAGTCTTTAGTGCATTGGGACATTTCATAATTTTTCTACTATTTTTGGTCAATTTTGTAAAAACTTATTGCCAATATACTTTAAATCTTTTGTGGGATTCACCCTAAGACTTGGTGTTTTTTTTTTCTCTTTTCTTCTTTTTTGTGATGTTGCCATCATCCACAACTTATGAGATTTAGCCACATTTGGCTATACACCAACCACCAAAGTAGAAATGTATGAATATTCTTATATACTGGCTATTCAAGTTTGAACAATGTGTAGATTCAACATGGTGGTTGTATATATATATAGTTCAGCTTCTACCTTTTGGTTTTTTGAAGACAAGAAATATTTGAGAGAATATTATTTTTTGAAAACTACTTTCACCAAATGAAAAAAAAATGTCACCAAAAAAAAAAGAGATGCTACATCATAAATTTAGAAAGAACTTTTTTTTTTCATCATGGTGCGTGCTCAGCATAATAATCTGGCAAATGAATTTATTATCTCACATGAAATCTTTGAATTGAAACGTTAATCTCAAAACCCTAATGTCAAAACCTAAATGTCTGTGATAACACAAGATTTTTTTCATATGGATCTTTTAATTCCATTAAAATAGGTACCAAATTGCAAGTGTATAGAGTTGGAGGGTGGTTCAATATATTTGTAACAAACTAGCACTCTAACAATTCTTTTGATTTTAAAAGAAATTTCTAATTATCATCAAGGTCACATTCAAAAGAGTTTGATTATATATTAACAAGTATATGAGAGGTCCAGCATAAACCAAAATTTCAAAGCTAACACAAGATCTTTTTTTTTGATATTTTAATGTGGTCACTATAAGAACTCACCCATATTGGGTGGATAATCTTTTACATGGACCCACAAGTATGTTATGGAAAATACACTCATTACCCAACTGGTAATCTTTTGTTACCCTTTTAATCACGGGTGTTAGATGCTTCAAATTAAACTAACTTGCTTCCTAATGAATATATATTTGAAATTCAACCTTAAATTATTCCAGGGGAAAATAAAATTTGTGAAGTGGATAAAAAGAGGGTATATGAGCAAAATCATTCTACGCACATATGCATTTCCATGTTTTGCAATGCATGTGGTCACAATAAATCTATAAAATTTTATAGTGACTAATGGTTGAACATGTTTTGGTTTGGCATATTTTAATGTTCGTAACATTAACCATTTTGAACAATTTATTTTACCACTTCCTTTTGAAATACCTTTAGATTTTATGGTGATTTACCATCATAAGCATGTTTTGAATGTATTCTAGCAACTATTGATTGGTTTAGTGTTCTTTTTATTAACTTTCTTTTGTAGGTTGTTTGAAATTTCTTGGGTTAATTGTTGCAATGTGAATTGCAGAAGTTATTGTCTTTCTCCACTTTGAAATGTGTCCCAATTGTGTAAGTATTATCATTTACCCACATCTACCTAATTATACCCATGCATGCTTATACAAAATAAATAAACGAACATAAATAATAATACTTATACTTTAAATTTTTTTAAAACCTTGTAACCAGCTAATAATTAACATGATAACAAATGGTTGGTGAATGGTTATTGTATAATCTACTCTTATGCATAATTGACAACTATTATTTGTTTAAAAAAATATTAGTACCGATAACCTGTGTGGTTTTAATTATTTTTTAAAAAGAAACCTACATGGTAAAGAACAAAACTGGCCAACATTCATATGAACCTTCTAAAAATTGGGGAAAAAAATGTTTTAGAGGGTTGTTAATCACCAAATTTCACCCAAAAACTTAATGAAATCATCTGATTTTGGAATTTTATTTTTTTCTACATTTGTATGTCAGGTTCCAGTAGGTAGTGTAATATAAAAGGATGCTTTAAAAAAAAACTTTGGCTAAATCTTTTCGTCGAAAAATGCCACTTCAATATGTCACAAACTAAAAAAAAAACGCAAACCTTGGCTATCAATGTCATATCAATGAAAGAACCACACAACACTAGACCCTAAACCCTCACCAGAGGTTAGAATAGATATATTGGCATATAACTGGTGAAGGTCACAATTTGCCAGACCCAGCCCTGGCTTGACTTTGCAAAACATTTAAACCAGCAGCCAACCAGTTGTTCTTTCATCAAACCCAATGGTTCTTTGGGGTTTTTGAAATACCTGAAGCAGGCGATTCTTTGATTTGGATTCTTTTCAAATACCCAGAACTGCCCAATTCTTTGATTCTGCTTTCTTAAAAAGGTACCCAGAACAGGCAGTTCTTTCAAAATTCAAAGAACCGCCCAACACTGAAAATTATGGTCCACCTTCTGTCTGTGTGCTGCTGAGTGCTGAGTGTTGGTTCACTGTGGGTATTTATGTGCTGGAATACTTAAGGGAAGAAATGCAATGCTAGAAGAAGAGACCAAACCATGAGCATGGATATCAGTGTTATTTTTTCTTGGTAAAATTTCGCAACTTTTCGACAGAGAAATTCGGAAAATTATGTTTTGCAAGTGTGAATTTGACTAATTTTGTGATATTTGGGTGAAATTTCGCCAAAATTTTGATACCCAAAAAATGAAGAAAAAACACTGATGGACATGCAAAAGTATTGTCCCCAACTCGAGCTCTACCCAGAATAGAGATCTGCTTTACTTTTTCCCCTTTTCTTCTATTGATACCCATTGGGGATCACAGGAATAAAAGAAAAAATTGGGGAATTTAAAAAAAAAAATTTAATGGCTGCTGGAGCAGACATTCTGTTTCTGGAGATTTCCCCTCCCAAACAGCTAGGTAACTTGGGCTCCAAGTACGCCACACAAACTGGAGCAGGTCTTTCAATAAAATGCAAATAAATTATGCATAAAGATGAGGACATTTAAATGTTCTTAGAATGATTATCCCCATTTCTTATTTAGTAGACTTTCATAAAAGCTTTAGCAGAAGTCTGGAGCTATGATTGTATATTCATCAGTAAAGTACAACAGAGCTGTATAGTTGTTATTTTCAAATCCTTCAAAATATGTGATGTTAATCATGATGAGGCATGGCATTCGAATAATTTGGAGCATGAGTATTTTTTTTCAATTCTGTGGGTGTAAAAACTTGGTGAGTTTTGCAAAAAACCAGAAACTTGATGAAAACGGTACTGCAAAACAGACTTGTACAGAATTTTCTCCAAAAACATTTGCCAGCTGGTTGCAAAAATTTGCCACAGAAATAAAAATCTAATTGGGAGTACAAACCATTGTTGGAGGCTCTTTGAATTTTTAAAGAACTGCTGGTTCGGGTTTTTGAAATGTTGCAGACTCAAAGAACCACCAGTTCCTCTTCTTTGAAAAAATAAAAAATCAAAGAACCAGTGATTTTCATGAAAGTACTGGCAAAGAACTTGGGATTCGTTTGTCTGGTTCCGTGACTTTTTCAGATTTTTAGAGAACCATGACTACATACCAATACAGGTTCTTTGATTTTTATATAACTGACAAGTAAATGTCTATATACCCAGGAGGATAACTGGTGGGTATTTTTCCTGATTTTAAGAACCACCCAACACTGGTGCAAACTATCAATTAAAAGATTTTTTATGAAGAGTGTGAGACCAAACTTTTGTGGCAGTTGAAGGGTGAAAGAAAATAAGAACTTGGGTCAATAAAGTAGTCTCCAGACCAAAGGAAAATTTGTTATCCCTCTCGCACCACAGTGACATTGTAATTCATGCAGCATATTGTGTTGTGTAGGGTGAAGCTCTAAGTTGGGGTATTCTTAAAATAATGGGCATATGCCGAGTGCTAGTCTGTTTTGATCCAGTTTTTGGCGGTTCTCAAACTCTAACCCAGTTCTCGAACTGGCTCTAAGGTCGATTTTTGAAATGAAAATCGGTTTAGACTTGTACATTTGAGAACTGGTAAGAGAACCGAATCCAAGTTCTGAGATGCACAATAACCGGTCATGAGAATCGTCTCCCATGTTGTTTTCAAAGGTTGGAGAACGGAACAGGTCCTCTGCTGGAACCTAGATTCTCTTCAACGGTGGGGACACACTTAGGTCTCCTAAACGATAGTTGGCTTAAACAGGCAGGGCCTGACAGGCGGCGTAAGTAACGTATCATTCATGACAGGCGGCGTAAGTAAAGTATCATTCATGACAGCTGCTGCTGCCTGATCTCGTTACTACAACACTTTTTCTCATTAAATTCTCCCTCTCTCTAACTCCATTACTCCCCTGGGTTCATGCTGTTTATTGTTGCCAGTTCCCAGCAACCCTAGCAACCCTCTCCCCTCTGCAGCAAAGCAAGCAACCTACACCACTCACCGATAAGACTTCCCCTTCTCCTCCTCCACGTCCTCCCCTGCACCCTAACACACAACTCTCCTTCATTCTAATTGGGAACCATAATTTGAAAAGGAAAGAAAATGAAATTTTTTTTAAAAAAAACAAATTTCCTCCCTTTTTTACTTCCTTGCATTTTGCATTAGATAATTGGATTGGGAGAACCAGGTTTAAAACCGGTTGTTATTTTATTTGTGTGAACAGGTATGCCTAAGAATCGAACAAAATGAATTTTAATTTTTTTTTATATGGTCCAGTCCAGTTCTCACTGACTGGTAAATAAAATAATAATTTCAAGAACCATTCTCAAAATTTGTTTTAACCGCCCAACACTGGTTTGATCCTGAACTTTTGGGAATATCATAACCCATGAGTTTTACCCTTCAATGTGCACCAGGCAAATGTTATTAAATATATGTAGATCACAAGTTGTAGGAGCGTGAACTTCTTGCATCCACTCTGTAAGCTCTCTCGTCATTTCTAAGAGAGATATTCACGATCAAAGATGACTGCCAATTACACTACAAATTTTCCCCAACTGCTTTTCACTTATTGCCACTCAGCCCACTTAGGGTTCTCTTTTCAATTTTGTGACATAAAGAATTTATGGATCTTTCCAAAATGTAGCAAAATTAGTTGAGTTTAGACTATTAGAAAAAAACACTCCCAATTTTTGTGTCGACATGGCAACAAAACATTTGGGGAAAAAACACTTATTCCAATGAAGCTGCACAAGCAACAATAAGACTATCTCCCAAGAAACAGGTAACTAAATGTCTGGCTGTTGAGGGAGTTTAGAGGGGTGGAAGTGGGAGGTAGGCAAAACTTCAGATGACTCCACATTACTAATTGTCCCTGCATTGATTGTCATTATACAGGGAACTTTTGATGAGGTAGTTTAATGTACATTGTAACTCATCATATGGCACCCCTCACCCAACTACTTCAATGCCAACATTGGAAACTCTTAGCTTTTGTTACAGAGTACATGTCTTATGGATTATTGAGAGTTTAGGATGTCCTAGCCATGATGGCCTGACCAAGAACAATTTTGGTCAGTTTTGGGTTCTAATCCAGTTTCCAAGATAAGTTTTGGGGAACTTGGAAATTGCAAACTTCACATTCTAGATGGTAGAGGATTGTCACTAGAACAGAACAAAAGAATTGGCCACTGGTTAGAACGAGTATGGGGAGGGTATTTCTTTCCTCATGGAGTATTAAGTGGATATCAGATCCAATATATGCATATATGCGTGTCAGGTTTAACACCAGTATTAGGCAGGTATCAAAACTTATACACCAGGTCAGGGTACCAATATTTTTATTAAAACAGTTTAATATGTTCTCATGATGTTGATTCTAATGAATTTGGGAACAGCCAATTATCATTGGGCTGTTCTCACTCACTAGTTTTTTTTTCAAATAAAAAAATAAAACCAAAAATAAAATAAAATTATTGATTTCATTTATTTTTTGAAAACTAAAATATCATAGTTATCCGTAAAGTAATAAAACACAGCACCCGAACATGACATGAGATTTTTTAAAAACTTGCAAAAACAACACATTAGCATTAAGGGGAGTTGAAACTCAATAAACTGAGTTTCATCCTATCTTTCATTTTTCTTGAGCGCCTCAATATTGTTTAACACTTGCCCTCACCTCATAATTGGTGATTTAAAATTTAAATTTTTTTAAACCAAACCCAACATGGAGAGGATAACAATGCAAGGTGTTTCTCAAAAACTTGGATCAATAACCTTTTCATCTCTAAAATTATCACAATTGTGTTAATCAATAGTTGAATTGTAAATTTTTTTAGCTTCTATGGCAACTACGACAATCACCTTTTTTAAGTTTCTTTTTGCACTCTGCCTTCAAAATTTGTATTTGTATTACCTTTAGATTGCAAAGAGAAAAAACTCTTGCCTGTTAGCTTAAAAGATTTAGGATTATTTGTCAAAGCCTAAATTGCTTTTTTTTGGGTTTCTAAGACTTAGACCCAAATGATTTTTTAAATCTCCTGAAAATTAAAAAAACAGACCCAGGCAAGTCTTTGAATTTTTTATTTTCAAATACCCAAACCCAACTATTATCCCAAAAAACAAACTCATTAAATCTTACTTATCAAGAAAACCTTGGATTCTAAGAGTTTTTTAATTTCAAGAAGGCTCTAGTCCACTTCAAAAAATAAATCAATAAATCTTTTTCTAAAAACCTTGGACCTTGTTGTGGTTCTTCACGTTTCAAAACTCTTGGTCCTTCAAAAACTAGTTGTGTTTGCCTACACATGCTTGATAAAAGCTAAAATCACTCATGCATGTCTTGTCTTAGGGCAAAAATAAATTTTTATAACATAAAAGGCAACAACAACACAAACAAATTAATCAATTAACATTGAATTTCATTATATTTTTATTATTAAATTTTCATCAAAAGCTAATTGAATTTTTTAAAGATAACATCAAATTACTTTAAAACATTTATATCTCAAAAAGGATTTTTTTTAATTTTTTTTTATTTAACATTTTTCTAAAAATCAACTCTTGCATAATCTTTCAAATCAATTTTTTAACAATCTCATTTTGGTAAGATGGAATTGAAGGGAATTGTTTATTTGTTTGATAAACATATTTCATTTTAAAAATTAGTCATATGAATTTTACATTTCATAATGATCTGAACCTTGTGATAGAAAAAGGAAAGTGAAAACTCAAAAAATAAAATCACTTACCCCACATTCATATTTTGAGAAACCAACAAGTAGATGAGTAGACTACCAAACAACCCACCAATTGGATGGATGCATCCAAAATCTACACATGCTCATCCATTAGCTTGGGGCAATAATAATCCTAGAAGATCCAGTTTTGAATTGGATCTTATTCTACCTACCTCCACATTGCTCAAAACTATTTTTAAAAAATTACTAGTACTCCACAACTAATCAAAAGTCCCAACCTATATCGATTATCCAAATAAAAACATAAAAATCTATATAAACAAACATGAAAATAAAAAATATATTATTCTTTTTTTAAATGAAGAACCAGACCCTAGATAATAACATGTTTATGGCCTAGTTCCAGGTCTGGCTTTGAGTTAGCTATTTTATTTTACTTTAAATTCAAAAATTTAAACCAACAATCCAAGTACCCAAGAATGGGAATTGCCCATTCTTGGTCATGCCCAGGCAGAGAACCAAACAACACTGGATAGAACCTCATAACAAGTATCACAGGGCTTTCCATAATTTAAAAAAAATTGGAATGGGTGTTTAGGTGTGGTAAAATCCCTGGACTTCAGGCTTTTACACTATACATAATTTATTTCAGTCAATTGTACAAGATGTAAAAGTGGTTTTTGATAACCCACCTTGGTTTCACATTTGTTGAAAACCGGCTCAACAGCCTCCTTTTGTCTGGTGAGCTGTTGCAAAATTGCAAGCCGAAAAGGATTAAAGAAGAATATTCTTTCATGGATTCTTGAAAATTTGGTCAAGTTCGATCACACCAAAAAAAAAAAAAGTTCATCAAATTTGGACAGGTTCCTAGTGTTAAGTGAGGTTTTGTAAGCTATTTTGGGACTGAATCTGAAGAGAACTTTTAGGTTTTCTTTTAGGTGGTCATAAATTCTTTTCAATGAATCCACCATGATTCTGCAAAAAAAAGTTGTGTTTCCCATTTTATTAGTTATGGAGTAACCTACTCTGAAATCATCTTATTTGCCCAGTGCTAAAAGCTTTTGTACAAGTTTGGAAGGTAATTTCAACCAAGATGCATAATTTTGATATAAGGAGGGACAAATCCCCAAATGTTTTCCAAAATATAGTAATCCACCATGATTATCAAGGAAAAGTATGCAGATTTATTTGTGATTACTTCCTCTAAAAACAAGGTAAATGCCAACTCTTGAAACATTTGCACAAGTTTAGTAGCCTCAAATCCAACTAAAACCCCTTTGATAGGAAAAGCAACAATCTAACCCTAGACTGAGTTGCATTTCAACTGATCTGTAATAAATCCCCGTACTAGGACCGAGATTGATCTTGGGATCTAAGGTAGAGCAAATCAGAATTTCTTCTCTACTTTCCAATCCATCCATAGTATCTATGTACAAAGGAAGGTAGTTTCTTTTGTTCTGTAGTTACAAGATCCACCCAACTGGGATGCTTGAGATCATGTTCTTGGTGTCTTTGGAAAGCTCTTGACAGGATGGACGCATGGCCTTGGTCCATGAAGTTTGGACTTGCAGTGCAAAATCTTGAATATTGAATGATTTATTCTTGAAATTAAATTAAATTAGAGCTGAAAATTTTGGAGGAATTGGAATGTGCCTTTGGTGTTGTTGGAAAGATCTTGATGAGAAAAATTTAATGGAATTTATTTGGTAAGATTTGGGTTCAGAACGTGGGAGAAATTGATTTTTAAGTGATTTCTGCTGCTGGAAATTCAAATAAATTTCAAAAAACCACGCTTTGGAAAGAAAACTCACTTGAGGACATGGTGACATTTGGGCCAACAGCACAGTCCACACGAGTAATGAATAATAAGGAACTATCCAAAATCTGTTATGTGGAAATATTATGTACCTGGAGAGTGGCAGTTGCAAACACAACCCTTGAGATCCTGATTAAGTTCACATCCTGATTAAGTTCACAAAAATATCGACCCCAGAATATTTTCTGAAAATTTTCCAGAAGAATTTCAAATCATTTTTTTTACTCATTTTATTCAAAGAAATAATTATATTATTCATTTCCTCAAAAAAAATATTTAAAAATTCTTCAAAAGATTTCTTTGCACAAAGTTTACGTAAACTGTGAACTCTGTTCTTCTTATACAAAACAATTGACTACACTTGAAAAAATGAGAAAGAAAGAATGTCCATAAATTAATTCCATGTGAATGAGAAGCTGCAGCACATATTGGGATCCGCAAATCAGGGGAGACGGCCAGTGTGAAGCGTGGTTCCCAAAATTTGACAAAATATCTAAAGATCATGATTCTGGTAAATTCAAAAAGGTTACTTAGACTCATGATCTTGCAGGAAGGAAATGAATTCAGACCAGCGTTTCTTTTACTGGCGAATTTTCGCCAATTCCCTACCTGAAAAATATGATTTTGACCTATGGGAAGGATTTTCCATTAAAAAAATGGCTCGAATTCGCCAGATCTCTCTACCAATTGCCAGATTTTTATTATTAGTTCCAGTAGGTAGCCAAAAACATAGAGAGATTTCCTCCTTCCATATTAGTACATGTGACCGAATTTGGCTAAATCACTTTCGAGATGATACCCACCTTGGCTGCATCACAAAATTGGAAAAAGAAACCCTGATTTGGATTACACATAATATAAGATCTTGATTCTCTGTACTTACATTTAAGTACTTTTTTCACTGACTTAATTTACGGGGAAACACCAATCGAGGTAATTACCTGCAACAGTTGGGAATACTGTTCTTTATCATCCCTTCATGAATGCAGGTAGAATTACGGTTCAAGTGTCATGAGAAAAAATGATTGGCAGCTTCAGGAGCGGACCAGAAAGACAGAAAGTGGTCATTTCTTCAACTCACTCAGGCTTTTTCCAATAATTTCATGCATCAAGAAGTCTATTACGTCACTTCATGGTCACATGAATGTAGTGTTTTTTTTTCCAATTTTCTGACAATTTCGTAAAATTCGGAAATTTTTTCCGCAACATGTTTCAATTTCGATTCATTTTTTTTCACCAGAAAAAAAATATAAATCCAAAATTTCCCCCATTTTTTGGTCAAAATTTCTTCAAAATTTGTCGGCAGAGGGAAAAAAAATGCACAAAATTTGTAAGCAGAAATTAATGCATTAAATAATTTGCAAAAATCATCGTCACTATGAATGTCCACGGTTTGTGGAATCCGTACATTTGGTAGCCAATTCGCAACAGCGGCCCGCGACAGGAGGCGCAAGATGTCAGCTTGGCAATAACAGGTAAATACGACAACATTCCGTTCTGCTGAGCAAGCGAGTGGGGGAATAATCTGTCACATCTGTTCGTTACCGCGCGGCACAGACGCACGAACGGCGGCGCACGGCTTTGGTACGATGATGATAAGACAACAATCGATTTGGAAGTGTGGCCGTACGTACTCAGACGCCAGGCGATCCAAAATTGTCACAATGGAAATCGATTGACAGTTCCGTGGATGCGCCTGATCTACCGACACCTGCAAAATTTGACCATCCGTATTAAAACTAATGAGTATATAATTAATATACTGGGATTAGATTGCTTATTCGGCACGTGCACTAATTAGAAGGGATGTACCTTTCAATTGATTAGCCAATTGAACACCCGCAACCAACAAACGACGGGGCCGACGCACAGTTGGATTTTGCGTTGACGACGACAGAAAGAGCTGTCGTTCAAGCTTTGACTGACGTCACCCCTCCGCCGTATGAATTTGTGCGTGCGCGGCTAGATTTGAACTTGTTTCCGTTGACGACAAAAACGAGGACTAGCGTCGCCGCCGCACTGGCAGCTTTTGGGATTTTGCGTTGGCGACAGAAAGGGGCACCATGGAACCTATATAGCCTGCCCTGCACCCGCACATAATGAATGATTCCAATTGCCTACTTGGATTTTGCGTTGGCGACAAAAGAGTCGAACAGTAGCCCGGCATCCTCTCAACGATGTCAAATTCAAAATTTTCTCCTTTTTAATTGACTCCAGGAAATGGGTGTTAATTTATTTTTAATACGAGTGCTTGATTTTATCATCATGATCTCGTACGTAGTAGAAAAAAAATTCTCTTGACACTGAGCATTAGAATTAAGATTATTCAGAGGACATGCAAAAATTTTCCTCATCAGACGGCTCAGTAACAGTATCAGAATCCTCATAATTCCACGTCCAGTTGCAGCCTAAAGTTCTCATTTTGATGAAAAAATTCTCAGTTTCAAAATATCACTCACTAGCTCTGCATATCTAGGATTGCATGTACGCCTTTTCAGATCAATTGGGTTTGAACCTTGAAATCTGAAGATGGAATGTGATGATCTGTGCAGCTGCACAGGTGAGTGAGAACCATCACACAAGTCTGCAAATTCTCTTGCAAATTTCATCAGATTGCTTGATTAGGGGACCTTAATCACGTGTGCACAGCAGCTGAGAAGCTCATCATATCTGGAATGTGCATGCACAGCAAAATGCACGTACAACCGCTTTCCACACGACTTCCCAAGATAACTCCCAACAATTACTGCACACAAACTTCAAAAACGTCTTTGGACGTACTTGAAAGTTGAACTAGGAAGTTGAACCCATCAAATCCTGAATCCTACAGCTTGTAACTGCAGCTTGAGTGCTGCAGTAGCTAGGAGTCATGGGTATTGTGATAAAATTGATGCCCCAGGTGGACTTCTGCAAATCTAAACAATGCAGTGGAACACAAATATATGCATTTTATATATGTTCTTGTGCACTCTACTAGTGTTCATGATGATAGCACACTGCATCAGTGCCCTGGGGTTCAGAACATAAGAGACAGAGCCAGAGATGGTTCAGACCTGGTGGTTTTATATTGTTCTGGATTGAAGTAGCTGTAGTTTCTTCATTACCCGGGAGACAATTCAGAAATTCCAGATTCACATGATGATACAGTTTTTCTAAGTTCTGAGCCTTTTGCAACCGTGAATTGTGCAGTAAGCATCTCCATAATTAATTGCAGTCACTAGTAGAATAGAGAATGGAATTGAGATCTGCATCTAGCTAGATCAGAATCATGATGAACGACAAGTTCAATATCACCATCATTTCACACTGCAAAATTCAAAAACTGTAGAGTCGAGGATTTGCATTACAGCTGCAGTTGTAAGTCATGTGTTTCCTTGAGTTTCTTCTGCACATAATGAAGATGAAGAAACTGGAAAGCTACTGTGGTGTGAGAGTCAAAATGAATCAGCTGCTGCTGGGAACTCTGATCACACTCTTATTACAAGTTCCTGAGTTGCAGACCCAAGTCAAAGTTTCTGTCCAGAGCAAATGTCAATCATCTTCTAGCTAGTCGCTCGCTAGATAAAGGTCTGATGAAACATTCAACTCTCAGCTGGTTGACTCTTCCCTAGCCCTTGGAGATCGTTCTGAAACCGACCTACAGCATTCCCAGGGAACCTACTTATTGCACATGTTTTTTCTGTATTTTTCTTCTGATTTTCCAGTGTTATGATTTTCCAACCTGGTCAAGACACGAATTCCTCAAGATATGGATCTTTCAAGAACCCACTTCCGGAAATCCATCATTGCAGCGAATGGGTACTTCTTCGCATCATGAACTATGGCATAGACTTTGGGGTTGAATCACGCATTCCCGTTGTTGCTGGGACCACCTCTATGTCGGCGCAGAGCTTCTCGATCTTGCAGCTGAATACACAGAACACAGACATGAATCATCAGCTCATGATCCCGAAAACTTGAAAGACATGAAGTGGAGAATCATGAATTGAAGCATGAGCGGTCAGACCTGCAATATTGCATCAGCAATTCCAGCTTCAACAATAGCGCCATTTGCTCCTGCTGCAACGCCCAGAGTTTCCGCATCTGTCCACACCAAAACACATAAAAGATGTGAGCAAAAGAAGTTCCTGATCATCTGCACTCAGTTGCACAGCTGTGAATCTGACATGTTTAGCTGCTGGTGTTTTACATAGAGAAGCTCATCATGGAACCACCCACAAGCTGAAGACATGACTGTCTGCAAGGGCCTCCTGCTGCGCTAGGAGCTGCAGGTTGTACATACAATACAACCACTGGGATTTGAAGGAAGAAATGTAGTTACCAATGGCAGCTTGCTGTGCAGTAGTGGGCAGCATACGCACAACACGAGTGTCAAGGATATCTTGAGCTACATGTATTTTGTTTTCAGCCATAGCCTTGTGGTAAACCGCACTGCACAAATCAATAAATCCAGAAATTGAAGCATCAAGAAGCTGCAGCATCTGGCTTAATACTACTAGGGTCTGAATCTGAGAGATTCAGATTCCACAGAAAATGCATGTGAGTTCACAACAAATGTGCTCAAAGACTCTCCTGAGGGGGATTGATGGGATCTTAGATTCTTATACCTGGCGGCTTGTTCTTCTGTGGCATACATGCCAGTGTACTGAACGTAGGGACTGCAAAAACAAGATGGAGATCAAGCTGAGACTTAGTCATGACAGTACTCATTGACCTTTGCACAGCAGCAAGCTTGCAGCATGCAATTGTGTGACCATGGAGATCAGCATTGAATGACGATCAGTAGTTCAGGGATGGAGTTGTTGGAATTATTCTTACCAATAGCCTCCAATTCCCCAACGATAACCCGTTTTGTAATGGGCTGCAAAGGTCCCATTTTCCATTTTCGTCACAAACGGGTATTGCAACACCGCACAAGCTGGTCCATCACTGTCTCGCTGCAGGAACTTCAGCATCTGGTTCTTGGTGAGATGCCTCAGCTGCAAACAAAACATTGTGCAAACCATTACTACGCAGAAACCTCAATCACAAAGCACCCATCTTCTTACAACCCCAAGAAAACTCCTGATGCAGCATAATTTATGACATCTAGGGATCAATCGGAGAGAATGGGTGGAGGATGAGTCTGACTTACCCTTTCAAGTCCAGCTTGGTACTGCTCGGCGGGTTTGAAATTGATTTTGTGCAGAAACTCTTGCACATTCAGCGCAATAACTGCTCGATCAAAAGTCCTGGAATTAATATCACCCAAGAATTCAGAAATCACTCCAGACTTCAACTGCATTTTCAGTAACCATCAGGTGATGCTGCAACTTCCAGGTTTTGAACAAAGACCGTAGTCAAGCAGAAACAAGTACATAATACACTCCAGCTTAAGCACATCAGGATGCATGCTGCAGCAACAGATCTATACTAAAAGAACCTGGACATTGCAAACATATAGAGCTCAGGGGTATACCTTGCAGCCTCTTCTTGAGTAGAGTATGAACCTATGTTCCAAGACAAAGCAGAAAAATCAACAGAGGATCTCACAGACAGTTAGACTTGCATTGTAGTACAAGAACATGTCCGGCCTCATGCATACTCAAATGGAACTCTCAATTGCAAAACATAGTTTTCTATGACTTTCTCAAATTGGAGTAAAGCAAGTCTTGAGTATGTAAGGGAGGATGGAGTATAAGAACAACTACCGAGATGCCGTTCAACTCCGCAATCCCTGCAACCACAAAACACACATGGCTTTATGTTTGGAATCATAATAGAATCATGGTTACAGCTTCTCTACTGCATTATGAATGTCATGCAAGAAAAAAAACTGATCAGCAACAGAGGATTGGAGAGTCTGTGGAGAGCTCACCAGAAACGGGTTTCCCACCGACGACTGTGCCGGTTGTAGACAACTCCTTGATATTGAGAGGTTATTGGCGGAAAACGTCGACGTCTCCTTGACTGCGATCTGCCGGCTTCCGCCGAATGTGCTGTGTTGATGGGGTTGATGACATTCCCAGCGACTCCTTGGGGGCGTCGTCGTCGTCTCCTTGCGTGTCTGCCGGCCGCGTGAACTGCTCTGTTTGGGCGGTTGACATTAGTACCTGCAATGGCGACGGCTTCTGCAAGAACCGGCAGAATTGCTTCGTCCTCGTTCATGATCTCCTCCATGGGCGCATCCTCTAAGTCGTTATCCGGCAACTGCTGTTGCTGCTCCTCAGAGGCATTTTCAACAATAGGCAACTGCACATCATGAGTACTCTGATCGACTCCATCACCTTTTTCTTCTTCTTGCACCGTGATGGTCAGGTGCAGCTGAAGTGCCAGAGTTTCATCAATATCGCCACCAGGTTTAGCTCTGTCAAGATCTTTTTCACAAGTTGCTGCTGCTATTGCAACTCCAGTTGGATGCACTTCAGGAACGGGGACTAGATCGACATTGCCGGGGCTTGCAAGCTTGTACCTCGGAACGTGGAATCTCGACTTCTTGGAGGGAGGAGGACAGTGCTCCTTCTCATGTGGAGAGCTTGGCACCCAGTGCATGGGTACGCCCCATGCACAGTTCGGCAGCTCGTTGCTTACAGGAATATGCAGAAAGGTTCCATGAGGAGGAGGAGGAGGTAGTGCCGCCAATGCTTGGACAATATGAAGCCATCCGAGCTCCGCCGGCAGCTCTGGCATCTCGACTGTGACCTCGCCCATGGGTGGCGGTGGCAGGGGGATGTAGATTTCTACCGGCGGAATTGCAAGAGTCCGAGCTGCTGCTGAAACGCCTGGAGGAGGAGGGTCCTGGTCCTGTGCGGCTTCTACCTGCATCTCCTCATCAGCAGCTGCTGCTAAAGGAAGCTTGTTCAGGTTGAAGGGAGCCATCTTTTTTCTTGTTGATAGAAACTTGACAACGATGAGATGAGCACGAAAACTCACGGATAAAACTAGTAGAGAAGGAAGCTGCAAATCGTTCAGAAGCGAAGTTGGATATCTATCTTGTGAAAACCCAAAGAAAGTACAAGCTTGAGAGAAACTTTGCAAAACTATGAACGATCAGAAACTGATGCTCATGAAAACCAGAAGAAAATTCTGACTTGAAAAACTTTGCAAAAATACTAAACCATGAACGATCAGAAAGGAAGATTGTGAAACACAAGCAAAGGAGGTAAGTCTAGCGAAAGAGTTGTAAGGAAAGAAATAAGATCTGCAAACAATAAACAAACAAAAGGAGTAAAGAGCGAGAGAGAGAGAGAGAGAGAGAGAGACAAAGGAAGCACAAGCAAAGGAGGCAAGAGCGAAAGACAAGGACGGAAGGAAGAAAGATCGGCAAACAAACGAAGGAGTGAAGAGCGCGAGAGAGAGAGAGAGAAAGGAAGTTCAGGAAGCACAATAGAAAGGAAACGAGAGGAAACAAAGAACCTTGTGTTTCCTAAATAATTAGGTGAGGAACAACATTTCCAAAATGTTTCCAATTTCTTTGTCCAAAAATGACAAAATTTATCAAACCATAAAAGCACTGCTCATCAGCATTTTTATTTTTATTTCTTTGTATCCTGGTGATGTCAAAAGGAAGAATGGGATATATTGTTTTGGGTCAACTTTCTGAGGGTTTTTTTTTTCCCTGAAAATTTTTCACCACATTTTGACTGAGTCTTTAATGAATTGGGGCATTTTGATCATCAATTTTACTATTTTGCACAATTTTGTAAAAATCTATCGCCAATCAGTTCTAAATCTTTTGTGAGATGCGCACTAGTAAGTGATGCTAGTAGTGTTTTTTATTTTCAAGTTTGTGATGCCATCACATTGGTGATCATCCAAAAGGAGACTTAACCACATTTGGCTATAAACCAACTATCAAACTTGTAGAAAATGTATTAAAATCTTTTTATATACTAGCTACTCAAGCTTGAACAATGTGTAGATTCAACATGGCAATTTCTTAGAATCTTTTTTTATTTCTGGATTTTTTAAAGAGAATATTCAACAAAACAAATTTGCCAAATGATGAAAAGTTTCACCAAAAAAAACATTTGATGCTACAGCATAAATTTGAAATGAAAAAACATTTTTCATCATAGTGTGTAATCAGCTTAACCATTTGGCAAATGGATTTATAGCCACAAACTAAATCTTTAAACCACAAAGTTAATCTCGAAACTTAAACCTTAATGTTAAAACCTAAATGTCAAGGACTAGAACAAAAGATTTTTTATATATGAAACTTCTAATGCCATGAAAATAGGAAGCAAGTTCCATGGAAGTGAATAGAGTTGGACTATGCTTGGATATATTTCTAACAATTTAGCATTGTAACAATTTCTTTGACTTTTAATTCTCAAAAATTCTAATTATCATCAAGGTCACATTTGAAAGGTTTGATTTCATACTAATCATATGTCATGAACCAAAATTTCAAAACTCACACAAGATCCTTTTTATGGATACTTTAATGTCATCACTATAAGAATGAACCAAACTTGGGTGGGTAATTGTTTTACCTATGTATACCCATGAATATATTATGGAAAATACATATTACCCTGCCCAGCTGGTAATCTTTTGTTACCCTTTTAATCAACCTATCCAACTCCTAAATGTTTTAAAATTGATTAAACCTTTTCTTTTTAGTGTATATTTGAGGTTTAGCCCTAAATTCCAAGGGAGGGTAATCGTTTTGAAGCAGGTAAAAAGAGGGTATATGCCAAAATCATTCTACAACATATTGTATGCATTTCCATGTTTTGCAATGCATGTGACTATGATAGACCTCTAAAATTATGCTGACTAATGGTTGAACTTGTTTTTTTTTTGACATTTTATTTATGTTTGTAACATTAATTACCATTAACAATTTCTTTCACCATATCTCTTGGAATACCTTTAGATTTTATTGTGAATTT
This sequence comes from Sphagnum tenellum, assembly GCA_963921925.1. Taxonomy (NCBI): domain Eukaryota; kingdom Viridiplantae; phylum Streptophyta; class Sphagnopsida; order Sphagnales; family Sphagnaceae; genus Sphagnum; species Sphagnum tenellum. The sequence continues at coordinate 6,227,783 of OY998142.1, forward strand.
CCATCATAAGCATGCTTTGAATGTATTCTTGAAGCTATTGACTAGTTTGATGTTATTTTTAAAGTTTTCTGTTAATATAGAATGTTTGAAATTTCAGAGGTTTGTGGTTGTCAAGGAAATTGCTAAAGTAATTGTCTTTCTCCACTTCGAAAATGTGCCAAAATTTTGTAAATAGTTTCATTTACCTTACATATTTTACACACTTATACCCACATCACATGTAAAGGGTAAATGATGACTTTTTCCTTCCTCTGCCCTTGTGAAAAGGGTAAATGATCTTCATTTACTATTGACACTATCTGAAATAACATTTCTGCAAAGCTTAATACCCTTACCTTTACCCAGTTTGGAAAATTCAAGCCTACATATGCCTTCATGAAGTTGATATTAGAAATTTTATAGTTACCCTTACCTAGCTAAGTTACTAAAATATACCCACCCAAGACTAGAGCCAACCTTCTATGTGAATTTTAGGGTTGGATTGGGATTGGAAAGATTTTTAATTAACAAACTAGCACTCTAACATTTATCTTCTTACAGTTTTTCTCAAAAAAAATTTGTTGTTTTCTTTTTAACTTTCTAAATTATGATCATGGTCACATTTAAAGGAGCTGGATTGTGAAGCAATCACATCCCACCCTCCCATCTGGAACCAAATCACAATGCTCACACAAGAATTTCTCTTGTGCCTATTTTAATTCCATCACTATGGCAACTAACATTGTAAGTGAAGTTTGATTAGAGTTGGATAGATCTCTAACAAACCTGCCCTCTTACATCTCTCTTTCTTATATTTCTTGGTTGTTCTTCAAGAGAAGCTCTTGTAATGGTTAACAATAGATTTTTCTCATGGGGACCATTTTGACCTAGTTTGCAAGTTGGTGAGTAAAACAATTGTTTTCTGAGGTTTTCAATGACCAGATTTCACCCCAAAACATGACTAATCCATCTGATTTTGATAAAAATAACCAAAAACATTCCAGATTTCTATGTTAGGTTCCAATAGATAGTCAGCAATATAATAGGATGTTTTTAGGTAAATCTTTTGATGGAAGACTATCACTTTGGTACATCACAAACTGAAAAAGCAAACCCTGATTAGCAATGTGACTACCTAGAGTTGGATTGTGTAGTGACCAGTGTTGGTCAGTTAAAGAGTCTTGACCCAGTTATCAACCTGAGTATTGATAACCTATTGATCAATTTTTGTTAACCGGTTAATAACCTAATTGTTCAGTATTGAATTTTTGAATTTTAATAACCTACCCAGATGATTTAGTTATCATCTAGGTGAATTATTAATCTTACAATGCTAGCCATGTTTATGATACAAAGTAAGAATATAGAAGAAAAAACTAATTTAATCTTGCTAATAACTAGCAAGATAAATGACATTTAGTGACCAATTATTAGCTAACCTATCCTTATGCATAATCAGTGAACAATGGTTATTAGCCAAGAAAATATTGATAACCTAGTTGACAATTCAAATTGATATTGGAAACCTAACCAACACGCAACTTTTAATAGATAGGGCACCCAATTATTATGAAAAAGTAAATAACCAGCAAACACTGGTAGTAACTCCGCCCACACCAGAAATGTGAGCCTTTACCAATGTCTAGTGTTGGGTGGGTATATTAATATATCAGTCAAGTTAGGGTGAATTCCAAAATTCAAAAAATGTATTAGGTGAGTTAAGGCATATGTAAGCTTCAAGTAACCAAGGCTAAGAGTTATAGGCTTTGCAAAATTATTGTTTTCAGTAAAGGTAAAAATAAATGACAAACGTTTACCCTATTCCTTAGAGGTAAATATTTTCATCATTTACCCTAGATTTGGCATTTGGATATAAATGGATAAATGTCATTGAAATCAAAAATTACACAAGTGTGGCACATCGCAAAGTGGAAAACAACAATTGACTATGCAATTGGCATTGCAAACAACAAATTCTTTTGCCTTGGTGAAGATAAACCTAAAATCTATTTTAGGCCGGCAAAGTAGCAACAGGGAAAGTCTGAAATTTACAAGTTGGCTAGGGTAATCAAAAGAGTAGCCAAAACAAATTATGCGTTAAGCAGGGTATATATAGACCCTGATATATACTTGCAATTATATCCGAGCAAAAGACTTACCCGCCCAACCACTAAAGTCTATCAGATCCAAAATAGTAAGTACAAGAAACAGCTAGTAAAGTAGTACATGTCCTTTTGATTTGCACCATTTGTGGTCATTATTAGAACGGCAAGTGGTGGTGGTGGTGGGGACCAGTTTACACTGACACCAGTTATTGCTTATGTCTCTTTTGAGTTAAAGACATTAAGACCTTGCAAGTTTTTTCAAGTGGAGGAGTATCATCATATACAATGCTAATAAACTTCATTTTCAAGCTTCAATGCTTGGGTTTCTCCCATAACGGCCAAACCATCCACAGACCTTTTTTTTTCTTCTTTTATTCTTCTTTTTTTCTTTTTTCCTCATGTGTATACTTGTGGATCCATGGGGTTGATTCATCAAGGCAGGCAATGTTTCTGATAAATCATGTGTGAATAAGTAAGTCAGCTATTTTGTTTCTATTTTTTGGACCACATTGGCATTTGGCAGATATCCAAAAAACCTTCTGCATTTACATAGTTGGGCACTTTGTGAAAAGTACATGATTAACTCCAAAAGAATGAGAAGGCAAAAGACCAGTGACTCATAAGTTTGTGTTTGCAAGTATCATGCAATGAAATTATTTCAAATAAATTAATTAGGGAAAAAAATAAATTAGTGTAGATACAAATAATTTTTACTAATTTTTTGGGAAATGTTTTTCAGGGTGAGCTTTTGGGTGTTTATTCAATGTTTATCTCCATTTGGCTGAGATTATTACCTAATTATTTTTACATCAGTTTTGCTTTAAAAATTTCCAAAGTCCAAAAACCTCACGACTTGATGTAAACTTGTGAAATAATGTTATGGAAAGCACCAACCCCAGCTGGCGGTTATTTTTTAAAAATAAACAATAAACAGCCAACACTACCTAGTCTGGACTCCAGACCACAAATTATTATTATTTCAATGCTGGATTATTTCAGCAAAAAGTGCTGATTATCAGTAGTAAATCAGTGCATCTTGGCATTTGGGCACTCATGGCACTACCTTTGTTGGTGTGTGAAAACTTTAGCAAAAGGGAAATTGATACAAACCACAGATACCACAGTATACATGCTTGTAAAGATTTGAAGCAATAAAACTAGATAACCCTTAGAATTTGCATTCTAAATCAAAGGCATTTTGCCATGTTCCATTCCTATTTGTTGCATGATGCAATACATTGTTTATCAAAGTAATTTCTCTTTTCTTGAAAAGTATATTTCATTCAATTTTGTTCCATAACAACTTGTCATATGTCTCTTTCTGAGATTAGGGTAAGAGGTATTATTGTTTTAGGTGAAGCCCAAGGTTGTGGAGTATACCAGAACAAGGAACCATGCGAGGCAAAGCCAAACACAGACACGTATTTCAGTAAAGCCCATCAGGCAAAGCTTGTGGCCAAGGGCTTTGCCGTGGATAAAGACCATAGCTGCATGGCAGTGTGGTAGCAACAAGACAAGCAAGCTTTACATTCTTGGTAAAGCTTGTGGAGAGGGTAGGTGGGCTTTCCAACTCAAGAAATGGAAGAAATTTTTCATCCTGTAACATGGCATCCCCATACATGGTTTTTGAGAAAGCTAGGTCTCTATGTTCGTTTCTTTTGGCTTCCAAAACTTGTACCCCAAATTGAATTTCTAAGGAGGAACAAAGGATCACTGGACCAATGTTGGTCTGGTAGGCATGTGCCTGGTACCAATACTGGTATCAAGGGCCCTTTCAATGTCATATGACCTGAGGCCATACTAGTCTTGTACCAGTACTAGCCTGGTAAGAACCTGAGGTAGTTTCAGATATATACCCACCTCATATGACTCTTCACATGAGTTCTAACTCGATGCCTTCCTCATATTGACCAAAAATAAGCCTTTACAAAATATTTGGACCAAGCTACATAGGGTAAAATCACTCATCGCCAATCCATAGCCAATGGGGAAACACCCAGACCACCCCAGAAGAATGCCTTGACAAATTGTTTGTCTAGTGGGTAGTTGTTCAGAACCACCCCTAAATCTGAATGCCATGTTCAAAAAAATTAGTGTACAGCATTTTTATCTCATAGTTTAGGGATGGAGGTTTTGTGTTCAGGAAACTTGGCTAACGATGTTTGATAAACGATGTTGGTAATGAGGATTGACCCTTAACCCACAAGGCAAGGTTTTTTTTGGTGTGAATTTTCACCAAAATGTGAATAAAAAGTGCTTGTAAAAAGAAAAAATTAAGTTGTGTTGTTGAATGCACCAGAGTCATTGGAATTTGTTTGTATCTATGGATGCCACCTCCACCATAGATGGTTAGTGATGGAAGGGTTAGATCTTAGCCTTGAAAATTAGGGTATTACACTCACACAACCTCCTTTCTCCCACATTCACCTCTTGAGCTTCTTCGCTCTACGTTGAGTCACCACCTCCACCTCACAATGTTCTTTTTTTTCACCACTCGTCGTAACATTTGGATTTTGCAAAATTTTGCAAATGACTGTTGAATATGCATAATGTATACAGGTATGGACTCTAGGCTAGCTACTAAAGTTTAGAGCTATGAGGTTTTGTTGCTTGCAATGCAAGCATGGATTTTGGATTATGAACTGCAAACTCCATGAGCCTTGGAAGTTGTCAAATGTTATTGACATTGGATATCTACATAATTGATCACCACCATTGGTTGCACAACACACCACTAGTGATTCCTCATTATCACCCATGATTCATTATTCATGAATCTTCTTTTCATGATCATTTATGAAAATGCAAGTCCTCAAAGTTCATTCTCAATTTTTATTTTTTTTCTTATCATGAATATCGTGGTTTGGTTTTTTTATGTTGCACAACTATCATAGTCCATTTCATTTTTTCTAGTTGGTTTCAATCCTATATGCAATAGTTCGTTGCCATTTTTTTTTGATCCAATGTTCATGGTATGTTTCAATTTTCATTATGTGTAGGCATTAAGCAACATTGGATCATCATCATGGTGTGGCAATCACACATTACTACGTCCCCATAACTTTTTTTTGATCATGTTCATCTTCATGGTCTAATTTTGTGTAGGCATTATTGAATAGGCAACGTCAATCATGATCATGGTGCAATGGTAGCTGGTGCACATAAAAAATTTCCCTCTTATTCATGTTTTCATTTTGTATAAACATTGAACATAATCAATCATTGTTGTGGTGTGACAATCATGCAATGGTAGGTGCCCATGATTTTTCCCCCTCTTGTTCATGGTCTCAGTTGTGTAAATAGGTTAAGTTAAAATAGCTTGGTGAAGTTAGGTTAAGTATGCTAAGCTAACACCCACCTACTTAAGTGCCATTTTTTTACCTACCTAGATCTATTTATTATTTATATACCTACCTATTAATTTTTTGAATAATTATCCAAAAAATGATTCTAAGTTTGGTATAAATTTGACTAGCCAAATGGTCCACTATTCACTAGTCAAATAATCAATCATTTTGTCAGTCATGATGCTAGTCAAAATGACATGGTCTAGTGATTACCTAATCACATTAGTAGGTCCAAATTGACTTGTCTAGATTGACATGGTGGTTTTTTTATGCCTGTCATTTTAGGTATTTTTATTAGAAAACCCAATCAAAAAAACCATGAATTGTAATAATGTTCGTTTTTTTGTAGGTAACCAAATGATCATCATCATGGTGCAACAATTGTAGCTAGCCATAATTTTTATGATCATGTTTGTCATCTCATTTTGTGTAAGCATCGTCACAATAATTCGTGATCTTTCATTAAGCAATAGACATCCATTGTGATTGCCCAAGCAAATGCCCAATCATCTACAATTATCCATTGTCATTAGCGATTAGTGATCAATGATTAATGATCACCCAAGTAGCACCACAACATCCCAATAGCAACCCATTGATCATTATGTTCATTTTTTAAGCTTGAGATTTTGATTAATTTTGTAAGTTAATTGTTGTGTTCATGTGTTGCATGTATTTTGTAATGCATCCATCACCATCCTAACAATGCTTGCCATTACCATAAATCAACATCACCTTCCATTTCTAATTATGTTTTTTTGAAAATCAAACCTAACCATGGTGGTGTTGTTCACACTATAGACCATTGCAATTGCCCTTTGTGATTTAATGTTTTTTTATTCCATTTGAAGTTCATTGTCATGCTACTGGAATCCATGGCCATTTCATAATTATCTTCTTGGTTTCAATCTTTTATTGGTTTTAGTCCTTGTGATACTCTAGGTATTTGTAGTCCATTATCCATCACCAATTTTTTTTGTGATCATGTTCTTGGTCCTTTTGTTCATTGACATGTCAAAAATTATAGTCTCCTACGAACTTAAAATATAAATACCTTTTGAGTGATAGATTCCTGGCACCAATGGTGTTTCTTCTAGTAATTATCCACCTAATGATATTCCTACAATTGATATTGGGGAGTCTGAATGCATGATTGTGGATCTAGTATTGGCAACTTTAAACATTGGAATTGCAAAAAAAAAAGGAAAAAAAGGCATATGCCTCAAATAGGCACTTCCAAAATATTTAGGCTATGAAATTCTGTGGGCTAAATTTATATTAGGTTCTAATGGGAAAGTTGTTCAAATGTGACATCTGCAAGATTTGCACACAAATTAAAAGCAAAAATAAACCCTTGGTTCCAAAGTTGGATTTTCTATGGAAACATGTTGGTTGTTGTAAGGCTTTGGTAGCCATGCTAGGAGTAAAAGTGGGGGATCATTATTTCTTAAAAACAAATTATCATGTGGCTAATGAAATGTTGTATTTTTCTAAGGGTTTTGAAATAGTGTTGCAATAAATAACGTATGGTGCAATTCAAGTTGACAAGAAGAAAAAAATTGTGTAATTTGCTTTGATTTTCCACTTGTTTAATGATGGTTATCGCATGACAGAGTACACATCAATGTAGAAATTCCTTGTTTAATTGAATGTTCTTGATGATCCAATGAAACATTGCTTGAATGGGGTAGGTTAGGAGATGACAGATTTTATGTGTGAACAAGTGTTTTAAAAGATTCAGATTTTTTTGGTTTTTGGAGGTTTCTTTCTTTAAATGTAGATGAACTTACTACTATTAATAACTAGTCCTAGATTTTAGTCCATGTGTATGTGATGCAAGCATGGAGAAGGGTGCTTCTCCTCTTCACACTTCACCATGTTGTTGAAGGGGGTATTCCATACAATCTAACCTTTGTCATTATGCAATCCTTGCTACAATAAGGAGGGTTAACTAAAATGGAGGTCATTGAAAGGTTCATCTACTTTGGTGCAAATGGAGTTTCTTTTTTTTAGGGATGCCACATTGGAATGGCATTTTAGTTAAAGGAAAAGCGTTATCCTTACATGATGGGGTCGCATTATATGGCCCATATAACCAATCTTTTTAATTCAAGCTTTGTCAAACCTACCAATGGTGTCCAAGTTGGAGGATTTGCTCTAGTCCTTGGATGCTTACTTTTTGAACTCCCCTGAGTGTCATTTGGAATTCACTACATTTGTCGAAATCGTGGAAACAAGAAAATTTAAGATTTTGATAAATGTTAAGACTCAATGGATTTCAATGTTGGAACCTTTGAGCATGTTATGGCAAAATACAAGACGTTGATTGTAAAGATGTCACAAAACAACATTAAAGTGTTGTTCAAGGAAGGTTGAATTCCAAGCACCTTTGTGATCTTCACACATTGCTAAGCTGGTCATGTGTACTGCCATTATTGGAAATAATTAATGTTTTTATCAAATTTTCTCAGGGAAGGGATGTTTTATCTACGATTTTGTAACAATGGTCAAAATTTGTCAAGTTGACCTTTTCATGATGTACTCTAATCCATTCACAAGCTACCAACATGAACATTTCCAAGTTCTTTATGGCATTGTGGACAATAGTTTTACCACATCACCCACAATTGGGTTACTGACTTCAATGGAAACCTTATATTTTCATATTATTGGTCAATCCTATCAGGCTCACATTTTTTATGCAATTATTGGGGTAATTCAACTTATGTGTAATGATTTTTATCGACATCCATTGCACAAAATGAAATGTTAATGTGTTGTTGTAGATGAAATGTTTTTGATAGAATTATAAAGGTTCTTTATGGATTGAGAGTAGATGAATACCTTCAACATTATGCATCTTCAATTTTGGATATAACTAAATGCAAATGTTTGTTTTTCTTTACATTTCAATGTCATCAAGAAACACAATTGTGAATTAAAACAAGTGATCTTTGGATCAAGTTGCTAAACCTTTGAATGTTAATTTCCTTGACATGCAATAGTCCATGTTTAAGCTCACTATGAAAACTCAAGCAACCAAGGTTATGGATAAACCATTTGATACAAATTTACAATTACAAACTTATTGTTGGTGACAATTACCAAAAATCCATTGTTATGTCACATTTTAAGTGAGTTTATGGCTAGCATAAATAGCAATTGTTTCTGTATATCACTCAACGGAAGATGAAGGACTTTCTCCACTTTTGCATTCATAAAAAAAAATTTGCATAATTGATTTGGGCCACATTTGGATATGCTTATTCACATGTTTGCACAAGAGTTTTTTACTAAAACAAACTTTCTTTATCATGAGGCCAATACTAGTTGGAAAGAATAAAAAATGTGAATTGGTACTACCATTTAAAAATGGGTGTTGGGCCTTGACTAATCTTTTAATGTTTCCATAATCTAGACAAGCATGGTGATGTTGTGTCCAAACTTGATCATGAGATTTACTAACATTTGGGTGTAGTGGGTGGGACTTTGAGTTACATTAAGCAAAGTTTGTTATCTGACTGAGGTTCAACTCCCCTTCAAAATTTTGGTGTGCTATGTGCAAATTAGAAAGGATGTTATTATTATTATGGTATTTATGTAGTCATATGAGTCCTTTGTGTTGAATGAAGTAACTTGTGTTGTGTTATGAGTGCCAATTGGACTTAGGTAGAAAAAATTGGATTTGTCACTTTCAACTTCTTTTGAAACAATTATGTATGCCAAAAATAGACTTACCAAGTGATCATGGGGCCACCTATTCCTATGCCAAAAATTTTAGGGAAGCCACTTTGGCAAACAAATGGATAGGAGTGATGCCACTTGCTTACATTTGAAAATTTTAAAAACTCTACTACAAAGGTGCTAGACTATATGACATAATTATTGCAGGTTTGGGATATATTTTCCATGATCAATGATGTGCCTGGATTTGTAACATGAGAAAGAAAGTCACGTCTATCTGATCAGGTTTTTTCTACACACAAGAAAGTTGTTCACATTTGTTCCGTAAACAACTTGGTCATAAATGTGAGGTGTAAAACTTGAAGCAAAAAGTGAACATCAATGGCCTCTACCTTTGTTTGGTGATGAGCTTTCTTGTGTTCACTTTCAGTCTAGCATGTTTGGTCATAGGATGCACATTGATCACACATGGGAGCATGTTTAGTAATATGGCACATATTGGTGAGCAAGATAAAACTTCTCATAGTAGGGGTGTTCACACAAGGTCCTACTATGTTTTTCAAACCCTTGTACTAATGGGAGGTTTTATCTTGCTCATTTTAAACCCAAATGGAGGTTTGGAAACAACTAAAGGAAGCCTGATGAAAGGTTACATAGAGCCTTAAAACTTCCAAGGCTAAAAGTGATTGAAAGAATGAATGCACGGTCTCTGAAAGCTTCAGTGTTTAGTTATTAGCCTATTTACCCTAGTCTTTTTCTTAAAAAAATACTCAATAACAGGACAAGGCTGGTATGTTCAAAAGGCAATACCAAACCAACAAACATTGGACCGCTTTGTCTCCAAGATAGAGTGACTGAGCCTGTAACTCCATGTGTAACTCAACGTAAATACAAAATTAACTAGGTAATTATTTAAAGGGATAAGTGATAAAATTCCTTAAAGTAAATTTGGTCATTGACTTTCACATAGGAAAAAGTCATATGCACATGTGATCAATTATCTTGTGATTATTTTATGGGGGATCACATGGGTAATTATCTTTTAATGTGGAATCACATGGGTAGACATGTGATTAATTATCTTGTGATTATTTTATGAGGGATCACATGGGTAATTATCTTTTAATGTGGAATCACATGGGTAGACATGTGATTAATTATCTTGTGATTATTTTATGAGGAATCACATGGGTAATTATCTTTTAATGTGGAATCACATGGGTAGACATGTGATTAATTATCTTGTGATTATTTTATGAGGAATCACATGGGTAATTATCTTTTAATGTGGAATCACATGGGTAGACATGTGATTAATTATCTTGTGATTATTTTATGTGATAGGTAATTTCTTGAGTAGTTTCCTTTGGGTTAGTATTTAAGGAGGTGTTTGTGACCTTGAAACACACCTTTCAATTTGTACAAAGTTGTGATGTGAATAGAAAGTTTGGGAGAATGGAAGTTTGAAATTTGAGAAGCTTTTGGTTGTGAATAGTTTTGGTGTTGTTGCGGTGTAGTTCATTGTAGGAGAATGGTGAGGTTTGCATAGGCAATAGAAGGGTGGAAATACAATTTTACAACCAAGAACATAGATCCCATAGTTATGTAATAATCTTTCATAACTTCGGTCCCATACCCCTTCTTGTCTTACAAGCCCACTATGCATGACCGATGGTGTGAAGAGAGGAAACACTTTTGTGTTTTCTTCATTTCCCCTAAGTACTAACCATGCACATGCCTAATAGTCACCAAGTGCCTGGCCAGTGAACCAGCACCCACCACTGCACCATGATGGATGGATGACAATGGTCAAGAAACAGTTTTCTGTTGCGTTCCAGTTGCCCAGCTAATCATGGTGGTTAACTCAGTACCTCATTTTTACTACCTATCTACTAACAACCCACAACCAGTTTAGTAATAAAAACAGTTCTTACCTAAGTGTAACCCATCTACTTACCTTGTTATTACCTATTTTCCTACCTATCTACCTATAGACAAGACCTATTTCTTACAAAATTGATTACCAAGGTGAAATCATTGTCAAGTCAGTTAAGGTTCATCCACAACTGAGGAATAATGGGCATCCAGTGGATGGTGTACTGGTGGGTGCTGGTTCATTGTGGCCCAAGTGCCTTACTACTTACTTGTGTACATAGTAACCTCATATATTCCCTACATATTAACCTAGTTAGGTGAAGGGGAAAGTAGGAGGGTTAACAAGATAGATCATTGAGGTGGAGCCTTGGTTACTCAGTTATGGTTCATCCAAAACTGAGGCATAACAGGTTTCCAATGGGATGAAGTTGTCAAAGTACGGAAGAGTGAAGGTGGGGTATCATGAAAGAACCTCCTCCAACTGGGATAAGAATGTGACTTACAAATAATGAGCATCTGTTAGAGTCTTGCTCACGATTTTGGGTTGCTTCTAAACATTGTAGATATTTCATCCAAACCAGCGCTTCCAAGCAGCACATATTTTCAAACTCTATATTAGAAATCGTGGTGATTTTTTAAATGTTCAATTGAAAAAAACACATTTTTCCAAGCTTCTCTCCCCAAAAACAAAACAAAAAAACTCAAAAAAATTACCACCTTAAAAAAATCAGTCTTCAAATTTCAAACGGAACATTTCCCGGGTTAAACATAGCCAGTAAGAGGTCTTATTCCAGAAGCTAGAAGGTACAAGTGTAGGTGTTGTGAATGCCGGCTGGCTCTTTTCTCATTGGCCCCATGATCAGTTGTGTGAGATGTGTCTTCAATGCATGACATTCAATGAGTGCTTTCTTGGGTACACAACAACAGTGTGTGGTTCTCTCTCTCCCTCTCTCTCTTTCTCTCTCTTTCTCTCTCATTAGTTGTACTCAAGAAGGAGATGTTGCATGCAGTTGTCAATTATTGTGTGAGCATCCTTACCTCTAGAACTTTCCACTAGGTATCTTCCCAGGATCAAATCTTACCTTTCTCAGATTCTGCCTAGGTAGTGGAATGTACCAGTGTTGGGTGGCTCTTGCCTTCTGTGAAAGACCTCTCTAGAAAGTATATATCAAATCAGTTCCAGTTCTGGGTCTAGTTCTTATTCCTAAACCCTAGACCAAAATCAATGATTAATTCCCAGTTGGCCCCCAGTTCTAGTCTCTTCTTCATTTTTGTTTAGTTATTTTCCAAAATCCTGGATCTGGTTTTGGTTCTAGTTATGAAAAAATTGGGATCCCAATTCCAGTTTGGTTTCGATTCTGTAAAAAACATGAAGCCCTGAGTCTATGTCCAAACCTGGTTCCAAATTTCAGACCCAATTCCAGTTCAATTTTTACTAACTGGAACCGGAACCTTCAATTTTACCCTCCAAACCAGGTACCCAACCACAGCTAGAATGTACGTGGGTCAACTTTGTTCAGCCAGAGTGAACTAATAAGCCTCAGTGCACCGTCCATTGGAAGCCTGTTATGACTCTACTGGACATGAACCCCAACTGAGTTGATGTTGGATTTCGCCTTGTTTAAGCTGTCCTGTACAGAATAGGTCCTTTATGGAGGTTGGTAGAATAATTGGTGACCACTAACTAAGAAGATGCATGTAGATGGCCAGTACATAGGTAAGGAAGGACCAGTTTTGGGTGGGTATTTTCGTTTCAATATACCATTTGAGTATTGGTAATTATTTTTCCCAAATTCAGACCTGCGTATGACATGAATATTGAAATGTTTATGTAATGTATATATAAGGTTATACCCTAAACCCCATATAACAACTTACATGTTTTGAGGGTCACAAGTATGAACATGAATAAACAATGATCTCATACCAGTCAGTATTAAATGCCTCGTTTGAATATTCACATAAGACTCTATCTTAAATGAAAAAGAGAACCAATGGAAAGAGACATCAAACACAAGACAAGGTATGATAAAAAAAGGGGAAGATTAATCCAAATTAGTAGCATAATCTCAAAACAAACTTTGCATCAAATAGTATTACAATGTCAATCTACATTGTATTATGTCTAAAAATGTCATTGACAAATGTTTTTAAAATGACATCAATTTCAAAATCAGGAGTATTTTTTTCAGAAATTTTGGCAAAAGAATATAAACATGACCATCTCACTCACTCATCATCATCTTAATGCAATGCATGCCTAATTAAATTTAATGTGCATTAGTTTAGGTTTTTGCTATAACCACCATAGGTATGTGTGCAATAAAATATCAACTAGCAAATGTTGCTAATACATGTTATTTTATGTCCACAAATGTATACCAATGCCAAGCACCTATTGTCTTCTTCCACACCCTCCATAGAGCCCCATCTATTTTGAAATCTAATTTTTACAAATAACAAAAAGACCACAATTTCAATGAATGTTGCATCCCCACCTAGTACCAATCATCATCTCTTTACTTTCCATCATCGATAACTCCACAGAAACAATTGTTCATAATACATTGAAAACCCACATCAAACTTCAAGGAATTTAAGGTTCCACTCATTCACCCCCGTTTTCCCCTAGTAAAAACAATTGGTGAACATCACACATTACTTGTGGTGTTGGTAAGGGTACCCATAATATTAAATATTCTTTCACACTCAAATTGAAAGCTTGGAATACCAAGAAATGTGGAAGTTGAATTGCATGAACTTTTCACCATGGTAATGGCTTTGAAATTTCAACAATAATGAAAGTATGATGAAAAAGAAAGTTCAAAAGCTAGCAAACTCTAGCAAACTCTCATTTGTTTTTGCAGTGTTTATAATAAAATCAAACATTGAATCTTCCAATGAAGTAGCCCAATGTGTGGAAGGGATTGGGGCATCTCAAGATGTACTTCTTTGTAAACTTTGGTCAAGAGAGTAAGGAGGACCTTTTGATCATACCATTACTACCAAAGTGGGGTGCAATTTACTATTTTAAATCATTATATGACCTTAAAAGTGAAATAACTTCATTGTATTTTATTGATTTCACCTTAGTGAAAGTTATTTCACTATAATATCACTATGTAGATATCATATTCCACTACTATTTAACATAATTCACTATTACAATTTATTGTAATAAATAGGCTTATTTCTAAATTTTTAAAAATATTTTATCTATGCTACTTTATGATATACCCTATATCATTTTAAGCTACTTTAGTTATTTTAATTTATGTTTTATGTTATTATAAACTATTATAAGTTATTGAAACTAAATAATTATATGTTATTTTACCTTAAAGTATCTTAATTAGTTTAATATAAAATTTTTAATTAATCTAAATTAAATTATTCAACTAACTTTAGGCTATACCTTAGGTTATTTTATTTTGAATTATAATATGTTATTTCAAGTTATAATTTAAGTTATTCAAGGTCATTTTACTTTATGTTATTATAAATTATTTTATCCTAAGTACATTAACTTAAAGTAATCTAAGACAAAATATAATGACCTAAGGTAAAAATAACTTAGAACATAAAATAATAACCTATGAAAAATAACCCTACAATATAATAACTACTAATAGCCTATGATATTATAATATAGAATATCAAACAATGAGTCATAATACAATAATCACCAATAGTTGTACTATAACATATAATAATCAACAATAACATATAATTGAATAACCATTAATAGTCATTAATAAAACAACCACCAATAGTCATTTTAAAATAACAACCAATTGCCATTAATAAAATAGCCACCAATAGCCATTAATATAATAACCACCAATAGCCACCAATAATTATTAATAAAATAACCATTAAAAAAATAACCACAAATAGAATAGGTATCAATAGCCATTAATAACCACCAATAGCACTAATAAAAGAACAACTAATAGCCATATATTAGAGTTATTTACGATTTCCAAAAATAATATAAAGTGAAATAATAATCAATAGCCAAAAGTAATTTATAATAGTTGTAAGTAATATAAATTGAAATAATTTACAATAGCCAAAAAAAATTTACAATAATTGAAAATAATTTAAAATGAAATAAGTTAAAATAACCAAAAATAACCAAAAGTAATTGAAAATAACCATAAATAATGTAGGGTGAAATAATTTAAATTAATGAAAAATAGTCATATAATGATTGAAAGTAGTTTAACATATGTAGTATTATTACATTAACAAAAAAAATCCATTTATTAAACTTTTTCTCTTCAAAAGAATGGTCATTGAAATGTTATTGAATAATGATATTCAATTTTTTTTTGTTCAAATGATTTTAAACTTTCAAAAGGAAATAAATGCGATTATGTACATTATTGAAAGTTTTAAAAAATTAAACTCGAATCATTTCATTTGAACACAATCTCAATAAGATATGAATTTTCAAAATTTATGTTTTTATAATGTTTAAAATGAAATATTTGATAAATAGAATGTAATGTAACGTATTTTCACTACAAGTGGGGTGGCTTGATGGTAAGGGTGTTTGCCTCCATTCTAAGGTCAAAGGATCAAACTTCATGGGTGGTGTTGTGTGTGGTCAACAATAGTATGTTGATTGAATATTCTCCTATTGAATTCCTAAAATAGGTGTGTAGGTTGATTGTGTGGCCTACCTACCTACCTACCTAAGCTAAGTTTTTAACCTAGTGTAGGTGGTGACACATGTCAATAAATAATAGGCTTTAAAAATCATGAAATTATCAATAATATATATTAAATAATTAAAATTTAATTGATTTCCACATTGGTTAATTAATTAATTAACAAGTGAACGATTTGGTAATTTATAATTCATTTGATAGTAATCTTATTTCACTAGATACTAGTGAAACAAGTCATTGTCCATAACAACCGGTCCCCATTCACTAAGGGGTTAAACAATTTCACTGAGTAAAAATGTCCAAATTCACTTAAAGTTTAGTGAAACCTAAAGTGAACTAAGACACATTTCATAGTAGTGTACTTAACCACCAACTACAAAGCCAACTTCGGATTATTAAAAAAATTAATGACAATCTACATCCCTTTAAATTTTGAATCAAACATCAAAGTAAACATATTGTGAGTTTTTTCTTATGAATAGTAAATGTTAATTGCATTGGTATATTTAAAGGTCTTTTGAAACAACACCACCTTGAATGCAAATCTAGTTTTAGCAAGAATTCCTAGTTCTTTTTTTGATAAAAAAGCTTCCACATTCCCTTTTCCCACAAAAGAATACACTAGTGCTAAATCAAATGTAAAATCAGTACAAAGCATATAACCTTTTCTTCAAGTTTATGTTTTTGTTGCAAAATCACCTTCAGTTCTTGTTTTGTTGTAGTTACAAAATCTTGCGCCTCCTTTGCAACGACCTTTTGATTCTCCATGGTAAACCTAAATCCTATCAATGTTTCCTCCAATTTCTTATTTTCAGCCTTTGCATCACTTATCTTTGCACAAGCACACTTATCCAACTCACACAACAAAACATGAAAATCTACAACCCTCTTGATTTCTGATGGCAAGATGTCATATGGACAAAGTTTCCATTCCTTCAAGAAGCTCCCACTTTGCATCTCTAATGTGGGTTTAATATCAAATCATGTAAACGCTTTCATTGCACTCAAATCCAATAGTTCCATTCTTCCATTCTTAATTTTCCCCACATTTCTCCTCCAAACCTTTTCTCTAGTTGTCAATGCTATAACTTTCGCCCAATTAATCTCATGGCCTTTCTCACGTGCTATGTATATTTTGACCAGCCAAAGTGTGAAATCATCATTAGTTGGCATTGCTACACCATAGATTTGTTAATGTAGTTTTTTCAAATCATTTTTGGTATCAACATGAATGAATGGGTTCATAAGTCTTAAAACACACTTTGGACCAAAAACCTTTACTAAATCATTCTCATAGACATGTGCACTAATGAGGTTTGTTTTTGGATTTAGACTTCCACTATGCAACTTTTTAGCAACAGAAAAATATTCTTCTATTTAAAGCCAGTAATCAATAGCTTCCCATGGTGGGAACTCTATGTTTTGTTTTTCGACCTTCCTAATCTCTTCCTTCACCATCATCATTATAACTTCCAAAGAAAATGAGCAAAGAATGTAAAACCTAAATTCTAAAGTTCATAATATATTGAGGTCAACTATGCACAAAATTTTTTTACATGAATAATGACTCAAAGACTCAAATAGGAGAAGAAAATGCAGGAGACTCAATTGGACTTGCACTCAAGTGAGAAAAAAATAGTCAATTGAGGTTGAACTTGAATAAGAAAAGAAAACCATTGCTTTGTGCTTGTGTACTAAAGGCACATGAAAACGATTGACCTAGAAAATGTGCACATAGTACAAGGATATTTCAAAAGCATTTTACATCAAGGGTTTCAAAATTGACCAACCTTCATCCATTCCCTAGAACTAATCATGTTGTGCCACATTGACAAGAAAAAAAAGTGATTACTTTCAAAATACTCGCCCAAGGAAGTAGGTTTGGCTCTTGTTTGCATGATTTGACCCACAACTAATAACCCTTCCTAGATACATAAGTTTTTTTTACCTTTGTTGAGCTCACTCCACATTTTTTAACGGTGTTAATGTAATGTAGCAATTAATTTCTTCTTCTTAATAAAAACTATTCTGCCATATCGACTAAATCTTCATCATTAACAACTTATTTGATCAAATAAAACAATTGTCCATCTTCAAATGTGGGGTGCACTCGATAAATGTAATATTTGGTGCAAATTTTTATGTTAGATTGAATTCCAACTCTATACGCAAAAAGAATTTTGGGCAATTACTTATCTTAATTTAAAGAACTAGTTAAGAATTAAAGAACTACAAATAATATAAGAAGCCCATGTTTTAAAGTCTTAATAAGTCATGAACAACCATTCCATTACAATATGGCTATTACGATATTAAATGTTGATAAATAATCCCATAGTGCATCTAATGTAAATTTTCAAATTTTGTGCCCATCCTTCCCCATTTTAATAAGTAAAAATAAAGGTATTCCATAATGACAAGTTATTTCTACCTCCAAGAACTCAACATCAATGAATGCAATATGATCTAAAACATCTTTTGCTTCAAACCACTTTGAGTAGAGGTCAATAGCCACCAAAACATATTTATTGCCTATTGTAGTTTATGGCAATGGTCCATCTATATATATATCCATGGAAATTTTGAAAAATAGATTCGACATAAGAATTGAGTTTTTTTTAATTAGACTTAAAATTGTTAATCTACTTTACCATCTAACACATATTACATGACCTTGCCACCAAACACATAAAATTGGTACAATCATGCCAAAAAACCTTTTGCAAATTTCAACCAAGATTTGTTGTTCCCCAAAGTGTTTGATTTTTTCATTTAAATTTCAAACGATCTTTGTTTCTCTTCTAGTTGTGGTACTATTAGATTCTTGTAGTAGACTTGATCTTCTTGGTAACAATAGTTCAACAATTGCTTCCTAATTTTGTTGAACTCTTCTACTAAATATTTTATGGACACAAATTCATTTTGCAATAAAGCCAATCATTCCTTTTCCTTCCAAATGTCTATCATTCTACCAAATTCTTCCTTTTCTTCTTTGTTAGAAACTTCCTAGTCATAAACGTTTCGATCATTATTTGTGTTGCCATTATCAAATCCATCTCTTCCTTCATGCTTATCATTTGAAGGTAAGTATATTTTATTTTTTGAAGATGGTTTTTTCTTGTTTATAACAATAATCCATATACCATTGATATTGTTTCCTTTCCTACTTCATAATTACCAAAAGTTGAACCTCCTTTATCTGTTTCGTAAAAATTTAGACAACTAAGCTTTGATTCCATTAAATAATTTCTAGGGTGAAAACATAATGAGGTGAGTTCTCAAAACATAAACCTTCCCATTCTATACTTGTGATTGGTGTTGCAAAAGCAACAATTTTAACATCCTAGATTTCATTGTTGAAATCTTCATTTTCATGTACTTGATCCACCAAGTTTCTATTAAGTGCTTCTACATTTGTATGTTGAGATCTTGGCAATGTACAATCTTGAATGATAAATCTTGCAACATATCAATCCAACACTTTCATCTCCCATGTGTATCAACAATAGTAGCCAACCATTCCAGTGGTTTATGGTCAATTTTCAACAAAAACTATGTTTGATGTAGATATTGTCAAAAACGTAGTTCACTCCCCATACCACTTCATAGCATTCTCCCTCCATAGGATGAAACCTCTTTTGAAGATCAAATAACTTTTTGCTTGCATATACAACCACCATTTCTATTCTTCCATCTTTTTGTGATAGGATGGCACTAACTCCTTTTACATACCGATCTACATCTAGTATGAAAGGCCTTGAAAATTCAAACTTGGACAAGATTGGTGCTTCCACTAAACATTTATTTAGTTTATTAAATGCCTCAAAACATGCATAACTCTAGGTAAATCTCTAATCCTTTCTTATTAGTTCAAATAATGGGCTTGGTAGTTTTGCATAACCTTTGACATAATTTTTGTAGTATCTAATAAGTCCCAAAAATGCTCTTACATTGGTCACAACTTGAGGAATTTGATCATTCCACTACAACATGAAGTTTTTTGTAGATCAGGTGATGTTCTTTCATCACCAACCACATGTTTTAGAAAGGAAACTTGTTGCACTCCGAAGGAACACATAGCAAGATTTAGTTTCCGATTCACCTACCTAAGTTTTTCCAACACTTTTTATAAGTGTTCCATGTGATTAGTCCAATCATACTTGTATGTTAAGGTCATCCACAAAGACCTTAATAAAGTTGTCTTTCCAATCATCATTCAACAAGTAGTTAAATGTTTTAGAAAATGTGCTAGTGGCATTTTTCATGTTAAATGGAATGACATTCTAGTCAAACAAACTAGTTTTCATGATCACCATTGTCATTGTGATGTCTTCAAACACAATTATAATCTACCAAAATCTTGATTACATATCTAGGGCATTGAAAAACTCAAATTTGCCAAGTTGGTTGATCACATCAAGGTGGTTGCAAGGTAGGGTGGTTCATTTTTTGCATCACAATGCAATTTTTGGAATGTCATACATTTACATGCTATTAAAACATATTATAAAATTAACAATAGTCCAAATTTGTGATTAAATTAGATTTTCAACTTGAATAAGAAGATATCTATATGTAAAATAATAATAACATATATGCATCAACCATATAGTAATGAACTTTTAAAGTTGAAAAATATGGATTAGCTTTATGTTTATTTTTTGAAACTTTTTACATTGCAATAGGACATTTGGTTTTTGTCACATTCATGCATTTTATACACATTAACAGATTAGGTGTTTGTGCTAAAAATCTTGGTCCAAAAGAAGTTGTTTAAACTTTCCTTATGAATCTTTGAATTATTTTTTCTCATGAGACAAAGTCTTGGATTTTTTTCAAGGACTTGGTTGGAATTTTTAAACTTATTCAACTTAACATTCTATGCAGAGAATTGTACCTTTGTAATGCATCTATCTGTGAATAAAATCAAACTTTCAATATGAATGTGTCATTAAGTTTCAACAACATCTTTAAGTGAAGAGGTCTAGTGAATATAAAATGAAATGGTCCTTTTGGGTACCCCAACCATGCTTTGACCCATGGATTCAATATATGATATATAAAAGTAATAAGAACACATGCAAACGTTTTTCTAGAAAAAACTATAATTAAAAAAGAATTATAGACTTTTGGATGGCCTAAAATAGGCCATACTTTCACAAGTCCATATCATCATCATTTTTCAATGGATTTCAAAAAAATTTAAAACATGTATGTTAATGAAAAATCTAAAGTTGCTTCCTTTCATACATGAATGTTTTAAGTTCATTAAATTGGACATTTAACATGGACTTTTAAGGAATGGTCTATTCATTAAAAATGAACCATTGTAGCTTGCAACCACCCATCATCCACCAATGGCATTAAATAATGAATCCATTTGAATTTGCATGTTATTAGCCAATAGTCACCACAAAACCTTTGACTTTCATCTTTTTTCTTTTGTAGAGTTACCTTATATGCACATTTTGAATTTTTTATATTCATCTTGCATAATGCTTCAATTTGGCAGTTTACCTTTACTTCTTCCCATAAAGAAAGTCTATTAAAACCTATCTTACAAAAAGGAAATCCTTAGGTGTAATTGCAGTTTCCAATAGCACCACATCCCAATTCTCCCATAAGCCGTTAAAAAAATCTACAAATCAATGCAACAAAATTTCCCAAATTTTTGGAATCTACCCATGTTTAAATCCAAGATCTAATTTAATATCTCTTTTGATTTCCAACCACCTAATGTCATCTTGTCTAGACAATATTGCTTGCTTTTTTTTTTGGTAGAAATATGGGTAAGTTGTATCACCATTGCCAAAGCTCCTTTAGATTATTCATTTACTTTCCACATTTAGGCTGTTTTAGTTTTTTTTCCCCTCATCAACCCAATGTATCCAATTTGATAATCATCTTCCTCAAACATCTAATCTATACAAATGATCTATTCTCCCTAATCTTGGCACATGAGGTTTGTGATTTGTTTAGGACCCTGCTCCATCACAAGTTGATTTAGACTTTCATAATGCATATCACCACAAAAAGCTTGAAATTGCAAATGATTTGCCTTAAATTGAGAAAATCATAATCACCTTCCATGTTAAATCCATCACTCCAATTTGAATTAGCATCACTTTCATTCATTCTAACATGTTATTTATCAAATGGACCAAACTGTCAATGAAGCAAGACCAAACACATGTTGTGTTTTTGCATTCCCTATTGTTGTTATCATCATCTTTTATTTTGGATTCTAACAACATAATAAATAATGAAAAGTTCCATGCAAAAAAATTACAAGACGCTAACAATGCTCCATTTTGAAGGCATAAAAGGTCCATTCTAAGGAGTCGTTACGTAAACTTGGTGGCTCCTAAAAAAATGAATGCACCAACAACACCTTCATTGATTGGTCCAAATGTAATTATCCTCTGAGGCATTTTGACCTACAAAATATGTTAATCTTGCTCCCACACAAGTGATTCAACTATTCCAAAATGGCTTGATCGTCATTGACCAAAACTTCAAGAAAATTGGCTATGGTAAAACTTTTTTTTTTCCTTGTCCTTTTTCCAACAATTTTGTGTATGCCTTGAACATGTATAATAGCTACATTCCACACCACAATTTTTAGTCATATGCAACAACCCACATTTGGGACATTTAAGCCTAAAGTCACCTATTTTTGGATAGGTTGTGGCAATATGATGTGCAACCTTGCAAATCTAACATGTTTAAAGAGCTAAATGATTTTTTTTAAAAAATTCAATTGGATGAAAGCATAATCAAATATAAAAGAAAATTAATCCAAAAAGTTGCAATCATATTTTCACAAATAAATGTAAAAAAATAGAGTTGAAATCTTTTCATCATTTTCAAACCATCTTGGTGCTAAATATTGAGTATGTAGTATCTAGTATACAAAGTTTGAAAGATTTTAGTGTACTAAAAGTAGGTCCAAAATATTTGAAATGGATTGTTGGACTTGTGTTCAGAAATATTTTTACATTAAAATATGATATATTATTATTTTTACTTCGGAAGTTGAAAGTTCATGACTAGATTTTAAGTGGCATTAACCAAGAAAGTAGATGAATTCAATATTTCAACTTATTTACTTATTTTATTTGCTTAAACAACCTACAAAGTAAGAACAACTCTATTTATATTTCTGAAAAATCTACTTAAATCTATTTTAAAGTTTGATTATTCAATATCATTGACATATATTCAAAGAACATGATCATTTAAATAAACAATATCTTTAAATTTAATATGTTAAGGCTTAATACTCTACATTTTTCTTGACAAGGATCACAAAGTGTATATTTGATTTTGCTTTCACTTGATTGTTATTTGCAACTCCTTGTTTGAAGAAATTAAATAGGGTTTCATTAATGGTAAACATTTGTTTTTCCACAATAGCTTCCCCATGCATTCCATCTTCTTATAACTTCTAGAATTCTTGGTTTTTCAAACTAAAAATTTTGGCAAAAAAACCAGATCTAAATAGGGGCCAAAAAGACCCTTAACATTTAGGACAAGTCATTTTAACATGTCTAGTGTGACTAGGGTGGTCTTTTTTACTAGCATAATAAATACCATTTGACTAGTTACTTTGATTAATGAATAGTGGACCATTTGACTAATTAAATTATTATCAAAAAAATAATTTTTAGGCGAGTAGGTAGGTGGTAGCCTAGCCTACCTTACCCTACCTACTTCACCTAACTTAACCTAACCTAATATAGTTCAACCTTTTAACATATACATAGGTTGCAACTATTAGGAATTGAACCTTTAACCTTCCCAATGATAAACTAAATCTTTAACCAATGGACCACACCACCAAAAGGTGTTCAACTTTTGTGAAAAAAATTATTTCGCATGTTTTTTTCAACACATCACTACAAGATTATGAAGTACATAGGTAGGTGGGTGGGTAGGTAGGTTGTAGTAGGTACTTAATAGGTGGGTGGGTGGTTAAATAAGTTGTAATAGGTAATTAGTATGTGGGTGGGTAGATAAGTAAGTAGGTACTTTAATTAATAGGTAGGTGGGTGGGTAGTTAGGTAGATATGTAATAATTTAACATTGACCATCTTGATTACATGTCCTAATTGACTAAAACTTCATTGGTTATCTGACTAAAAGTGTTGTGTGTTTCTCTCCAACTTCACAAGATAATCCATTTGATTAAATTTCATTAGCCATTTTGACCAAGGTTGTCAATTTTTTGTCCAATTTGACTAGATGTCCAAGTTAACATATAATCAAATAAGTCATTTCAACCATGTTGATTGGTCAAAAAATACACATGTCATTCAAACCCTTAGCTTCTAGTCAAAATGCACATGTTCACCAGTAAAAAAAGACCAATTAGTTAACTTGGACCATTTGAAAAATTTAGAATTCTAATACATAATGTATATTCTTCCTTCCAAGGTTAAAAAATAATCCCATTTAAATTTCCTAATAGTTTTTCTACTTCCATAATAATAACAACCATTTGTTTTATGTTAATGTAAGTCCTCACCACACACAATTTCAGTATTTCAAGTTACAATTTGACCAAATATCTCCTATGTTGTTTTCCATCTTGATTTTTTCCTTCTTCAAATGGTTTGTCCAATTTGTCATAATATTTTTAGACCTTTTCTTTCAATTCTTGTTTTATAGCATCCAATTTCACCTTAACGTCATCTTTATCCAATTCGCCATATTTATCCACAATGGCATTTGCTATGATGCACCCCTAAGCACCTTGATGGACTCAACTACAAGTCTAAAGGTGAAAACAATAAAAAAAAGAATTGGAGCGCTTTCCCTGGCTTGCAACACTTCAGGGCTAGAGGGGTGTGCTAAAGCTCCAAAATGGGGACTAGGAAGATTGACAAGCAATTCAATTACTTATACGGACTTGAACAAACCAAACAACAAGTTGGTTAGTGTGGAGCTAGAGCACTTTTAGTGCATGGACGAACCACAAGCAAACATGGATTCATTTTATTCACCATGGCCTGGACTTGAAGGAAGCCACTGCCCTCCCCTATATAATATTCTTTGTGTATGGACATGGGGCCAGCACCCAAATGTCATTTTGTCCCCGAACTCCCAAGTGGGAATCCTAAAATTGTCAAAATTGGGACTGCCGTGACTTTGGAGTCCCATAACTTTGTGTGTAGACCTCCGATTGAAGTGATATCTAAAGCAAAGTTGTAGCCATCATCGAGAGCTTTTCAATGGTATATGACAAGCCACCTAAACATAAGGAAATAAGGGAGATTCCTAACTTTCAGTGGTGAGGAGTCAAATTGTCAAATTGACTCCCGAACCTTCTTTTGGCCATAACTTGTGTTTTAAGTACCCAAATGGATCATGCGAGCCCATTTCAGATATCTACGTTCCAATGATACAAAGATCCTTCAATCCAATGGGTTTTGACCCCTGCAATCTCGCTCTAAATATTTGGGAGTCCATCGGGAATCCAACTCCCAAAGTGGGAATTCACTTGGGAGTGTCCCATTCCCGGGAGCATGAAATGTGATTCCCAACTTCACTCTTGGCCCACAACTTCACAAGCCCTTGCCTTGGTTGCAAGCCCAAGGCTAAGGTTACGACATGTTAATTTTTAAAGTAGTCCAATTCACTAGAATAAGATTAATGGTTTTGAACCAATCCTTTGCCTTCCCATGTACTTTAAGTTTGGTAATCTTTAAGAGTTTAATGGCGTTTAATTTCATCACTTCCATAATGATCATCAATCATTTAGCCCTATCATGTTGCCATTTTCATAATCCTTACCCTAAAAAAATTCAACCATGCCTTAGGGACTTGTCATTTTTCCTATCCCAATTTATCAACAGCCTTGTTTTTACTAAATTCCTACCATATCAGGAGAATGAATAATCATCCCATTTAATAAAAAAACACAACAAACAACACATTGTCCATGTGTTATAATACCCAATATTTCTTTACATTTAATTTCCAATTCATCAATCTAAATGTAGTTCCAACATGTTTTACCCTAATGATTATATCTCCTTCATTCTAAATATATACAATTTAAAAAATGTTGTTCAAACCTTGATGCAACAAAAATCAAAATGTCACCCAAACTTTGGAGCATATTTTTTATCCTCAAAAGTTAGAATTGTGAAATTATGCACAAAAGAGTTTAGAAAATTATCTATTTTACAACTACTTCCAACTCTATTGTCCCACCCCCCATATTTAATTTCACATTCTTCTTGCCTTCACAATACCTAAAGATTAACCATGTAAAATATTTTTGCCCAATCAGAAACAACCTTAACATTTTTTTCCAATAATAGTTCATTCATGCTTTTTAACTAGCCATTACATACAATATCCACACTCTTCCACAATTAGAATCTACTAATCTATTGAAAGTTACAACCCTAAATCATATGTTGCAGGTTCCCCTTTTCCAATTTATTTGTGCATAACCTAAAACCACAAAGTCCCAAGCAACTTCTTTTCATTCAAAGATTGCTCTAACATCAATCAATTCTTGGAAACCCAAGCTTTTGAAAATGAAGATTGTTTCATCATGTCTTGCAAACCACCATGCCATCAACCATCAACCTTGAACACCTTCCTCCAATAAAGTAGCTTTGATTCAAAACTACAATTCTCAATTTTTAAAACCTCATCTCATGGTCAATAAACAAATCTTGCAATCTAGGTGCAAAAAATTACACGTGGTGTTATTTTAAAATTTCAATAAATGGGATCCAAATGTCTCCAACTTTCAAAATGATGAATTGTTGTTTGTGAATTTGAACATTTGATTGTAGCATAGGTAATAGTAAAATAATGTCTTCCTTAGGGTCCAAGCATAGTAAATTAAACCAAAAATCATGTCCATCTAAAATCCCATTTAAATATGATAGTTGTTTACAAATACACAAGAAAGTATATTAGAAAGCTTTTTATTTTTCATTTTGAAAACATCTATGCCTCCATTGGGCTTATAGTTCGTTGAGTATAAAATTTGAAAAATTTTAGTATAATAATCATTTTTTTCATTATGGTTTCCTTACGCATCAACTCCATGTTGCATTACATAAGGATATAATCAAAAGGTTTCCCATGTGTAGTTCGATCACAATTGGTTATAAAAGATTATTATCCTTTTCCAACATCATACTTGTAATGGCATAGAAATTTACCCTATCAATAATACCATGCCCAATAGACATGTGGGTGAAAGCAAGAAAAAAGGAGCTAAGCAGTGTGGATGGTCCTTAAAAACTATTTTTTTGAATTTATGAAAAATCACCATGGGAACACTATATATCAAAAAAATTGTTTTATTTTAAGTATAAATTTGTATACTTTCAAAGTTGCAACTACATATTTTTCATGAAAATTCACCATGTTTCAATAGTCTTTTTATATGTTTAAAGCATTCAAGAAAAGCATGTGGACAAGTGGTTTTTTTGTATCAAAAATCTTTTTCCCTTATCAAATGTTCACCAAATTCTTTCAATTTTTTTGCGAACTTTAATATATTCCACAAGAATCAATCCATGTGTTCAAAACATTCAAAAAAACAAAAATATATATACCCTTTTAAATTTTAATACTCAAATGTCCTTCAACATTATTATAGTTTTGAATTTGTAATCATGGTTGAAAATAAAGTTATATATTTGACTATAATGTAATGTTTGATGCAAAACAAATTGAGTTTTTTTCATGTTATGTCATATTGGGTGAAAGCATGACTGGGGGAAGCAAAGTATTGTCCCAAATGGTAGTTTTCCATACTATCACTAACAAAATACTTAATGCCACAATGATATAAAATTATAATGCAAATTAAATGATAAAATCATAACGATTATGAACACACCTTCTTAGTTCTGACATCATTTTGAATTTGGATATAATCACATTGTACTTTGATTATATTTTATTCTTCTCAACAAATGACCAAGAATACAACTTACCACATCACATGGAATTAGTACTATAAAAATTTAATGTTTAAAAAATAAATATTTTCCACTAACCAAGACAATTTAATTTATGAAAAAACCTAAAAAACATGTTTATGAAACATCATATTAATTTGGGATAATTTGGAAAAAATCAAATACTAAACATAATGTCCATTGAAAGGAGTACATCAAAAATAAATATTTTCAATTAGAAGTTTTGAAGATGAAATGTTTTTATAAAGGTGTATGCACTCTAAGGTGGCTCATTTTTGGGAGATGCTCCATTCCCTAAAAGTCCATATAGTAGTGTTAAAATGACTATCTATTTTGATATCATTTATTTAGTGGGGAATTACATGGTGGTTACTAAACTAAAAAACCCATATGAAAATAAACCATTCTGAAAAATTCTTTAATGTACATGTTCAAAAAATAAAAATTGAAATCCACCCAAAAAATAATTATGATATGGACATATGAAAATATGGCTCATTTTAAGCCATTTAAAAGTCCGTAACTTTTTTTTGGTTAATTGTTTTCTAGAAATGTTTTTGCACATATGGGGTTTTTTTTTTTTTTTTTAACATATCATATATTGAGTCCCTATAATATATCCCAAATAAAATTCATACGCAAAAATGCATGTATAAAAAGGCACAAACAGCAAACCAATCCATATTTTTCAACTTCAAAAATCAAGTACTATATATTTGGTGTATATATGTTGCAATTTTTTTTATAAATGTTTTTTTGTTCAAGTTGACAATATAAATCTAGCCAAAAATTTGGAAACTTATTGTTTTTATGCCATGTTAATAACATGTAAATGCATGTCACTTTGCAAAAAATTGGATTGTGACGCAAAAAGTGAGCCACCTTACCTTGCAACAACCCATAACTATGCTTGAAGGAATCATGTTGTTGGATTTTTAAGAACTTCAAATCCATTGGTTGAAATGACATTTTCAATTCATAAACATAACATATTGGATTTTTTTTAAAAGTCATGTGTTTTGACACTAACACCAAATTAACCCAAATTTTGACATGCCTTAAGTCATGATCCAAAAATATTATGTCCAAAGATGTATGTAGATTCATTGAAAAAAGATGCATAAGTACAATGGACAAATTCATAACTTGAAATTTTCAAAATGAATTTAGTTTGGAGCTCCAAAGTATGCATTCATTTAAGTAAATCAATGTAAATTTCATTGCAAATCCAAGTCTACATGGTATTAAATGAGGTTAAATTCAACAAGGATGTGTTTTAACATCTTAGTCATTTAATTTGAAAGCAAAATCACATTGGTGCAAAGGACTTTTAGTATTGTAGTACATCTAGAATTACAACGCCTTAACATGTTTTCACCCATTTGGCTTCAAATTTGATATTTAGTTAAAAAAATTGTGTGAAAAATGCAATATAAACCAATAGAAAACTATCACATGGAAAGTGGAATCCTTGGAAAGGACTTTAGCCTTGTTGCAACTAGCTCCTTTTTTCATGCTTTCACCCGTGTAAATATCATCCAACTCCAAACCCCTAACCTTAAAAGTTTTGACACCAATAAATGTTCCATTAAACCTCATTGTAACTTCAAGGAATTCGAAGTAATTTTTTAAAATAATGTTACATTGACAACATTTTAGATCTAAACTTCTTTTAAAGTTCCCATCAATATAGCTTTCACTTCTCATTAATCAACCATTCAACCTTTGAAACATAAAATTGCAATTTCCCAAGTATACTAAACTTAAAACAAGGAAAATAATCAAATATGATCATAACTTCGTAAAGATTATCATCACTTCTAACCATGCCTCTACCTTGAAACATTTTTCCTTAATTTTTTAGGTGTAATGAAACCAATTTGCAAAACCCCTACTTCTACAATTATCATTCAATGCATAGCCCACCAATGTTGAAACTGGATGTGATTCCATAACCATACATTCATCATATTTTAAATGTGTGAAAGCCCTAATTTATGACTATAATGTTTTGTTTCTATAAATAACTTAACATCATTACCTTCCTTTTGATGATTATTGCATGATTTTCTTCATGCATCCACCTTGTAGACTTATGTTCTATAGTAGGGTAAGGCCCACAATTGAAGGAATTTTCAAAATACTTTTGGTAATGTCTTCACAACAAGGTCGTTTATTTAAAAAATGGGTGTAAGGTAGTTTATTTCAAGAATGCCTACACCCATGAGCCATAACAAGCCCCACATTTGAAAATTATTGTCACAACAAGGCCCCATTATTTTGGGAAATGCTTTCATTTTCATAAAATACTCCACAATTTTGTTTATACATTTGAAAACACATCCCCCACACAAAGTATTTGTTGGAAGAAAAAAAATATTGCATGTTGTACGTTAAGGAAGGCCTATTCTAAGGCCTCCCTTAATTATTTGGCTTACACATTCAAACTACCCACCTTTTAGACTATGACTTTCAAAATAAGGGAGGCCTTGGGGGGAGAATTTTGAAGAGACTTTTTGTCCTTCTACTCCCAATTTTATGAGGTGATTATACTTGAAAATAAATATGCTACTGGTGAAGGAAAAAGTGCAAAGTGTATTTCTAGATGTTATGTTGTGTTTATAGTTGAAACCAAATAGTTTGTTTCCTATACATCATTTAAGGTTTAAAATTGATAGATATATTTTTCAAGTTCAAACACTCCAAATCCTAGAATTTATGTTAAATTGTCATTCATTCAAACCAACTTTTAAGGATTGAACACCATGTTCAACTTGGTAACAAACCACCAGTCACTTAAAATATTATTCTTATCACATACTTTAATTAAATTTGGCTTGCCCTAGCTCATGAAAAAGCTAACTACAAGGCGCATGTGCATACCAAATTTTAAGCTTTGTACTTAAACGAGTAAGAAGTTATGCTATTAAACCAAAGAGGGTTTTACGAAGGTAGAAAGTTTAACTTGGTTACAGACCACCAGCCACTTAAAATATTATTCTTATCACATATGTTGTCCAAATTTAACTTGCCTTAGCTCATTAAAAATCCATCTACAGGGCGCTTTAAGCTCTACACCAAAACCAATAAAAAATGATGCTACTAAACCTAAAAGGGTTTTACGAAGGTAGAAAATTCAACTTGGCTGAAGATCACTAGTCACTTAAAATATTACTCTTATCACACATGTTGTCCAAATTTAACTACCTTAGCTCATTAGAAAGTTAACTATAAGGTTTTTTTGCCTACCAAATTGTAGGCTCTACACCCAAATTAATAAAAAATTATGCTACCAAACCTAAGAGGGTTTGTGAAATTCTTTTAAAATTTTAATCTCTGAACATTATCTTTATTCATTTCCATTCTTTCAAAAGTACTACAAACATTGAATCCACTTTCCTTCTTTCCACTAGCTATTAAGATTAATCATTTTTCTTCTCCCAAGGAAGGTTATAGGAACACATGTTTTCAAGACTAAAATCCAAAATGAAAAAACCCGCAATGATCCGAATTCACCCTTTCAAAGAAAAAAAAAGGAAGGAGGTGAAGGAAGATCCCAACTTGGTGGCCAATGGAAGGTTCTAATGTTTGGTGCCCAATGGGGGGTTCCACTGTTTGGTGGCCTTTAGAAGAAGAAGGAGAAAAAGAAGCACCTTTTCACCATTTTTTCCATTGAGCTTAAGGTTTTATTTTACCATGGTTCTAAACCATGACTTATGCATTTTTTTCCTTTTCTTTGACCTATAAATTATAATCACACATTTTAATGTAATAAGTCCTACACACATTCATTGTTGATTTGATTTTGATTGAAGATCTCTTTTCCTTTCCTTGAAATTATGGCGTCACGTATGGCCACATCTTATGGACCTCAAGCTGCACAAATGAATGAAGGATCAACATTGATGTAACATCTTCGTGATGAAGATCCCGAACTACGAGAGGTGCGCATTCGTTTTTAAATTGAAGCCCCTTAAGCTTGGTATTATTGCATTTCTTTGAATTCTCGCACCCTAATGATTTTGTTGCAAGTTGACCCTGCTTCAAGTGATGAACTTAAAATTGTCTATGAAGTTGTTACGAGACTGAAGACACCTCTATCTTTGCACGGTCTTCAATTCCTGACGTTGGACACTATTGTTGGTTGCGCGATTTAATTTGTCAATTGCCTTTTAGTAGCAAGGCAAACTACTTAATTCGCACCATTCGACACATCTTATATTCTTGTAATTATAAATTATCATTATGGCATAGTCCATGACTCAACATGTAATTGTAGCTCTTCATTGAGCTTATCCATAATTTAAATAAATGTTTCATTCATTATGAAACTCATGTTGCCATTGCCACGCTATCACACTATTTATTTAATTATTAAGTTGTCTTGAATTAATTTTATGTTCATAAGGATTGAAGATTGTTTTATTTTTATTGGACCTTTCATTGATACCCTTTCAACTATTTCATGAATCTCAAACATCCTTGCTATTCACTAAATATTAGGACAAGATTAATGTTTTGCTGAACATTAGGAATTTTGGTGTTTATCTCTACCCTTAAACCTTTAGAAATTTCTCACCCCTAATTATACAATTGAAGTGACAAAATTATAATTACCAATTTTTTGTTGAAAAAAAAACTAACCCAATACCTTATTCACCAATATCGTATTTTGGAAAAAAAAAAACAAGTCCCTCCACACTTACGCACTCCCAAGCTCCTTGATAAACTCAAATGTGAGTCTAAAGTGAAGTAGTGGAAAAGTAAGGAATTGGGGCACGCTCTTTGGTTTGTAGCACTTTGGGGGTAGAGGGGCATGCTAGAGCTCCAGGATGCGACTAAGAAGAATGACAAGCACTTAATTACTCACACGAACCTGCACAAACCAAACAACAAGTTGGTAAGTGCATAGTTGGAGCACTTTCAGTGCTAGGACGAGCCACGGGCAAACTTAGACTCACAAGACTCACCACGGCCCGAACTTGAGGGAAGCCACCACCTTCCCCTTTATAGTTTACTCTATGCTTCTCCACGAGGCCCACGTCCAAATGGCATTTTGTCCTGGGACTCTTGAAATTCTCACAATTCAAACTCCTACAACTTTGGGGCCCCATAACTTTGCGTGGGAACTTCTGATTGAGATGAAGTTTAAGGCAAAGTTGTAGCCCTTGTCAAGAGCTTTTCAAGTGTATATCCCATGCCACCTTCACATGAGGGAATTAGGGTGATTTTTGACTTTTATTGGTCAAGAGTCAAATTACCAATTTGACTCTTGGCCCTTCTTTTGGCCATAACTTGTGTTTCATATTCCAAATGGGTCATGCGAGCCCATTTTAGACATCTAAGTTCCAAGATCTCTTCAATGATATAAATAACTTTTCAATCCATTGAGTTTTGACCCTTATAATCACTCTCTGAAGATTTGGGAGTCCACCAGGACTCCAACTCCCAAAATGAAAGCTTCCTTGGAAGTGTGAAGGTTCATTCCGGGGACTCCCAAGCTTCCCTCGTGGCCCATAACCTTGCAAGACCTTGTTTTGGTCGTGAGCTTAAAGCTAAGGTTACGACACACATAACCATGTGTATTCATCATTATTTATTATAACATGAAGTTGCTAAAAACCCCTAATAACCTTATCACACTTGAATATCCTTAATGCAACTTTTAAAATTTGAGACTACCACACATGGTTATGTTAGCATGGCTCACGAGCATGCCTTCCCTAATATTTTGTCACTAGGCTAAACAACTATAACAATTGTTTCAAAGTGTGACTTAATAACTAGTATTTACAATTTGAGTTGAAGACATGAAAATGATTTATAAAAAGAATGGTGCATTTGCAATGCCTTGATAAAAGTTATGTCACAAGAATGTGAATCCATGGGTAATATATGTTGGGTCTTTTCTTGCATGTCCCAAAGGCATTAGACCTTGTAAAAATGATCCACACAAAAGTGGGGGAACACAAAATCAAAAGATGTCAAGGTAGTGCTTAAGGCAATCAAACATTATAGTTAGATTTTATGTAACATGTGGGAAAAATTAGTATCTTAAAACAACTCCAATGATAAGATGTTGAATTGCAATGCGATAGTTTTTTTAACACATTGAATTTAATTCTTTTAAAGAGAAAATGTGATTGTGAAAAAAATTTGTTCATTGATTTCACATAAGTAGTTCCATTACAAGTACATAAAAAACAAAAAACCGATCAAGCTCAATAAAAGTGAGCAAATGAGTTCACATCAAAAGTTTAATCTCCATAAGAAATATTTGAACTTCTTGTTTAAGACAAAAAACTTTCAAAAGCTTAGAAGTCCAACTTTTTGTGTTCATAGGTTCTAATTTTTTTGAAAAGCTCTTTTCACAATTAAATAAAACAACAAGACAAGACAAGACAAGAAACACTTGAAAGAAGAAAAAAAAGAAATGAAAAACAAAGTTTTAAGGTTTAATAGAAAGATAAGAAAAAAGAAGGAAAAGTCAACAACATTGTGCAAAGTTGAATTCATCCCAATGACAAAATACATTAAGAATAAATAAATAAATAAACCACAAGGAGCTTGGTGAGTTAACTCTTATTGATAAGATCATAACAAAATTAAATGAGGGGATAAACTCAAGCTCCTTATGGCAATGAAACAAGACACAAAACAATGATCACAAATATGAAAAAGCAATGGATAGATGCACCACGGGGCACATTTTGTAGCATGGGATGGAAAATTTTCCCAAGGTTGTAATTACTAAAACATTAACATGATTGTCATTGGGGCAAGATTGAAGGCTTCAAGTGAACTTCTTTGCCAAAGTTACAATAATTGAGTGTGTGGTGAACCCTACTAGAGTTGTTTGTACAATATTATGCTTGCACTAGAGGTAAGAGATTGTTTAGACCAATATTGTGCAATTATTTGAATTTAAAAAAATCCTTGGTTTTAGTATTTCCAATATTCCAAGATTACAAAAAATATAGTTCAAGTTTTTTAAGAAAAATCAAAATTGAAAAACTATTAGTTTCAATTATTTCAAAAACTTCACAGAATTAGTGGTTTTCATGAAAAAACTATTGGTTTTATTGGTAGTTTTTTGACTTTTCACATACTTTGAGAATGCAATTATAGATATTAGAATATTTGATTTTGTTGAGAACCACAAATGTGAACACTAAGACCACCATCATAATTGTCAAAAGAACTTGGTCCTTTTTTTCTTAATTGCCCAAAAATGGTGTAGACATGATTTCATATACTTGCAAGAAACAACACAAATTTTGTAGACCATAATCTTTTGTGTATTCAGATAAACTTTTTGAAGCATTGTATAGAAAGTCTAACATTCATGGAAGGTAGTAACCAACTCCTAGGAAAAATTTGCAAAGATTAACAATGTTGCGTGCAACTCAAAAAAAGTAGGAACAAACCCCCAATGTCAGGGCAATTCTTATGGTTCATAACCTTATTTTTCCAAAAAAATTAATAACTAATTTTGATATATAATCAAGGTTTTTAAACAAATTTGAAGAAAGCCCTATAAAACCATCAATACTCTACTAGTTCTTTTATGACAACCATAGGTTTTTTGAAGCTTTTGAAACAACCCAAATTAATTGTTCTTTGACTTTAATCTTTTTGGGAAAGTGGAGTTAACAATTCTTTGATTTTGAAATATTGAAAAATTGGAACTAAAAGCGATTAATAAAATTAAATATCCATTTGACATTGCCGATTACCTACAAATTATTAACTCTTGACATTTGTATAATATCCATGACTTTTGCAAGAAACATGTCATTTGATTTGTTGCCATACCCTTCTTTTGGGACAACTTGGGAAAAAAATTTATATTGTTATAATATACATATTATCCAAAAAAACTTGAAATTTTCTTAAATTGTATAGATGGAAGTTGACTTCACAAAATATGCAAAAATGATATTAACATACATAGTTGTTGTCACCACTTGTGATATAATGGGTCCTAGAATCTAGATTGCAATATAAAAGAAATTTGGTGGAGATGATGAAAATATATAACTTATGATCAAGTTTTTTGCAAAAGCAAGGGAACTTAGTGCCAATAGTTACAATTTTCTTATAAAAAGAGGTTTAGGGTGAGATAGAAACCTAACATTATAAGAATACACTAGCATTAGACAAGGTCTAAAATTCCATTTCCTCCAATGTTGATGGTAAAACAAATTTCATGATGAGTTCAAAGTTTTCTTTCACTGCTATTGTCATTGTTGTAAATATTAGCATATATTTTAAATCATTGCAATAGTTGCTCAAATTCAGCATTTGAAAATTAATTTCAATGAAATTTGCTCACTTTGCAAATAACTAACACATAGGAGTGAAAAAGGTTTCAAGGTCAAAAAAGGGTCCAAATGCAAGGTTGTGTTAAAGATAACTTTAATAAAAGGGAGTCTAGATAGATAGCTACATGAAGCATGACTTGATTGGCTGAAGTTGCAATGTGATGAGTAGCTCAAGTATTTCAAATATTTGGATATGTTCGGCTGTCAGTCACATTGTCAACAATTTTTATGTATAAGGTAAGGAATTTTTCTGAGGATCTTGTTGGGTGTGCAGACCCTGTTGAATGTGGTAGGAAGCCCAAGGCTAGGCTTGAAAACTTTGGAAGATCCTTACCTTATATAAAGAAGTTTTAAAATTTTGAAATTTAATGATTTTTGTAAATTGAATTGATGTCTTCCATGAAGAGAAGGTTTGTTTGTGGTTTAAAAGGGAAATTATGTCAAAGGAGGTGACTCAATGAACTAGGAAAGTTATAAAAGTTCTTTACGAATGTCCCTAAAGCAAGAGCCAGGAATTATATTTACACATATCTCTATGGAAACTGACATACTATACATAATTTGCAGTAGGATTCAGATGTGTATTGTTATGAATATGCAATCATGCATATAAAAGCACACAAGGTACACTATATTCAAAACTGAAAAGACACTTGAAGATCTGAGCTATGGAAAAGCAATACCAATTGCCAACAGAGGCACATGGATCTTGAATAGTATAGTTGGAGCCCATCCACACCATCAACAGCTAAAGGTAAGGCCATCAATCCTCTCACGCCTTTTTGGAACATAAGGATTGATGGTCTTACAAGCTCCCTCACCTTGATTGTTCGTTGCCAATCAAACATCAATCCAGTAACTCAATTTGTTGTGGACCCATAAAAATATCATGCTGTTTCACCTCTTTTCTGGGTTTGCACCTTTAATTATGAAACTGAGTTTGAACCTATAAATATGCATTGTGGGTTCTGGTGGATCTCTCTTACCCTATACATATCAGGAGCACTACACCATGCTTGATGCTACTGGCCTTCTTATAGCCAACTTAGCTTTAGTAGGGGATTAGTAGTGCAATTTTAGGGCTGTACTCAATAATGTGGTACTTGAGGGAGGACTGTGCAATCCAGAGTGCCCCCAATTGCAATGGTTAGAAAGGATTTGAAAGTTGAGGCAATGGCTGCCTAAGGGGATGAGCTACTCTGGCACACTGAAAGTTGGCAAACTACAATCATGATATCAGGCCCCTTATGTGATTTTGGAGGTCTTCAGTTGCCAGAAGTGAGGAGAATGTCTTTTGTAAAATTCATCATATTCATGTATTTGGGTTTCAATGTGTAGCCAAAAATATAAAAGGATGGTTTGGTATTTATATTTTATTTCTGGTTATAGCCAGATTTGGCTAAATTTTCCTAGGCATGATTGCCACTTTGGCTACAAACAAAACAATGTTAAAAAAACACACTGGCACTACACTAGCCTGTGAGGGCAAGCTAAGGCAACACACCCAACATAATGGGCAAGGCCAAGATGTGAGCCCATTCCATGATATTAAGGTCTGGGGTATAAGAAGATTCAACAATTTATAAAAGAAACAAGTCATGTTCCACAGAGATTTTGGTCACTATTGTGAGTGTATATGATCATCGATGGAAGCTTATGTCATATATTAGGTGAAGCCAATGACATAATCTGTCACCCCAGACCTTCATGTTTTATGAACAACCCCAGCTCCTGCGCTCATTGTTGGGTGGGATAGGTATAACAACTTCCTTCCAGTATGCTGAAAATACTGGGAATGTGAGTTCCTTTGTGTACGTAAAACCAGAACATTGCCATGAGGGAAGGTGGCCATTCACCCACAACCACAGTAGAAATGACTGCGGGTACCGTAATCCCCAAATGCACCCACCCCTTCAAAGAGCTCACAAGAAATTCAATCCTAGTGGGTAAGGGGGAGGGGTTAAGGAGTCAAGATCATAACACTTGTGTCAATCCTTCTGTGTTTAGATTCAGGATGCATTTGTGCATTCTAGGCCTCAAGTTATTTGTGTTACTGCCTGGTTTCATCATGCATAAATTGTTGGCTCCTTGTGCAAAAATTGTTGGCTTATTATGTGACGTGCTTGAAATTTCACAAAACATCCTTGAAGGTATTGTTATTATATCATGCATCAGATGAGGGAATGAGTTTTGTTCACACATCAAGTGTGACCATTGTCATGGGTCAATTGCAACTAGCAATAGTGACTAAAGGGCTCTTCAAGGAAACCTCAAAGCCCAACCATGCCAACTATTGCTGTCCCCCTTTCAGTTTTATAGGTGGGGTTGCAAAAGAGTACATAACTAAACGTGGATGTGAAAAAATATTTTCGCAGCAGGGTCACATACTGAGCACCGCTGGAGATGCTCTAATACCGTGAAACTGTCAGTCTGGGAACATAGGTATACCCTAAACCCTAAATATTTACAGGATAATGACCTCCAAGTCATTGCCCCAAGTGGTCACATTTAAATAGTCGCTCACTTTGTAATGTTCACTTTGTTCATGTTTATCAGTAGGGAAGGGCCAACGTTCTGTTTTGTGGCAAAAATTCAAAATGTTCTCACATTGCCATATTTTTGATACATTAGTTCCTAGCTTGTCACCGGCACATAGCAAGTTTCCTAACATTTTCTACTTTTCATTTCTAGCATGTAGTCAAATTTGGCTGAGACCTCTTGTGAAGGGTCGCCAACCCACCTACTTCACAAAACTGAAAAAAAATCATTGGGGAGGACCAAACATTTCACACTAAATTTGAAAGTACAGAATTACACAAGCCTTCAAGGAAAGTTGAAATTCCAGCTTATGAGTTGGCTGATTAGTAAAAAGTTAAGTTTGTTCCATCTACAATTTGTATTATTAACATCTGGGCACTTCCTTGACTTCCGCCTCTTGCAGAGGCAGAGGAAGAGGCACAAGTCAAGGAGGGGGTGGATGTAGGCAACCAACCAGCCACAGTATTGTACACACCTTCTTTTTCCAGTAATTTATTTGGGCTGTTTGAACATGAGATTCATAAGCCACAACAAACATACTTGAGGGGATCTTATATCAACTCATGCCAAGATTAATAAGAGTGTCAAAGATTTTGATGGATTGTTGAAGTGGGTCTCAGATAATGAACTCAAATTGAACAACATATTTTGCTCTCGAGTGGTCAGCTCAAATTTCCCGGATTTTGAGACATTGAGACTAGCTCAATTCACCAAGTCCTCTGACAGGCATTGATCATCTCTCTCTCTCTCTCTCTCTCTCTCTCTCTCTCTCTCTCTCTCTCTCTGGTCAGACTGTCTGTGTATGCACACAAGGCTTGAGCATTGAGCCCATTCAGTTAGTTGCTCTTCATGGCTGCTGCTGGTCACCTGTTTCCTTATGCACAGAAGAAGAGAATATTAAACTTGGATAGAACAAGACTATGGTATGCACTTGTGGTGACAATTTTCATACTGGGAACAGCTGGGCAAGTCACATCTGAAGCGGTTGTGGACATCATCAACTACTGTGGAGAGCCGATTTCTGTGCACTGCAAATCTCACGACTCAGATCTGGGTAGGATCATGATTGATATAAGCGAGGATTTCATGTTCAAGTTCACAGCCAACATATTTGGAACGACATTGTTCTGGTGTTCATTCGAATGGGGAATCGAGACACAGTACTTCCCAGTATGGGAAGGTTCCAACTATGCCGATCGTCCCCCTTGCTCACAAACTGGCACTTGTCTCTATAAAGTTGCTCCTGATGGATTCTATTGCGCAACTGCTCAACAAGCCCAAGGCAATTCCTTTTGGACATTTTACAAAAAATGGTCGACGTATGTACATGTGGAACAAATTTGGAATTCCCCACCTCCCCCAATTTGATAATTTGCATGCTCTAACTTTCCATACTTTTTGCACTTCATTGTTTTACACTTCTGTAGAAGGTAAGGAATTTTTCTGGGGTTTGAGGACCTGAAAGACCCTAAAACCCTAGGAAGAGCCCAGGCCGATGTAGGGTTTTGCAGAATCAATGGAGAGCCTCAGCATCCTCAGCTGGGTCTGGAAACCAGGAAGAGTCTGAGGAAAGTTATTTACATTTAAGTGCATAATGTTTGGAAAATTTGAACCTTACAAAATGGAAGTTTCTCTCAAAATCGACTTGACATTTTCCATGAATGGAAAGGTTCTTTCAAAATCAAGTTGAAAACTTCCATGAATGGAAGGTTCATCATGTGTGGTTGAAAAGGGAAATTCGGCAGGGGAGGTGAGTGCAAATGAATGGAGAACATTTTTTACAGTTCTTTCTTTATGTGCAAAGCATATTAGGTCCATGTGCTGCGAGGTGGTGTTCTTAGGATGGATGATGACCTTTGGAATGTGCAGGTAGACTTTCAAATACAACTTATCGATTCATGTGTGATGTTGCAATGTGTGTGACTTGTGAAATTCAATGTCAATTGCAGGGTCACAAAGCACTCTCCAAATTCGACTAAGAATCAGGATGTACATCAAGAATTACCAGCAAATTAGAAGCCCACTTGGTCGGAGCATGTACTTTGGGGAGAAAGGTTTGAAGGGACCTCCCACATTCTCAAAATCATGTTTCCTGCAGCAGCATCAAGCTCCTCTTTTATTTGAAGATCGAACGAACAACTTGATTGAACAACTTTGCAGCAGCATGATGAATCTAAAGGAAGGTCAGCTCAATTGAGAGAAACTTCAATAATAATTAGGGTTCATTAGGCGAAGTTTTAGGGGAGTGAAATTGCAACATGTCAGATTATTTATGAACTTATTAGGTACACTTTGCAACAGCAATTTGTGCCAGCTTCATGTACAAGGTCTACATCCATCTGGTGTGTAGACATAGATGAAATTAACAAACTATTTGCCACACATTTCTTTGATCAACAAGCTTCTTCATTCAGACTATGTACTACTACCAATCAATATTGTTTCAAACACAAACTGCCCATCAAGAATGCAACTACTAGTCCTATTGTAGATGGATGCCTCCAGTAGGCATCTAGCAGATTTCTGTAATCACCCACCCACATAGGTATCAATAAGCCACCAAGTTGGTGGTCTGACTTTTGCCCATTGCATTTTGCACATATTTACTTCTTGTTCAAGCATGTAGCCAAACTATAAACAGATTCTTAAATTTCTCTACTTTCACGTCTGGTCTGTAGCCAAATTTAGCCAAAATCATTGCTTGTTGGTAGATGATTTGTGATAGAATATCTAGATTACTGTTTTTGATGCCAAAATGATTTTATATTTTTCTACATTGCTGTATCTAATGGTCAAATTCAACACCCAAATGCTGAAATGAATTAATTTCCATTTTGGTGCATTAAAAATTTGGTAAATGATCATTACAAAAATATCTAGATTACCATATCAGATGGTCAGATTCAAACACCTAGATGCTGAAATGGGTTAAGTTTTCTACAATAGGAGAGTTAGCATTTATCACCTCAAATTCAAGTTTTCTATATTTTTGACTCATTTTT
Source organism: Sphagnum tenellum (assembly GCA_963921925.1). Taxonomy (NCBI): domain Eukaryota; kingdom Viridiplantae; phylum Streptophyta; class Sphagnopsida; order Sphagnales; family Sphagnaceae; genus Sphagnum; species Sphagnum tenellum. The sequence goes on from OY998142.1 coordinate 6,269,270, forward strand.
CTCTCCACCTATGCCCATTATTTTTGGGCCTTTATTTGTTCTTCACATCAAAGATAGTATTATACTCAAACTATTTCCCAATCCCCACCCACAAACATTAAAAATTGGAATGATATAAGGACCATAAACATGAAAAAATTCAGATAAATTAAGATGAGAGACTATTTGAATCCAATCACCAATGATTATAGCCAGCCAACCAAGAGCAACCATTTTGGCATTTGACTTCTTTGGGTTTTGACTTAGCATAATATGCAAAAAACTTTGGGAAAATCTTTCATGATAATGACATGATTAAAGTTCAAATATGATACCCTTGAAAAAAAATACAATGTGACAACAATTTGGCTCCCCCATAGTGTGTTTTCACCCATATTGAAGGTTAAAATTAACCTTCACATACACATTCATTGAACAATACATTTGAGCAACTAATCCAATGACAACTCAAGTTCATGAGGAGAAATGGCAAAACTAGAATTCTTTGCAATTTATTTTGAACACAATTCCCCAAGTTATAATAGTTAATTAAAAATTGTCATTAACTCTAAATAGTACAAGAATGACCATGTGTGATAGGAAAATGAATTACCAAACACCTTTTTTTAAAAACTCACATGAAATCGTGATAAAGCAAACAAAAAGGTAAATCTTGCAATGCAAATCAAATTGGGGTTTTTTATTAATATGCATTAGAAGCCAATTCATGAAGCCAAATACATAACTTTTTTATTACACCCATAGATATTCATTTTCAAATTTGAATGCTTGTAATTGCGATATATGCATATTTATAAGGTACTATATTTGGCCTTAATTGTTGTGGACTTTTTATAAGTAGACCGTTCATATTCATAAATAGTAAGGACATCATTACACATTAAATATGTAAATTATCATGTGCCATCAATTGAATCATGTAACACATCCACTCTTTTTTCTTTTTTTTAAACTTGAATTAATGAAGACTAAAGTAAGATATAATTAAGATAATTATTTTTCTAATCCTATATAATTTCAAAGTTAGTCAATTATCATGTACTATGCAACATTGTCCCATGATGCACTAGAGGGTTACTTTATTATATAAGCATATTCGTAATGCATTGGGGTTAAATACCTATATATGACATGTTGTTTTGTAGGAATTTAATTGACAATGATACATAACAATTTCTCAATTCCACTTCAATATCTTCATATCATCATATAGTTATGCATTTTGTTTTATTTCATGTTATAAATGAAAAAATTGAGTTGAAATGGCATGCCCATAGATGCGATATTAGTTCATGTGAAACATTTCACTTATTTACGAATGAAATAAGTACATAATATTCAGTATGTGTAATGTGAAATGTGTTGTTGTGTTCAAATGAAATATTGTTTGTATCATTTTGACTAAAATGGCATCTTAGTCATATTCAATCATAAAATACATCATAATTTTGTTTTAGTGTTAACAACATCTAGCATATGGGGGTGATTCAATATTAGTGCTTTTGTGTGATTGTTTGCAAACTTTCAATCTACAACTTGATTTGACCTATACAAAGGATCAAAATGTACTCGAAGGAATAATAATGTTAAAAATACATTTCATGAATGGAGAGAAAAATATTAAATATTTTTCAGTAAAAAATATCTTTTTGTATAATGTTTCCACTTTTATTGATAAGATCAACTCATTTTTTCATCTTTCAACTGAAATCTTGTCCCAATCTATAATAACAAATTTATTTCACTATTTGTATTTCAACATCATCATGACCTTTTCTGGGGGTAAAATATTATGAGCAAGATTGAAAATAGTGGAAAAATTACCTTGGGGTACCTGTACACTAACATGAATCAACTTTGCACATGTGACCAAAGTGGAATAGACTACTTTTGATTGCTTAAAAATCAAATGGAGCTCTTGCTAGGATGATGTGATAGACTACAATTGGTTACATAAGATGATCAATTCAAGATTTGTAATATTTACATTGACTAAAAATACTCATATTAAAAATCTTGACATATCATATTATTTTGTTAAGGTGTGGATAATTATTGTACATGATTTTATCATTTTGAAAGCATTTCAAGTTATTTAAAATTTAAAATAATAGTGAAAAACTAGTTACAATTAACATTAGTTACTGCTTGTGTGTATTTTTTCAGATTCATTAGATTCAATCCAAATTATTTCATGTGTTTTGATAATATGTTATAAAGGACATGTGTTTAAAGACTTGCAACATTAGAAAAAATTGGACATTAAAAAATGAAAAACCAACCATTGGAATTGCACATGTTCTAGCTCTTATTAATGTGGTTGCACCTCATGTTGAATTTTTTGTGTGGATCATAGGTTATGCTAAGAAACTTATTTACCAAAAAAAAACAAAAAAAACAAAAAACCAAACATGGGCATGAATTTTAATGAAAAAATCCTAATGATCAAATCTTCAAAAGACAAATTGATTGTAGATGCATGGTTGAAATAAGGTGTTAATGTTTTAGTTCTATGATGAGAATAATTCACCAATATACTATGGATCAAAGAATTGCAAGTCCCACAAATAATAAAAATCACAAGATCCATAAAATGTGTAATCTAGCATATTTTACAAATTTCAACCCCTAGTAGTTGGAGACTATATGAAAAATTTGACGTTGAAATATCCAACTTTTTTAGTACACAAGTCATAAATGTCACAAAATTTAAAACTTGAAATTCTTAATCAAATAAATAAAAAAGTTTTTGAAAAAAGGGCCATGTCTTTAAACATTTTTTAGAGAAATACTTTGTTAACATGTTAGAAATGAAGGATCAATAATTCATAAAGTTGAAAAATACCACAAGAAGTGATTGATTGAATTATTTTTTTTAGTGGTAGTTTTATGAAATTACCAATAAAAATCATCAACCTCAAGAAACCACAAAACGTCATTTAAATCAAATTTTAGAATAAAATAGGTCCATGATGTTTCTTAAAGCAATTTTAATGAAGTGCTCTCAATTCTTTAATCTTCTTGAATTTGGAAACAACATTTGGAACTTTGGAAGTCCAAAGTGTTCTAGAAAACATAAATGATTTGTTCAAAAGGTTATAATCACATCATTATTTATTTATATATTGAAATTATTTTGGCATTAATATTTTGTCAAGTTGCTAGTGATCAAGTTTTATAACATATAGGTTTCTAGACTTAAATGGAATTTAAGTTTATGGTAAGCATGCCATCACTAAATTGGCCATTTCAAAAATAACCACAAAACACAACAATTGTGAGTCAATGAATAGGTGACTTCTCATATCAAAGTAAATTTCATATCATGATTCATAACCTCATGTTACAACATTACAAGTTTTGTTGTAGGTGAATTGTTTTGCTTTAGTCAAATGAAATCAACATAACTAGTTTTCATTGTTTTAATGTAATGAAATTAAGCACCATTACCTTTCTTTGTTTTGGTGTAGGAACCTTAGTTCCACAACACAACTTACAAGGCAAATTGTCAAGACCACAACCACCATCTCCTAAACATGAATGAATAGAAAATTGAAAGGCAAATTGACATTGACAAAAAATAGAAAATCTTTTGTTATCACCTTTAATGTTCAAGTTTGGGCTTGTTATTTTTTTTTTCCTAAGGGATCAAACCCCCTACGGACCCTACTCACTATGGTAGGAACGTATATGTTAACACAAAATCTAAAGTTAGAACAAAACATATGAAAACTTGTAACAATGAGTAATTACAACACAAAATCCATTGCATTAAAAACCCCAAAACCAAATCAAGCTATAGCTTTAAGCATTTGTTTCATGAACCTTTTTCACATTCCACATTCTAAGTGTAACATCTCTATTTGATACAATTTAATGTAAAATGTTTTTGTGCAAACATCCTTAATAGCTAGATCCACTTGTGTTGTCAACCTATTTCTCAATTTACTTTTCACAAAATTCAAAGTTCATGAAAATGAATTCATTTTTTGCATTACCTAACACCATAACCATTGACAATTTTATCAACATAAACCAATATAATAATCACTATGCAATGAGTGGTTGTTAAATAACTTGCACCACATCCTAATACATGGATTACAATTATGAGGTAGCTTCATAGCAATGGGGCCATTATTATGCAATGTTGTCATAAAGTAAAAGGATTAACAACTTTTTATTAAGGATTAGTCGGATGTAAACTCATTGATTCAAATCAACATGAGGGTGAAATCCTTTAAGGTGTACCACATAGGACGAAAAAGGGCCTAATCTTTATTGCAATCCTTTTTACCCTATCCCCATAAAAAATAATGAATCAAAAGCTGTCAAAATTTTCAAAAGAACTATATTTTAGACTATTACAATTATAGATTCCATCATAATCATCCATAAATGTGTCTTTACATGGTAAAATAGGACTAGGTTAAAGAGACAAAAAAGGGTGATGTTGTGACAAGATTTTGGTACACCTTAAAAAATTTGCACCCATGAAAACATACTAATTGTAGTCCAAGCAACTATAATAAATGTGAATTAATTGGTTGAAATTTATAATTCAAATTTGGTTGTTTTCAAATGTAGTTTTTATTATTTGGATCAATTTTTTGGAATTTTTGAAATAAAGGAGTAATAACTTTTCAAAAATTCAGAAAAATGATAATATTGAAGCTGCCCATGTATTATGAAAAAAAAAAAAAAAATTAATGAAAAGTATTAGTTTTAATCATAAATTTTCCATGATATTTTGCATATGCATTACCATATTGAACAATCTCTTCCATGAAAATTTCCAATTTTTCAAAAAAAATCATGATGTTCATATTATAAATAAATATTTAATAGTACATTATATTATGATAATGTTGATAATTATGATCTTTTTAAGCTATAAATTGTTTTGGGTAAAAGCACATCAAGGTTACCTCATTTTTTAAAAACGTCGTAAAATGTTTAAAATAATTATAATATACGCACATATTTTTGTGACATATAGTTTTATGCAAACATTTTTAAAAATTCCATTGAATCCAATGGTCAAGATTTTAAATAATGGTATATACAATGTGTACCTTGTATATCACATATGATTTGGAGTTATTTAGTGTCACCAAGATACCCACATTTTTGGTTCCATGCCATGTACATAAACAAAAGTTAAATGAAAAAAAAACATAAATACCCCCTCCATATATGAACTTATCTTTCACTTTAGGGTGGTTTTTTAAAGAGAAATAAAATCATAATTGCTTTATAACTTACATACAAAAAAAAATATATATATATATATATGTATGGTGAATGACATACATTAAGATATTTGAATGACTTGTCAATGTCAATGGAATTTGGTAGTTTGTACCAATTTCATTTAGGGTGAAAACATATTAAGGGTGAACCAATTTTGGTGTGAACCAATTTTGACCAAAAGAAATTACGTGTAACAAATATTGTCATATGGAGTAAGTTGAAGTCTCGATCGTATCCTTTGGATATCTTAAACACAAGCAAAATACTTAAAATTTAGATTACAACAATTTCAAATTTAAAGTTCACTTTGAATCAAAATTAATTTTGATCCAGCGATTAAATGAAAAGGATTGAATAAAATCAATATACATAAAATATGTAATGGACATTTTTTTGACAACCATAAGGTCTCATGTTTGTAGTTCATAAAACATTACCAAACAAAAGAAAACAAAAAAATGAAACAACGCCCAACTATAAAATCTCCTCCTCTTTCATATGGTAGTGATTGTTTTTTAAAAAATAAGATATTACTATTGCTAAAAAAAATTAAAAGACACTTTCTTTGAATGAAAAATTTCCAAAACATTTAAGCTTCTAAATGGTCCTAAATATAGTTTATGTATATCAATATCATGCACCATTAAAAAATTCGCCCAAAAATTCCACCCACAACTTTAATTTTGAAGTGTATATGCAATTTTTCAAACTTTGTGATGAATATTATTTTGTCACACATGTACTCTATATGTTGAAGTTTTTCAATGTTTGTTGAATTTTAAAAAATAATTGACTAGCATAAGCCTAAAGTTAATTGAATATACTTAGAACAATAATAAATAATCCAAGATTTGATGTCTATAAGTTCCCAAAAACTTAATGGAGATTACATTTGTGACTACAATTTTTTTGAACAATAACAAATAATCCAAGATGTGATGTCTATAAGTTCCCAAAAAATTAATGGAGATTACATTTGTGACTACAATTTTTGAGGGGCCAATGTGCTTTCAACTTTCATCACCCAAAGTTTCAATGCAAAAATACCACCTACAACCCCACTTTTGAAATATATTTCTAATTATTCATATTTTGTGATGTATGTAACTTTGAGTTACATACATATTTTTAAATCTTAAACATTTAGTAAAATGTTTACAAAAATGGTTAGCCCAAGTTCCAACCTAATCAAATCTCTTCAAAATCCACAAGAGTAATTCAATTTGTGAAAGTGCACTTCAAAACAAATGTCAAATGTTGTAAAACAACATTTGTGACTACAATTTTTCGGGGCCTTAGTGTGTTTTTACCCTTTTCCCATTGAGAAAATAGTTGGTTTAAACATCGATTTTATCATTCTACAAAAATAAAGTGAACCAAATCAACTATATGTGATTTAAAAAATAAAAATCAAAGTGAGTTTATTTTATGTAGTACTACTTTTGGAACAAATTGTGCACACCATACCATGGAAACATGTTCTTTACATTATTTAAACTAATCACAATTGGAGTGGGTTGTGTTATTGTGACTACATTTTTTCAAGATGTTCAAATATGCTAAAAATGTGTGTTTTTTTTATTGTTAAACCCAAAAGGGTGGTTGCAAGTTAGGGTGGTTCATTTTTTGCATTGCAATCCAGTTTTTTACAAAGTGACGTGCATTTACATGCTATTAACATGACATAAAAACAATAATTAAAAAAAATTGTGGCTAGATTTAGATTGTCAACTTGAAGAAGAAGACATCCATAAAACAAAATTGCACCCATATATACACAAAATATATAGTAATGGACTTTTGAAGTTGAAAAATATGGACTGGTTTGTTGTTTGTGCCTCTATATACATGCATTTTTGTGTATGAATTTTATTTGGATATATTATAAGGATTCAATATATGATATGTTAAAACAAAAAGATCATATGTGCAGAAGAGTTGCTAAAACAAATTAACCAAAAAAAGTTACGAACTTTTGAATGGCTTAAAATGAACCAAATTTTCATAAATCCATATCATAATTATTTTTGGGTGGTTCAATTTTTATTTTTTTAACATGTACATTAAAAAATTGCTAAAAATGGCTTATTTTCATATGGGATTTTTAGTTCATTAACCACTATGTAATTCCCCACTAAATTAATGATAACAAAATAAACTTCCATTTTAACACTATTGTATGGACTTTTAGGGAGTGGAGCATCCCCCAAAAATGAGCCACCTTAGAGTGCATACACCCAAAATTGTGAGTACATAACGTTCATAAGACATTCATGATATCTTTTGCAAGAATTTTTTCTCCAATTTCTTAATGAGACCTAAATTCACAATTATACATTTTTCACATTATGAATTATATTCAATTACTCAACTTTAGATATTACATTGAAAACTAGTGTTAGTGGATCATGATCTAACTTGTGTGTACTGTGATAATATACACAAAAAAAGAAATTTATGATGCATACTAGAGAAAAAAATTAGAATTAACAACCCAACTCATACATTCAAAACATTCAATTGCAATATGATGTTTAGAAATGTGCAAAAACCCTTAGGCACCAAAACATATTAATTTTGAACCCATATGTAACTCAAAAAACCGACCATATGTTGTAGCTCAAGGCATTCACAATAAGCTTAACAAGGTTACCTGTAGAAACAAAGGCCATTCACGGTTTGCTACAAGGTTAGTCGAATGGGTCCATTTGTTTGCAACATTATACCACAAACAAATGTATATTACCCACCTTTGATAATCGATAGTAGTGATTACATCACGATTCATAATAATAGACTAGGTCTTTTACATTATCACACATGTGGATTGCATAACCACTTCATGCCATACTCCACCCAAAAGAATTTGATCAATGTTGTTCCAAGTATTGTTGTGAATTTCACTAAAGTTAAATAAGTCTCTCATGCCCTTGAAGTCTATCATTGGTTGCCTTTGCTTTAAGAGATGAAAGATGGCCACAAATTGCACAAAGTTTCATTTTCACCCAAGTTAAACCCCATTAGCAACTTGTTGAATAACATATATTCCCTCCCATGCATGCTCACAAACTTTCTTTCTCATTTTTAACATGTTTCAATTTATTATAATTCATATAATATTCCCCCACAAACACCCTTTAAGATGACCGCACTTGGCTTTTCAACAACCAAGATGATTTTGCAAGCCATCAAGTTTTGAACAAACAATTTACCATGATGCTTTAAAACACTATAGACTTTGCATATTACCATAATCAACCTAACATTTTCCCCACCACAATTTCAACCCATGGCAACATTGGTTGTCTTGGAAAATCAATTTAACTCCCATCCTTTTTTTGAGCTCTTTTAAGTGTAGGACCACTTGAACATAGAGTTGTCATAAAGTGATCTCCTTCCCTACAAGCACATGAGATAATAGAAACCTCTAAATACAAATTTTAAAACCATAACATTCAAATATTTAGGTGGTGGATTAGGCAATGAAACAAAGCCAAATCATGATGCATTCAAATTAGGACATGTCTTAGGACCTAATGGGGTAGAATTATGAACTCTCAGAAATCATCAAACTTATGCACATTCTAAACAAATCTTCAAGCAAGGCAACACATTAACAACATGAATATTTCAAAATTGTTCAAACAAACAAACATATTAACAAGTTGGCAACTTACTTGGGTTGCAAGAGGAAGCTATCATTACAACATTGTTATGTATGAGTATAAATTCAAGTTTCAATAATTTGATCCTCTCACCAATTGCAAATTCTACAAATTCAATTCAAGATCATCAACCTTCAAAGCTTGCAAGAACATTGCACATTGGATATTAGGTGTCAAGATTCAACATGTTTCAACACAAATCGCTTAGGAGATCCAAAATTGAAGTGACCATAAAACTTTCAATGCATATAAAGAATGTAGATGAATCTACCATGATCACAAGTGAAAATGGCAGCTAAGTTGCCACCAAGGTCAATGAAGGGAATGTTGATGGAGGCCATGCCAATAGTGACCATTGCAAATGGGGTGTTGTTGAGAGTGAAATGAAGTAAACCCCTGCAAGTGGCATCCATTGGATTTACATGATCACCATTCCTTGCAACATTTCACATCCATTGATAAAAAATGTAGCCCTAATAAATAGTTAACCATTGAATTTAGGCGATTTCAGCAAAAAAAATCCACCATAACCTAGTGCAGGCTGGTGACAAGAGCCTTTTCCATGTTGAAATTTTGTACAAAGGGAAAGTCTGAGTGACATGGAAGCACCCTATAAAGAATATACATGTTAAGCAAATTTGGAGGCCTTATTGGTTGGGGGGTTCATGGGTTTATGGGTCATTGCTAGTGTTGGGCGGTTCTCTCTTTTTCAAAGAAAGAATTAGTAGGTAAGGGTGAGATATGAACCCTTGACCCATGGTTCTCAAAAAATCAAAGAACCGGGTAACAGAACCTACCTTTGAGATGCCAGTTCTTTGCCAGAAAAATAGTTCTTAGTTCTTTGAACATTTAAAAAAACCTGGAACCAGAGGTTAATACCAGAGTCAGAGAATTGCACAACACTGGGTCATTACATCACCATGGTCTATAGATGGTAGTGGAACCCACCAGTTAGTCATATACAATAGCTTAATGCATCAGTCCTACCCCCAACCTTGTCCTGCTTTGCCTATTCCCTGTGACTATTTGTGTAGGTGCACATTTGAAGCATGTGTCCAGCAAACCCTTTTTTCTTCACCTGCAACCAAAACAAACCTGCAGCAAGCCACCCACCAACATGCTTTGCTATGCATTATTAACAATTGTTCCTTTGGAATAAATGTTCTCAAGCTGCCCAAAGTGGGTTTTTCCTCAAGCCTATTTTGTTTTACAAATTAGCCCCAAAAGATGGGTTTTCCAGTGTTTTTTTTTTAATTGGAATTTTTTTGCCAAAAGAGAAATTCAAATTAAAAAAGTAAGTGATTATGTAGGTTTTCAATTTACGCAGGTTTTCAATTGCCATAATTGAATTCAAGAAATTTTTTAATAGTAAAATTGCCAGATTTCTATATTGGGTTTTCAGTCTGTAGCCAAATATACAAGGATGATTAAAGTTTTGTGCTTCATATATGGTTTATAGCCAGATTTGGGTAAATCTTCTTATGGATCATTCCCACTATTTCTACATAGGAACACACCTATGGAAGATGGTGGCCACTTTTGGGAAAGACAAAAATTCCAACAAAAGCCACTGCCAAGTACATAATTTTTTGGAATTGCAGTTGAGAGAGAGAATGCAGTCAGTTTGTCGTTTGTACTCATGTAAATACGAAACCCTGCAAGTTCAAGTTGTGCATGTTAAAGATGATACATCACGGACACCACCCACGAGTAATAAATGTTGTCCAACTTCTCATCACACATGGGATAGCATGGGAGAGGGAGGAAGGTGGAGGAGGAGGAGGATGAGGAGGAGGGTACACAAACACACCACTTGATAAATTATATCACAGTCTAGTCTTTTCCCACACTTAAGACATCTTGTAGTTTGTGTTTCATGGGTAGGTTTGAGGAATCATTTTTTTTTCCCATCCAGCAGTGTGGGGAGAGAGGGGAGGCTTGAAACATATTCAAAGCTTGTTGAACCTTGAGCTAGTCATGTCCTTGAACAATACAAGACTACTAGCCTTGAGGGATCAGTTGTAGGTGGTGGGTTTGGATTCAGGACCTGCGTTGAGAGAGAGGAACTCTGTGGAATTCCAAGGGGTCATGGTAGGTGACTCATTTTCTAGAACTACAAAAATAGTGTAGCTGCAGTATGGACTCTATAATCTCAACATTTGCTTCAGAATCCAAACTTGTGGGCCAATTTCTCTTGCATGCATTAGTTTGCTAATTTTCCACATATTTTGGCTGTCATTTTTGTTCATAGTCATTTATTGGACATTGATCTCAATTAGGTAGTGTTTGTTTGCAGTTTTCTTTTCAAATTTTGCAATGTTTTTTTGTTCACACGTGCATATTAGTACATTTGACCAATTGGAATGCAGGTGATGAATAAATGTTTTCAGTGTCCAGGTTTAATTTTCAAGAGCTTTTGAAGCACAACAAGGCTACCCAGTTCTGTGTAGTCCCAGTATAGACGGGCAATAGACACACAGCAGGGAGGATTAAAGCATTAAATTCTGGGGTCAAAATTGCGGGTTCTATTGCACTGCATTTTTGTTAAAACCAGCTTGCTCTCATCTTAAAAAATATGACTAGAATTCAAATATTACCAACTTTTGCAGGTGCCAGATGTTGGGATGCAGATCTCAGGTGATGCATCTGATCAAATGGACATAAACTCGGTCAAATTAACTGCTGGAACTGAGAAATCAAAGTCCAAGTTTGTGGGTTTGAGGAGTCTGGTGCCTAGTAAGCTCCTTGGAAATGATGTCACATCACAAGGAGGCTGGAGAGCAATTCCATTTATATATGGTGAGAGTCCATAAAAAAATGTTGCGAGTGGAATACAAGAACATACTAAAAGACACTCATACATATATATATATATATATATATATATAAAAGATGCATCTCTGTTTTGAAGGTTAATATGTGATATATGACTTTTTGTTGCATGAATTTTCAACATATCCATGTGCAGTGTCTAGCTCCCTAGAGAGCTTCGCATTCTTTGGAGTAGTCATCAACTTAGTCACATATTTAGTGGAAGAGATGCATTTTGGAGTACCAACAGCTGCAAATACCGTCACCACTTGGGCTGGGACCACCTGCCTAACACCATTGCTCGGTGGCTTCATTGCTGATACATACCTTGGAAGATACCTGACACTTCTTTTTCTGGGATTTGTTGAGTTACTGGTACATTGCTTCCACCCACCTTGTGTCTGTCCCGTATCCTGTACATCCTTGCATACAATTAGGATCAGAAGTTCCAGTTTGATTGGTAAGTCTAGTCCAATTGCAGAAACATGAAATTCTTCTTTTGAATTCCAACAGTTTTAGCAGCAGGTCCACATGACAGAATCTACCCAACAGCTCAACAAGGACACCATGCTACTGTGATTGTTTTGAGACTGTTGGATCGGCAAAGTGATGTGGACCTTTTGCAGGGATTTATACTACTCACAATCTCAGCAGCAGCACCTTCACTGAGACCACCTCCTCTTGATGCTGTGACTGGACATTCAATTCCCAGCAAGGCTCCTAGGATCCTGCAAGTAGGGTTCCTTCTAACAGCACTATATGTAATTGCTCTTGGCAAAGCTGGATATGGGTCTTGCATTTTGTCGCTCGGAGCTGACCAGTTTGATGAAAAAGATCAAGAGGAGAGAAGGAAGCTGTCAAGCTACTTCAACTGGTTTTTCTTGGTCAACTGTATTGGTATTTTCTTCAGTATTGCAGGGTTGGTCTTTGTAGAGGACAAGGTAAGCTGGGTGTGGGGATATGGTATTGCAGCGGGCGCCATGGCGCTTGGAAACGTTGCACTCTTCAGTGGTTACTCCTTCTATCAACATCATGCACCTCTAGGCAGCCCATTCACCCATATTGCACGAGTTTTTGTTGCTGCAATTGGGAAACGAACACTTCCCAATCTGCCCACATCAGATCCTTTTCAGTTTCATGACTTCCAAGATGGAGCACATCAAGGCAGGCGGGCTCGGCTTCAACAAACCAACCAGTTTCGGTGAGATACACACTACAAACTTTTGCTTGATCCCCTCATCACAGATACACAAAAAGGTCTTGCAGTAATCCACAAGTAGTCCCAATAAGCTACAGTCCTAAACTGGTTACTGAAGTCTAATGAAACTTCAAAGAAAGACTTACCACAGCTAGAGTTTGCAAATCTCCTGTACAGATTTCTAGACAAGGCAGCAATTCCATTAAGTAAGACCATTGGCAGCAGTACTGGAGCATGTGATGCCAAAGAAGGACCCTGGGGGTTGTGTCACATGACAGAAGTAGAGGAAGTGAAGACCATTCTCAGGATCTTGCCAATTTGGTTCAGCACCATTTTCGTGTTCACCATGAACTCACAAGCAACAACCTTCTTGGTTCGTCAAGCCTCAGCAATGGATAGACATATTACACCCCACTTTGAGTACCCATCAGCTTCACTTGGTCTTTTTGCAATCACTGCTCTCTACATTTTCATTCCCATCTACGAGAAACTGCTTGTGCCAGTGATGCGGCGGATCACAGGGATTGAGCAAGGGATCACAACTCTGCAGAGAGTGGGTGTGGGAGCACTGTTGGGAGTTCTTGCCATGGTGGTTAGTGCCCTTGTAGAATCCAAGCGTCTCCTCATTGTGAGGGCTAACATCATGAATCTCATCTTCATGCCTTCAAAACCTTTACCAATGAGTGTCTTCTGGCTGTGCCCACAAATCATCTTCATCGGTTTGTCAGAGTGTTTCACACTCATTGGCTTGAATGAGTTCTATTACCGTGAGACACCACAGGGAATGCGCACCATGGGAGCTGCATTCAACATGAGTGCACAGGGACTTGGTAGCTACGGAAGCAGTTTGTTGGTCCTCCTTGTTATCAAGGCAACTACAAAAGGGCTGAATACCGGCTGGTTAACTGACGACTTGGACGAAAGCAGACTCGACTACTTTTATTGGCTTCTTGCTGTGTTGGGAGTCCTCAATTTCACCATGTTCCTTGTTTGTGCTCGATGGTACAGATACAAATTACTGCACGAACAAGTAGAAGAATTGCCAGAAATTGGTGTCAAAAGCAATGGATTATCATGCAATTGAACCAAGCTGCACTGTTTGCAAAACCCACAACTCCTGTGCCCAGGATGACATCAAGTTGAGCATTTTCACAGGAAACAAAAAAAATTAGAGCAGGCTTGATTCTGAAACCCAGACAACAATCAGAGCAGGAGTTTGATTCTCAAACCCAGAAAACACTCAGAAGCAGGAACTTGATTCTCAAACCCAGCCAACATAGGCTACAATGGTTAAGCATTAGTGTTTTTCCAGCACACCTGGAATGCTGGCACATGAGCATGATTAACAGATTTGTGCATGAAATACACATGCATCTCTGCTCCTGTTCTAATCAAGTTACATTCTGAAAAACCAGCAACCGACAGTTCTGTGGAACACCAGTTCTGTAATCCCATTTGTATCATTTCAGCCACAGCTCCCCACACACATATATGCTCATCAAAATCCTTATCCTGAAACAATAAAAAGAAAAACTGCAGCCTTACATGAAACAGCATGGCTATTTAGGTGTAGAGAAATGAACAATCTTACACAATCAGACTGGATACCCACTCTTTGCTTAGCCTTCAGACTGGAAAAAGAAACAAGCATAGTAGTCCAGTTGACCTGCAAAACACACCACAAACTTTTCATCTAAGGGGTCCATGAATTTCATGTGACCATTTGGACAACATGAAACCAGCTTCTTGTGAGAAGGATGCTTCATTGTAGATTACCACAACATATGTATGACAGATCAATGTGATTGCAGAGAAGACAAACTGCAAAACAACATGCAAGGTAACCAAACAAATGTTGAGTCAGTTCCAGTCAGATCAAAACAAACATGACAAGAATGAATATAGTCATAAACCTTGTTAGTGTTTATGACACTCTCAAAGTATCAGGCCATCACCTTCATTACTCCCTATTGACTTCATCAGCTCCAACAATGGGTGTAGGTAATATGTAGACTTTCAGACGGATGACTGACTGTGGCGCTCAAAAGATGCAAGACAGTCAAGCTGCCCATTGATCATAAGTACATATTTTGAAGTATCTTACACTACTCTTGAGTCAAAGTAGATCACAGATGATTAAAGAGGATTTTGATGGATTATCTGAAGAGGGTTTTCATTGTTGGGATCCTCTTGATGGCACTCTACAGTGGAATCCTTGAATCCTTCTTCATACTTCTGGCCTTCTGATCCTCAAGCTTCTGTAACTGTCTCTGGGCTTCTTCAAAGAACAGATTGTCATGCCCTAGCTCCTTCAGTTACTTGACAATGTGTCTAGAACATGCAATTGCCTCATCATACCTGCACCAGAGCATTTCAACACCAATTAAAATCATCATGTGTCCATAACACGGCTTTTCAATTCCAGCTCACATGAACAAATCAGTGGATCAAAATCCATGAGCAAGCTGTGAACATAAAGGGTGAAGGTGGCAGAATGCCCATACCTCTCAAGTTTGGAATACACATTGACAAGGCTTTCATTGCTGCCAAGTGTATCTGAGTGAATTGGCCCTGGTGCCTTACTCAGTAGTTCCTCTGGTCTCTGCCATAATCAATTTCCAATTTCCAACAAACCCCCGGTGCTACTTGTATTATGCAGCAGTCCCAAGTTCATAGCTGTAGATCAATAAACATGTCTACTGCAAAAACAACCTGTAATTGTCTCGCAGACACAAACAAACTCTCTCATATAAATGAATTCATTGCATGCTGACTTTGATGCATGTGGTGGAAAGCATCCAAGGCAATGACAGCCCTTGAAACCCAGACAATTGATTCTCACAAGAACTTCTACAAACAAGTGGAAAGAGAATCCATGTCATCCATGTGAGTGAGTGAGTGAGTGGGTTTACACTGGGTTTTAGGGTTGAACCCTAATTGTGGGTGCGTATTGTTCACTCCAGCTCTCCAGAAGTGAGTATATGCTAAGCTTGATATTACTGTAAGTTAGGGTCAGATTCAGCACATTACAAACGAATAATTATTTCTTTTCCAAAAAGTAACTCATTTAAAAAATTATTATTAATTATTTAATGTCTGAGACTTAAATTTCATTAAAAAATTTATTAATTATTTAATTTCCGAGACTTAAATTTTCATTTTTTAAAATTATTAATTATTTGATTTCTGAGACTTAAATTTTCATTTAAAAAAATTATTAATTATTTAATTTCTGAAAAATAAATTTTTATTCTAAAAAATTATTAATTATTTAGTTTCTGAAAATTAGGTTTTTATTCTGAAATATTATTAATTATTTAGTTTCTGAAACTTAAAATTTCATTTAATGAAAATCATTTGAGATTATATGAAAGTAAGTACCAGTGTTGTGCATTTACTTGAGTAATCCGGTTACCCATGACTGGTTTCAGTTCCAGTTACTTGAAACCTACCCGGAACCGGAATGAGGTTCCAGAACCGGGGTTATTTGTAGAGTCTTTGAACTGGGGAAAGTCGACCCCCTGGTTGCGAGGTTCATTTACTGGAACCAGAACTGGACTGGATTTTTTTCAAAACATTGGTTCCCGTTTTAGCTTTTCTTTAGGGTTTAAGGTTGGTAGCTGACTTGTTCATCATCACAGCCATTCCTCAGCTTCTTGTTCTTGGTGTTGTTCAACTTGCTTCAAGCTTCTTCAAGCTTGCTTCATGTTCTTCACAAGCTCACGAAACTCATATAATTCATAGATTGAATGGTTTAAAGCTTAGGGTTAAATGGTCCACCATCCTTGTGCAAAGGTCCTTTTTGCTTCATGCTCACAAACTCACAAAACTTGAATGCTTTTAAGAAATTGCAAACAATGATGACTACACAAAAAATTTCATGGTATGTTGTTCACTAGCTTGGTTTTTTTCTTAATTGTGATGTTGTTAATGATTGCCCTATTCTTGGTCTTTTTTTTTCATTGTGATGTTGTTCCCGACCATGAAGTTGATTTTTTTGTGGTATTTGGCAATGGCAGTTATCATGACAATGTTCATGTGATTAATCAAGATGACAAATTCATCACATTTGTTGTCATCACAATGGTGGGCGCTACTTGTTTTATTTTCCTAATAAGTTGTTTTTGGTTTTCGTCCTGATTATGATGTTGTTCATGATCACCTTAATCTTGGTCCTCTTTGTTATTGGGATATTGTTTGTGATCACCCTAATCTTGGTCCTTTTTTTGATCCTATGATGTTGTTTGTGATTGCTTTGGTTTTGGCTTTTTGCCTTTGTAGAGAAAATAAATGTTGGATTATCAAATTTTGACCTAGTTATCAAATCAACTATTAATCTATCATTGCAATCTTTTGATTTTTTGATAACTAATTACATTGATAATCATTTGGTATTGAATTTTCAGATATCTCATAACCTACTTGGATGACATAGTAGATTATCAATCTTTTAAACATTAATACAAAAAAATAATAATTAAATTTTTTTTAAAGCCTTATAGCTAGTTAATAACTAACAAGGTAATAGTTGATCATTAACAAATTACTTGATAACTTACCTTTATTAATAATTAACCTCTTATTAGCTTGTTTTGGTTTATTTATCCGTTTATTAGCTTACTTATGGTCTAACTAAGGTTTAATAAACTTCAATTTGGTTTTATTACCTTTTTATTGATTATTTTGTTTTTATTTTAATTAGGGTTTGATTGGCTTCAAATTGGTTTTATTACTTTCTTATTGACTTGCTTATAATTTAATTAGGGTCTAATTAGCTTCAAATTGGTTTGAATACTTTTTTATTGGTTTGCCTTTACTAGTTTTATTAACATTTAATTGATTTCAAACTATTTTCATTAAAATTTTATTTATTTATTATTTATTTTACCTTTTTATTAACTTTCTTATGGTTTGATTACCTTCTTATGAACTTCATTATCATTTATTAACCTTTTATTACCTTGCTTAATTATGATTTGAATACCCTTTCATTAACTTGTTTTTGTTGTTGGTGAAGCGCAACATGGGCATTGCAATGGAAAACAAACTAATTGATTTATCACCAATGGTGGAGCGACTTAACCCTCAATAGTTGTGGAACGATAGTGGTGAAATGACTTGAACATAGGAATGTTGGACTAGGAGTGCCTTATGAACACTCTTGGTTTGAGTGGATTCCATGTGAAGATTAGGGTTGAAGTCTTGAACAACCTTAAAATTATTGTTCAAAAAATGGTGTTTAGGTGTTTGGCTCAAGATGATGAAATGTTTTTTGACTATTGGGGTGAAAACATGGATTTGTGGCAAAACTTCTTATTGTTGGTGAGGTCAATGAACACATTTTGTGTGAAGCTTGGCCAATTTGTCCAAATTTAATAGCCACATGGCTTGCCCATTTCCTCAAACATCTTGCCCCAATCCTTCTTGTAAAAATTGTTGCCCAACCTACCCCATTCTTTGTGCATCATAACCTTGAATTATTAATGCAATTACAATGTTGTTTGTTGCCCCCTTTCTTGGATGCATTGGTTTTAAACCACATTTTTGTGTCTTCTAATGACACCATCAATTTTTGTTTGATTACCTTTTTATTAACTTCATTCTAGTCTAATTAGGGTTTGATTACCCTCACCATGGTTTAAAATTTACCTTTTTCCTGGTCTAATTACCTTCCTATTATTAGTTTGTTTTTGGTATGCTTATTGTTTGTTTTGAAGCATTATGGTTTTATTGTCCTTTTATCACCTAGAATTTAGTTTGATTAAAGTCTAATTATTTAGATCCACCATGGGGAATATATGTTCATATATTGGCATTTTTTAATTTGTTGAAATGTAAATAATTATTAACTTGTTTTTAGTTTACTTACCCATTTATTAATTTGACCATGGTTTGAATACCCTTTTATTAGCCCCACTATGGTCCGATCAACCTCTTATTAACTTGATTTTGGTCTAATTACCTTTTTATTAGTTTGACCATGGTCTTAATGCCCTTTTATTAGCTTCATTATGGTTTTAATCAACTTATTAATGGTTATTACCTTTTTACATCACAACTTTCATTGGTCATGATTTGACAATAATAGTTGTGTGGAATTTTCTTTTCATAAGTTCGTACAAAATAAACATAGATGTCATTCATCTACTTGTATTATTTGAACATTAATGTTGTGTGCATTGTTTAAACACAAATGTCATATGCTTATTTGTATTGTTTAAACACAAATGTTGTATGTCTATTCATGTTATTTACACACAAAAGTCATGTTTAAATAATATAAACCCATGAAATAACAAAATTCACATAGATTTGGAATGAATTCATGAAGCTTATAAATTTATGACGTATTAACTTCATCATGGTTTGATTACTTTTTTATTGGCCTTTTTTTGGTTTAATTAACTTGATTATGGTTTGATTACGATTTTATTAACTTGATTATGGTCTAATTATAATTTTATTAGTTTTTTTATGGTTTGATTACCCTTTCATTAGCCTTTTATTAGCCTTAACATGGTTTGATTAACTTCTAATTATTTTTTAATGGTCGAATTACCTTTTTATCTATTTACGTATGGTATGATTAATATATTATTTGCCTACTTTTGGCTTAGTTAGGGTCTAATTAGCTTGCCTAGGCCATGGCTAGTGATTATTTAAAGGTATTAAAGGTTTGATTAACCTCTATAACTATTTATGAAGATCTTATTAACCTTTATTATTGTTTTTGAAGGTTTGATTAACTTTTGAGATTACTTCTAAAGGTTTGATTAACCTTTATAACTGCTTATGAAGGTTAGATTAACTTCTATTATTACTTATGAAGGTTTCATTAACCTTTGTTACTACTTGTTTGATTAGCTTTTAATTACTTATTTATGCCCTAATTGGTAATTTTCCAAGTTGTTGAAGCCTTACTTATGCTTTGTTTAAGTTTTTCATGTTTTGATAAATGATTATCTAATTTATTTATGGTTTGATTAAACCCTTGGTTTGACTATTTATAACATGTTTTATTTTGGTCTATAATTATTTAAGGTTTAATTTAAGATTTGATTAACCTCTAATTGATTAGGGTTGGCACTTGACCACGAGGAACCAAACCAACCATGGTTTTATATTTAGATGAAGGTGATGTTTTGCCTAGGCAACCAAAGGTGGTGAAGCAAGAGAAACATCCATGTCAAATTGTAGAATCCCTCCATTTGAATACCATGGCCACCAAGTATCATCAACATTTTGGATTATATTTTAGGGACAAAAAAGAAATGACCCAATTGATTCCTAGCCTAGTGTGGAAGGCAATGTTTAGTGAAAACAAGTAAATTTATTCTGACTCAATGTTCCAAATGGACACATTAAAGGATTGGCTCTAAGATGCCAAAAATTTGAATACGACACATAAAATGAAGAAAGGAATGAAAAGGTGGAGAAATTTTGATTCAATTGAAAGCACAAATGAACATGCCATTTGTAATATAATTTTCAAGAAGTAATAAAACGTCATTGATGCTACAACATTTAACCCACCTAAAGTACCAAGTGCAATAACTCCTACATTCGTTATTGACTCTATGCAGGAATTACCCTCTACATCATTTGAACCTTTTACTCCTTTATCTACCTCTTGGCCTACATTTGCTAGCACAAGTGGCACTCCAAAAACATAAGCTGAAATGTTGAAAGTGTAATCGAATAGTTTTGTAGTCATGGTGCGAGAGACGCAAATGAACAATGATGACCAAAAAAGCTTAAGATAGTAGTTAACATTAAAAAAAAAAAGGCAAGTTAAACTTGTTAATCTCAAGGCAACTAGAAATATGGGGGTCCTAACAAATGTAGAGTTCAAAGACAAGGTTAAAGAGTTGCTAAACCTTTTGCTAAAAGTCCCCATTTCAATTATAGTTAGTTGGGTCTTGAATTTGGTTGCCAATGACTTTGTATGTGGAGTCGATGCAACATTTATGTAAATAATTAGTTAGGATAATTGTTGCATGGAAAAATTGAGTGTACTTGGGCTTTATGGAATCCAGGATTCATATGCGTTTCAATTCCCATATCCCTTATTCCTCCCTAATTTTGTAACTTGCATGATTTTAGTTGAAATCACTAATTACATCCTAGTTGTGCCTAGGAGCAAATTTGCGACTCCCAAGTCAACGCATAATTAACATCTCTTCCCCCAAATGAAACAAGTGCTGTTTGGGATGAGTTTAGTTGGTCACCTAGGTAAAATGTGACACTCACCAATGGCTTTTGCATGGGCTTCCATGGTGGGCACCACCAAAACACACAATTCCTCAAAGTTTGACAAAATAAAATTTGTTAAGGTCTTCAACAAACCTAGAATGAATCACATTGTGCTAAGCACATCCCAAACACCCATTTTGTGGTTGATCAATTGGCCCACACCCAAATTTAGTTTGTTAGAATTGAATGTGTCCAACGTGTTAACTTTAGCAACCACAATTGTAAACACCATCTAATGGACCTTCCATGTGTTCTAAAATAATTCTTCTTGATTATTAAATGAAGAACTAACAAAATTATTCATGTCCACTAAAACATCACTATGAGAAGATGCCATGGACCAAAAACAACCCCAACCTTCACAAACCCTTAAAATAACCCAAAAATATATCAAACCCTAGAAATATTCTTCAACTAACCCCCAAGCCTTAATAATATCCAAGAAAACCCCAAACCTTTGGAATCAGCCCAAGAAAAACTAAACCTTTAAAACAACCCTAAAATGACCAAGCCTTAAAATTAGTAGCCCAAGAAAACCCTAAAAACCCTAGAAATATTCCTAACATAACCTAAGCCCCAAAAACTCCCAACCCCTAGGGATAGCCCTAAACTCCCCAAACCTTAAAATTAGCCCTTAAAACCCGGAACACTGGAAATAATAATAAATTCCCCAAACCCTAATTGCAACCCAAGAAATCTTTAATCCTAAAAACAGCCTAAACTTACCCTATAAACTGAACTAGGGGATAGGACAGGAGATTGACCTAGGCGTTATTTTATGGATAATTTAAATATATTTATTTTATTTTATTTTGCAATCTCACCCCTTTAATAATCAAACGTAGGACATAAATATAGTGTTTCATTCATTTTCCATATATTTCTAATCTTATATATAAATTCATTACGTCCGTGCGTGACGGAGCTCGGGTGTGCAAGTCCCGCCGACCAGGCCCGGACCGAGACCTCCCGAGATTCGGAAAACAGGAAACAGAAAAACGGGATTCGAAAAAAACGGGATTCGGCCTTCAAGCCGATTGGGCCCAGCCCGACAAAAACTGGATCATCTCTGGCTGTGCTCTACAGTTGCAACTTCAGAGCTACAAGCGCGTGTATGTATGCCCCGAGTTGACGTGCCTGACCTGTTTTTGTTTGTAGCCAAAATGGCCATCATCTGTAGGAAGATGTGGAAAAAGTGAACAATTCTTTGACGGAAGATTTAGCCAAACCTGGCTACAAATCCAAACATGAAAGCACAAAGCGTTTGGCGTGGCTGGAGTGGTGTAGCCACGGGTTACCCACTAGTGTATATGGAGCAAGTAACCCAATTAATTGAAGATGTGTTTCTCCCTCTTGACATAAAAGTTTTTGGATGTTTTCATCAGCAGGTGAATAACATTTTTCATCAATGTGCTAACATGGCATGAACAACAAAGGACACCAGAGGCCCTCTTTTATCGATCTTATGTTCTTTTAATAGATAGAAAGTATTAATAGCATTATAGAGTGTTCTTTTTATAGACAGGGAGTATCAATAGTATTATTATAGAGAGTGTAGGTTGTTGCTATCTTGAGATGAGCTGTTACTATAGAGGAGGGCTCTTCTAAGCTTGGAGTTTGATGGGGTTTACCTCCCTTTTCTTTAGTTGATATGCTTCACACAATTGGAGGAGGGTTCAGTTCTTAGAGGTTCCCTTAGACGTTCCCTTTCCTCCTGATGGCCCACCTTTTTTGGGCTGTTTGCTTGCCTGGACTTTGGTACAGGCCCCTTGTTTCTTTTTCTCTCCCTTTTCTTGGGTGTTTTCTTTTTTATAAAGTGTGGCAGGGTTTCATCAATTAATTGGCCTAGTCTGAGGTCTCAATAGGCTTCCATGCCATCTTCCAGAGTTCAAATTTGTTATTTAGCTAGGCTGTATAGCTCTAATGTATATGGAGCAAGTTACCCAATTAGTAGCACTAGGTACCTAGGGTAACTCTAAGGTTTCTATGAAAACAAACAATCCTTCCATTTTAAGCCTCCTCCTCCTAAGTTGAATATAGAACTTTGACTTTATTAGCACATTACCTTTACCATATTTAATATCTAAATTCGCCCCAAGGAAGGCAACCCATCAATTTTTATTTATTTATATATTTTTCAATTTTTTTGATGTTGCATCAATTGTGAGCTTCTCAAGAGGGACCTAGCACTGAATGACAACATCTACAAAATAACTCTTTTTTGGTTGAAATTTGACCATTTGCCCCCCCCCCCAAAACACAAGTATGTGACCCAAAATATATTAATTTTTTGCATTGGTGCAAAATTTCACACACAAATAAAATGATTAGTACCCATGGACTATAAATCAAGTCTTGTATCTTCCAAATTCCAGAGTGGAAAATGCTATATTTCTTATTTTGCCATTATTCAAGACTTAATGTTCAATTGTTACGAGTCTTTCAACTGAATGTGTTAGATTTTTCTGTAAATCCATGTCTTGTTTTTTTAGGGTTAGAATGAATGGCCACCTAGACTATTGGGTTCGCAAGTTACACCACCAGTTGGAGCAGGGTGAGGGCATTCCTAAACTAAGGAGGTCAGGAGCAGGGTGTAGCTGATTCTGGCCCTATGGCCTTTACCCATCACAAAGCATATTGCATTTTGAACCTTGGGTATCAAGATTGTGATGCATGAAACCCCCAGCGACTCTAAGGTGACCAATTTTCACATCCAAATGAACAAGCAGGTTTTTAAATACTAGTGATTATCACTTAAGATCCTTAATTAGACTTAATCTTCCTCCCAAATCCAATGGGACATTTTTGTGAGTATGTGAGATGTAGTGTATCGACCAAGTAGAGAAGTGCTCCTCAAAATATTTACCCATTTAGAAGTGTCTATGGGTCCTGTCAAGGGGTGATAATTTAGGGAATACACCTGAAGTAAAAACGTGTTGGTGGAATTTCTATTTCTTTCATTTATATACTGTAATACTTACCAAATATTATTAGAGGGAACAGTGAATAAAAGAGGCGTGGCCGTTTTGAAAAATTCTATTTCTGAATAAATCATCTTTTTGTTAAGGAAAGAATCAGTTTACGTTCCTGGTGCCATTATCTATAGAGGAGAGCTGTGATACGAAACCCTAAATTTAGGGTTCTAACCTCCAAAGAAAATCAGAGGAAAGGTAACAGGCTTGTCGCAGTGTAAAAGTGTCAAAAAACATTTCATGGCAGAAGGTTTGTATGTTACAGGAACAAGGTCCCCTTCAATCAGCCATACTAAGTGATAAAACTAGGGTTTAGGGTCTAGGAAAATTCAAGGTTTAGGGTTTTGGTAATCAGCATTCTCCCTCCCATATCACTTCCAAATTGAGGGGTCCAACAAAAGTGGAAGGTACCATTTTTCTGGGAGGGATCTTCCATTCATGTAAGGTCTCTCAAATTTGGAAAGTGATTCTTGTAACGTAAGCAAAAGCTTTTCAGCTTTCCCTCGATTCTGGGGCCAAGCTTCAGGCTATCATACAATAAATCATATAGTTGATGAGTGCATCTTCAGTACATAGCGTAAGGAACAGCTACAAGCAGTTATTACAGTCATAAAAGATGTTGCAGCAATTTGACTGAATATGAAAATTGATTTTCGAAGACCAGATTAAATTTAAGAGATGACATGCATATTCTACCATTGGTAGAATGGAGGAATCTATATGTCAATCTTTGAAATGAAAACAGTCAAATTTTCTGATCTTATTTTATGGCATCTCCTTAGATTTTGAAGGGTGCATTACAGAAGAATCCAGCACGTTGCAGTCATTTTGAAGTTGATTGTGAATTACACAACTAGAATAAATTAACAGTTTATATAGTACGTTTCGTTGCCCAGCAATTTCAAAATTGAGCCACTCCTCCAAGATTGCAAGAAAATTGGATTGAAAGAGTTGTGTAAAATGGCAAAAACAAAGGAACCTGGTGTACGAACGCAGGAAAAAAAGAAGAAAACAAAAGTTTCCTGTTGTAATTTACATTCCAAAACCATACAGTCAAAATTGCACCCATGGAGAAAAGGAGAAATTTTGGTAGAAAAGGTTTTGTCAAAAGATTGAGATCCTTACAGTAGCAAATTGCGATCGAAAAACTCCTACAGTGGGTGGATTCAAGAAGCATTCAGGCAGCTGAATCCCAGACAAATACCATACTACTAGAGGTAGTGTAGAAAGTTACATTCCATACAGAACGACGACTACAAGTAGAGGGAGTGCAGTGAGTCACATTCCAGACAGAGAGAGAACTGCTACTACGACTACAAGATGTAGTGTAGTATAGTGTTAAGTTTCGAAGACAAAGTGGTCTGGAACTTGACAGACACCTTTAATCCATCAATCAATTCCAACCAATGATAAAACTATAGACAAGGTCATTCTGGTTGGCACAATAGAATCCGTCGTATTTGATCTGCCATACACATTCCACGCAAGGAGTGAGCTGGAATGCAGATGAACCCAAGCCGAGTCCCAAACGGCGGCTGTTGAGAACGCCTTGCCACACGCGTACCACTTGGTTGTGTACTGTGCATGTCGGGGTGCAACTGCTGGAATCCGTCCACTGGAATTGGCATGTCCAGCCCGTGGAGAGCAAGCTGCCATCAAAAGCCCAGGTATCGTCACTGTCCGGCTGGATCGTGACTATTCCGCGATCCACACTCCCCGACGTGCAGTGAGCCGTGATCGGATCGCCCAGTAGGTTGATGATGTCTACTGATGCAGCTTGTGCAGCTACTTGGAATGGTGAAAGCATCAGCATTGTAGTTAGAACAATGGCAATTCCCATTATTAAACTGGCATTCTTATGATCATTTCTTGCGATGAAGAAGCTGTTAGCACCCATGATGGAATTCAGTAGGAATTCGCCTGAGTTGCTGCTAGTTCAACTGTCCACGAATGAAGCTCAAGGAGAGGATATATCACAAAGAAATGAGGGGGAAAAACCGCGGCTTAGATGAGAAGGAAGAAACGAACAAAGTATAGAAGATCTTTCGACCCAAATGGGTATTACACACATGAACTCAGAACAGATCCCGACAGAAAGTCCTACCAACGGGACCGGAAGAGAAAAATTAAGGAACCCCCGACTCTCGGCGAATTCCTAAAACAAATTCACGGAGCTGCTGTGCAAATAAAACTTAGTGATCAAACTGGGTACATGTAATCATAACAGCCACCTGCGCAGTACAAGAGAAGACGGGCCATCAAACAACCCAACAACACGACAATCAAATCAAAGGAAATTTCAGCTAGAGAAACATGAATTCGATCCGACAGTGTGTAAAAGAGGCAAGTAACATCAGGCTAGAACGAAACAAAGCTACAGCTGAAGTTATAGAAACAGAATCCGCTCTTAAAAGATGGATAGAACCCAGAGACAAAAATTCCAAAGTCGAATTCCACAGATAATCGATCGATCGATCAGGCCTCTTCCCACACTTTTCGACCAACCTTAACGAGCAACACAATCTACTAACTGAATTGTAAACTCGGAGCTTAAATTTGGAGGAAAAACTCTAGCAGAGAGACAAAGTGTGAGAGAAGAGGATGGCTGAAAGAATGGAGCAGGAGCACGAGAGGAAGATGGAGAGATTTGAGTGGCAACAATGGAACAGGGAGCAGGACTTATAGGGGAGGGGAGGGGGGGGGCAATTGATCAGACCAAATTGTAGAAAATCACGAGCGGATGGGTGGCGGCTACGAGGATGACGGCAATTCGTCCCTCCGCCTGAGTGAGTGCGTGTTTTCTCGAGCCTTGTGACGCAAAGAGCTTTGCCACTCCCCGCTCCTTAATACGCAGTCGCTAATTCTGTGCACGTTCTCATTTACGCACGCAGCCTCCACTAATCTTAATTAACCCACCACCCCGCCTCTCGTCCCTTAATTACATCTTCCGTCCCTTAATCAAGGCACCTTTCTTCAGGCTTACAATTGATAAGGCGACTGTTCGTGGTCGCCCTATTACACTCGCATTAGACCAGCGCAAGTTTTAAGATAGGGACCGGAGAGAACATGGGACCATCTCGGTATACCCAGTGCCGTGCGGTTATTTGGATTTTTATATAACCGGAGGTCCCTTCTTCTAAACATTTCTCAGAACCAGACAACTGTCGGTTTCATTTTTGCTGAAAAGAAAAGATATCAAAATTGGAGAATAAGTTGGTTCCGGTTATTTCCCAAACGTCAAAGAACCGGTGAATTTCATGATGAACTGGCAAAGAATCGGTGGTGGTTAGAAAGCCAATTTTTTTAAAATTTGAGAACCAAGGTTCTGTACTAATGCCGGTTTTTTAAATTTTTTTCAACGCCGTTGGGTAAGTGAGTATATATCCAGGCTGATAACCCAAAGGTGTCTGAAGCAGATTCTAATGACCACACAACACTGAGGAAATTTTTCCAGCTTTGGGCAACAGGAACTGACCCCAAAATGTTATCAGGGTGATTCTGAAAACCTATTTTTTGGGAACCACACAGGTCAAGGGTCCTTATACCTGACCCTTAGCAGCCAATTGAGGGCACCCCCCAGGTGGATTTCAGTACTGCGTTGCTCCGGGTGTTTACCCTACGCTTATCTCTCCTTCTAAGGCAGTTCCAGTTCATAAAAGCCTCCACTAATGTTTTTACACCGAGTGTGAGCGAAAGAAACCACAGAGCATTTTGGAACAAATAACACTAACCACATTGTCTTTTACTTTTCTCCCCATGATACCCAGTGGGTACCCCTCCAAGTGTCACAGGGAAAAGAAATTGATGGATTTCTTTCTTTCTTTCTTGGGCTCTATAGCACCGCATTAGGTACACAAACCAAGTTCACCAAGCAAGGGCTCATTAATAACACGTGTGGCGGCGGTTCTCTCGCTCTCTCTCTCTTTTCCAAAGAAAACAACTGGCGGGTATATGGGTCCGGTATCCTGACCCACGGTTCTCAAAACTCCGAGAATGCGTTTCTGATCCGGAACCCACGGTTCTCAAAAACTCACCGACCTGTTCAACGAACGTACCCTGACCTGCCAGCTCTGTGCCAGTCTTTTTTAGTTTTTTTAAAAATCTTTAATATAAGTTATAAGTTATTATTTGAAATTTTATTTTATTTTCAAAAATCTGGAACCCAGGATTCAATAGCCCGTTAATTAAGTCCGTTAACTTGACTATTTCCTTTTTTAATTTTTTCTTTAATGGTGTGGAAATCGAAAAGGAGAAACGAATTGAGCCCAATATTAGGGCTTCCTATGGCTATTTAAGTACGCTAAATTTATTATTAGTTTTTTTCTTTTTCCTCAAGGTGTGGAAACCCAAAAAGGAAAAAGGAAAAAAAAACAAGCCCAATTTTAGGGCTTATTATGGCCATTTAAGTGGACTCACTTTATTATTTTCTTTTTATTCTTTTTCTGAGGGTGTGGAAACCGACGACAACAAAAAAAAAAAAAAAAAAACCCAAGAGTAGATGGGTATTTAAGTGCACTAAACTTTAATATTTTCTTTTAATTCTTTTTCGGAGGGTGTGGAAAAAGGAGAGAAAAAAAAGCCCAATATTAGGCATTATTGTGGCAATTTGAGTTTCTTAAATTTTTTATATCTTTTTTTAAGCTTTTTCTAGGGTTGCACAAACCGGAATTTAAAGAAGCCCAATTTAGGGCTTATTTCTGGGTATCTAAATGCTTAACTTATTGTCTTTAGTGTTTTTTTTCTAACGGTGTGGACCCCAATTTTTTTATTTTAAAGAGCTTAAGGGCTTAATAGGTTAATTAAGTAGACTAACTTTACTCTCTCATTTTTATTATTTTTCTAGGGTGCGTAAACCGACAATTAAAAAAGAACCCCAAAAAAACGCAATATTACGGCTATTTAAGTAACTGAACCTTGTAATTTCCTTTATATTCTTTTTCTAATGGCGTGGATACCGAAAACGAACTGGAGCCCAAGAATAGGCTTTCTTATGGCTATTAAGTAGAATACTTTTTATTATTTCCTTTTTATTCCTTTTTTACGGATGCGAAAACCCAGAAAAGGGGGGCAAAAGCACCCAAATATTAAGGCTTATTATGGGTATTATGGGCAAATAACTTTACTATTTCCATTTTATTCCTTTTCTAAGGGAGTGGAAAACGAAAAAAAGAAAAAAAGAAAAAAAGAAAACCCCAATATTAAGTCTTATTATTAGGGGTATTAAAGTAACTTTATTGTTTCTATTTTATTTAATTTTCTAAGGGTGTGGACATCAGTAAACAAGAAAAAAAACAAAAAAAAACTCCAATATTAGGGCTCACAAGTTACTATGGGTATCTAAGTGGGCTAACATTATTATTCTCTTTTTTTTTTCTTTTCCTAATTGTGTGGCAACTGAAAAGGGGCAGAATTTTGTTAAATTTAAAATATATATATATATATATATATATATAAATAGAAATTAGGGTTTACTACAGTATTTCAAGTAGGCTAGCCGCTAACTTTATTTTTTTCGTTTTTTTTAATTTCTTAAAAACCGAAGTTTCCTATGTCTTTTGGGGGGAGGGTTGGGGGGGTGAGTACATAACTCTCCATTAGGGAACAAGAGGCATTATAGCAGGCTCTAGGGACCCACCTGGTGCTTTCAAGTTTAATGACGAGGCCTTAATGAGATGAGTTAGTGCCTTAGTCAGGCAAGTGAATTAAAAACCCTAAGCTTCATTTAATTTAAGACAGGGCGGTTAATTGAAACCTCATTAATGTAACCCACCCTTTGGCCTCGATTATTAACAACCTCAATTTTTGTTGTTCCAATTATTAATGTATTTTGTACCTCATATAAGATTAATGAAAATTTCCCAATTTCCCAAATTATAATAACCTCAATTTTAGTTGCTTCAATAATCAACCCCATCTAATATGCATACTAATGAATTTGTTTTTAAGACCACCATTTTCCATGCTCTCTAATTTTGCCAAATTTGTTACTACTTTGTCTAACCATCCGTTTGGCAATTCCGAATTAAACGTATAAATTATTATCAAAACTTAGTTTTCAGATTTGTACAAAAAGAATAAATTTATTTGTTTATATGTAAGAAAGAAGGAAAATAATTAGACTTGAAGGGAAAAGTATGGAAATTCAAAATCAAAAGAAAGGGAATAGTTTGAGGCTAGTAAAATTTCACCCCCATTTTAGGTTGCAAATATATAAAATCTACATACATGACTCAATCTTGGTATGGCTAGTGAACTTTCCATATTGGTCAAAAAAATTAAAAATTAATGTTTTGAAATTGATCCATCTCAATTATTTACCAAAATTAGACCTATTTTATGAATCTTTTAAACTAGATTGTGACAATATATTGAATATATTTCTTCTGAAGATTATTATATGATTTTAAATGAATTTTTTGGATTGAATATGCCATTTTGAACTATATAATTAAATAAATCGATCTCAATTCATTTTAAGATATAATATTCAAGTTTCCAGATAATGGATTAAAATATGGCAACATGTTGAATTATGGATTAAAAATATGAGAAAGAATGCAAGAAATCTTTGACAAAATGTTTTTTTAGGTGATTAGGTTTTTTCTTTTCTTTTCCTCCAGCATCTTTGCATTATTTTCATATTATTTGAAATTTGGTATGTGTATTTGGATTGTTTTCTTTGCTACATTTGTCTGGAAATTGTTTATCTTAAAAAGAGGTTGAAATACCCTACATTGAAAATATGGACATGAGAGCTTAACTAATTTAGGAAGTTCAAAATAATAACAATTTTTATTATTGGTATTGGTGCCATCATTAACCATACCCATCAAAGCATGAAGGAATCACTATTATTTGCTACTCTTACCTTTCAGATCCTGAATGAATGTTTATTGCTAAGCCTGTGGGCAAGCAATATTTCATAACTCAAAAACCCTAAACCTACCATAACTCTTGACCATAAAAGCCAGGTTTGGGCTGCTATTGAACTGGAATTTGGGGGCCCCCAAAAAAAAAAAAAAAGGAAATTTTGGATTTTTTGGATATATTATGTTACATTATATAATATCATATATGAAAAATTTTAACCAAATTTCTCTTACAAACCCACCAGAATTGAGCATTGAGAGGACAATTTTTTAATATGATGAAATTGGACAAAGCAACTTCTTCTTGGGCAAAGGCAAAGCAGTCATTGAACTTTCTAGACCACTACTTCACCTGTTGTCCATCAGAAACATAATGGGGTGGAAGCATTGAAGAAGTTTGTTTCACTAGGGCACAAAAGTTACAAAATTCATTGCAGCAGCCAAAGCCAAAGGAAGGAAGGTGGGAAGGAAAGGAAGTGAAATCTCTCATGAGAAAGTTTGCTAAACCTAATAAGAAAACCTAAGAAGAACTAGAAGTGGGCTTGTTGAAACTGAACAAACAAGAAAGAAGTAAAAACCCTGTTCAGTTTAGGGACTAGATCAGCTAGCTAGCTAGCTAGCTAGCTTCGCCCAGTGAACCCAACCCTAGTTAATTAAACACACAAAAACTGCTTATCAATGGGCCACCCTGTTTTGTTTCATTATTAGAATCTTCAGCTCTTGCCCATCCAGTTAAATCTTTAAATGCTTCACCATCAATGAACCCTCCTCACAAGGCTCAAACCCCATATCCTCACCACAGCTGCCCTCTGGGAGAACCATAGTTTGCTTTGGGTGATCACTATTAAATGTATTGGCTACAATAGCCATGGCAAGCTTCTGTTCCTCCCCCAATAGCCAGATGATCAATTCCACAACACCCATGTGACCTTTTTTTAAATTTAAATTTATTTTATTTTTTTCACCAATTCCAACAACAACCATATAATCTTTTTTTCGCCAATTTCACAACACATATGTGAGCTTGTTCTTACTTTATTTTATTTTTTTCACCTTTTGCACAACAACCATACTTTATTTTCCTCTATTTTTTAAAAACATTCTGCAATTCCACAACACCCATGTGACCTTTTTTTTAAAAAATTATTTAGATTTTTCACGACATGGGAGGTAGGTCAAAATAGTGATGAAACAAAAATGGTAGTGGTTTTCACCACCATGGATGGGTCCTGGGATAGGGGAAAATCAATAAATGAAAATCATCCCTTCGGTGTTGTGGAAGCCTGGCTATTGACGCAGGGATAGCAGTTGCCATGGCTATTGTGACCAGTGCATTTAAAAGCGGTCACCCAAACTATGTTTGCTGCTTCCTTGTTCCAAAACTTAGCAATCCAAAATTTCACCTCAAAAAATGGCACTCTTCGTTTAGGGTTTCTTTTTTCAATTTTTGAATGTCAAAATATTTGGCGATTTTTTTAATAATTAGAAAAGTTATTCGAAATTACACTAGGAAGAAAAATCAAATACTTTTGCCAAAAGAGGATAAATTTTGCCCCAAAAAAAGAAGAAAAGAAAACTCCATCTCCGCCAATCAAGTAGAAGCTTAATTCATTTAGAAAAACTCACAACGAATACCATTCCCACATAGCAGGGTGTTTCATGTCGAAATGAATAATTAATTATTTTGGGAAATTAAAGTTTGTCCCACCCAAAATTAATATATTGATTTTCAATTTTTTGAAATAAAATCTTTTTTCAATTTTTTTCAATTTTTCCCAGATTTTTATGTTTGGTTTTGAGTCTGTAACAAGAATTTTAGAAGGATAATTAAATGTTTATTCTTCTATATCTTACTTATAGCCGGATTTAGTTAAATCTGCCCATGGGTGATAGCCACTTGGGCTGCATAAATCGTTCCATTAAAAAAGCACTAGTCACATTGGGGGGTATGAAACTTGGACATCGTCAAAATGCATTCTACAACAATGTTCCTTGTCTTGGAATTTTGAGCTATTTCATGTTTTTTTCTTAATACAATTTCTCAACATTCCACCTTTATTATCTCATACTTTTGCCCAAAAATTTCAGTCTTTTTTTAAATTATTTTTGGCACAATAGTATGTAGATCCTCACAAATGAATAATTCTCAAATAGGGTGAATAATCATGAAGCAGCTCCAGCCATTTGGGCCCATATCCATATTTACAACATTCAATTTACAATGTTTAATTATTCTCACATCCCCACCCACAAAGATTAAAAAAAATGGTCAGCGTAATGTAAAAGATTAATTGAACATCACCACCTGACCGGCAATCATTATAGTTGGCTAATAAAAAACAATCATTTTATTTTACCAGCCCTCTTGGAGGGCATTGTATCACGGGCAGCTTTTTTTTTCTTGTGCATAATTTCACACTGTTGCAAAAGTTTTGAAACTTTTTTTTTCATAAATTCAATGAATTTTTGAGGAGGAAAAAAAGGCCAAAACTCAAAATTAAACATATTAAATCGCCAGATTTTATACATGGTTGGTTCAAGTAGGTAGCCAAAATAATATAAGGAAGTTTAAATGTTTTCTGTTGATAATTTATAATAAAAATTTTTGGCTAAATTGGCTTATCACGATTGCCACATCAGCTACATAACAAAATTGAGAAACAATGCTGATAGTGGGCAAATTTTTCAGGCCCAAACTGGTCTAAATCTGGCAAATTTCAGTTTCTTTTTCTCCTTGAAATATGGCAACTTGAAATAATTAAAATAATTGCCCAAAAACAAAACACTGCAACTGATGTAGTGTTTTTTTTGCAGTATTTTTAATTTCCTCTCAATTTTGTGATGTAGCTAAAGTGGAGAATTGGCATCATCCATTAATCAAGTAAATTTCTGGTGATGTTTTACAAATATTTTTGAGAACCTTGAAAGATCTCTAACCTTGAAAATTGTTAGGGTTTAAGATTTTCCATGGCAATCCTTGGCACTGATAATTAGTTGTGAAATGTCGAATCCTAGGCACTAGGATTGAACCATGGGATATTAATCCATGGAAATATAAGATAACAATATAGAAACATAAGGTATATACATATTTTAAAATAGAAATACAATATACAAAATGGACAATGATCCAATGGCCACAAAAAAATTATTGCAAAAAAACCAAAGGTGCAAAATCAATTTTAGAATGAAACTCAAAGGTAACACATTCTTACACCTCTCTTCTTTTCAGAATATTTGCACGGCCGCTGGCAATAGCCTTTTTTTCTATTACATACTTAACCAGTTTTAGTGTCTTATGCACATCTTATTCATGCATTTTTGGAGGGTTTTCCTTAGTTGGCATGGACTGCTAGTTCCACTTATTTCCATAGTAGTGACATACGAAATACGAGTATTTTTCGAAGGTGCTCAAAAAAAAATATTTTCAAATATTTTTTAAAAAGCATTATAATGAAACAAAGGCTTGAAAATTGGCCTTTGTATCAAGTATTTTCAAGTATTTTTTAAAAAGCCCAAAAAATGGTATAATATGCGTATGTTTGAATCGAATTGAGCGTATGTCACTACTATGCTTATTTCTGCCAGTTTCCACTCGTAATGTGAATCAACGGTGGGGAACACTCAGGTCATGTGAATCAATGGTTGTGAGGAACACCGGTTATGCTCTAGAACAGGCCTTGGAAGAACCGTTCCAGATGGACCAATGGCTTATCCTACCTGGCTTGCCACATTCCTAGGTGGAATAGCCCCTACTGGGCCCAGTCCAGAACTGAATTGTAGGGAGTGTCTTGCCAACATGACATCACACCATTTCATACCATATGATCACCACTTCAGCTACATTGAAAAAATTGGAAAAAAAAAACCCTGCTTAGTCCTTGCCCATGTAATGGTAACATCTTCAGAATGCATGACCCCTAGTCACAAAACATGCCATTCCAAAGTGGTAATGGCTTTTCATTTTGCTATTCCATAAACCGTTTGGAACCTAGTGCATGGCCTTAACAATGTAACTTCATGCAATGCAATGCCGTAAAGAACAGGGGGCTGCCAACTTGGCCCATTCCTACAGCACAATTCTCCGGGCCAAATTGGCCATCAAAGGGAACCCTGCTGTTTCAGGAGTTCCCTCGATTTTTATGGCAGTGGATCTTATTATTTACGCCATGGAATGGGCCCTCGGTGACCAATTATGCTAGGCAAGTGCTCACTATGCAAGTCTGGCAGAATCAGCGACATCCCTCGCAGAATCAGCCACCAAGGACCCATTCCATAGTGCATAATGGATGGTGCAGTCCTCCATTCAAAACTTTTTGGGTGGCCTTTCAAAGTCTAGGTTTCTCACAGAAGGCTTTGTGCACAGGCTGTTCCCAAGTCCAACCCCTCACAGCACACAAGTTCAATGGTATCTGTAATATATCTATCTATGAAGGAAGGTAGTTTGTTTTGTAGTTATGAGATCCACCCAACCAGGATGCTTCATGGTGTCTTTAAAAAGCCCTCAATGAGGAGGGGTGCATGGGCTTGGTTCCATGAACATTTGGACTTGTGGTGCAAAAGTTCTTGAATATTGAGTGATTTCTTCACTGAAAATTAAATTAAAATCATAGCTGAAAGTTTTTGAGGAACTGGAATCTGCCTTTGGTGTTGTTGAAAAGATCTTGATGAGCAGCAGGATTTAATGGAATTTATTTGGTAAGATTTGGAATCAGAATTTGGGAGATATTGATTTTTAAGTGATTTCTGCCGCTGAAAATTCAAATAAATTCCAAAAGACCAGGTTTTGGAACGAAAAATCAGTTGAGGATGTAGGACACTTGGCCCAACGGCACAGGCCACACTAGTATCAACTAAGAATAGATCTTTTTCATATCCAAAATCCAAACAAGATGATCATCTAACAACCAAAACAATAATACTGAAACATTCTGAAAATAAGCACAATTCAGATTATATGTTTTTTTACGAATTCTTAGGCCAAGATGAAACCAAGTAAACCCAGCTTGTACAATACAAAACAATTTGAATATAGGGTTTTTTTGAGTAAGTAGAAAGCCCGTTGTGCAATTGAGAACTTATTAACCCAATTTCTTTTGACTCTTCAAACTAAATGGGTTTATTGAGCATTCTAATAACCTGGAGTTTTTTTATGGTCTACTTTAAGACCTCCCTAGCTGCGCACTTGACACATGTGATTTTGTTAAAAATATATTCATGTTAATTAAATGTGCTGCGATTGGAGCTTATTGAAATTTGTCACTTAAAGAAACTCTGGAATTCGAGTGTATGACTTACTTGAAAGCTTGAACATGGTGCATCTAAAGCTTACCCAAAAGCTTGAAGACACTCACTCTGAAAAGAGGAAGTGATTTTGCGAAAAAGCATTGCCAACTCAAGCAAAAAGTCTTGGGTCTTGATTAAGGAAATCAAAGAGACTGCCAATTGGGCAGGTGGTCAGATGGATGCTCCCAAGCAAATTGGGAAGTATGTTACAACTCAAAGATCACACTGCCAGTACTTGTAAAGAGTCATCCCTAAGAAAGAATTTCAACATCCAAAGAAAAACTAGGACTTTTTCCTTGACTACTAAAGCCTGATTGAAATTTTATAAGTGTACAATCTGAGAAGAACTAGTGAACTAACCTGACAACTCTTCACACATGTATCAGCCATTCAGTGCTGACCCAATGAAAGCCACGCCTCTGAAGGTAGAAGTCGAATGCTGCTAAAAAAACCTGCCCAAACACAGTGCACTGCAACTCTTAATGAGCAAGCAAGAAACAAAAAGCATGTCTTTCTGCCACCAGTATGATCATATCTATCAGAGAAAAACAATCAGATAAGAAGAGCTTGTATATCTTGCCTTTTGAAGCAACAGATTTGAATTACAATGCAAAGGAAGGGGTGAAATGAGCGTTGTGCATGGACAATAGAAAACTAGGGTCATCAATGTAAGGAGTTACTTGGAACTGCTGATTTCAGTGGAAATATGGTAAATGGCATGTCCAGTCAAAAAGTTCTCACATGGTTGGTATTTGTATTCTTCTTCTTGGGAGAGGTTCAATTTCTGCAGCTGGATTCACACATCATAGATTTCTCATCCTCCTGCATTTCTAAGTTTGAACCCAACATCTTATCATCAAGTAAAAAACCAATCATATGGGATGGTGTTAGGCCACTCATGCTTTCACCATATGGTACCTGTACAAAGAAACTCAAGGAGAACAAGTACATATGCCTGCCCCAAGTGCTTCAACATTAGACAATGCATTGAGGCAGAAAAAGAAAGTGCAAACCCCGGTGTGTTAAATAAATTTCAAATTTTGCTACAAATAACAGTTGATTCTAGTGCATTTTTAACACCAAACATTGCCAACCACAGGAAAGCCTGATTGCACATGACTATCCATGACTGAATGTTGAAATCCCACCTTTCTCTGGATGCCATGCACGTAATCCACGATGTGGGCATGCTGACAACTTCTTTGGGTGTGAGTGTGATGCTATATGGGAACCATCTATCAGACAAGACAATCCATCTCACCCAGATAGACTTGCTTATTGGTTCGACACAATCCAATAATGAGCTCTTTTGGATGGAAGGCTGCCTCACTCACTGTGGTAATATCAACATACATGACAATGCATCAGAATTGAACAAATGAACTGGAACATAGTTGTGTGGTCCTTTGAAACCACAATAGAACAAGAACCGCACTGACTGAGCTCAGCTCCTACCCATCCCCTTAAGCACCAGGTATCAGTACAGTAAGATGTCTTGTATCATGCAGCCACCTATGAATTATTCTTAGTGCCTAATGAGCTCTGGTATGATTAGCTACATCAGAGCAGGACTAAGCTGCCAACTTACACTAAAATCCCCTACACATAGAACATCTCCAGTGGTGCTCAGCATGTGACCCTGCAAAATACTTCTCACATCCAAGTTTAGTTATTTACTTTTCTCCAACCCCACCTGTAAAACTCATGCAAATGCGTGGGAAGAGACTACTAATAGCAACCCACCTGGCCCAATCAAACTATCTAGTCGATCAACAGCAGGTGGTAGGCTTTGCTGTGCCTTTTACCAGCCTCTTCATCTTGTGCGAAATGCTGGGTCAAAACCATTTTGCTGAGCCAAACCATCATGCTTTCATCAAATTTTCTTTGCAGGGCCACAGACTCAGCACAGGCGGAGTTGCTCTTAGGTGATTATCACAGTCTGCATTGCCATCTAAAGCATTCAAAGCAGAAACCCATACAAGTTTTGACTGTTTGAACCCCTCGGCATTGCACATTGCGAATGCACCTCCATACCAGAACTACATATCCACAACTACATATGCACCAGCTTTGTTATAAGAAGATGCTGAAGCGGATTCTGAAATCAAGCACGAAGACTCTTAGGAACTCTCTTCACAACCATTTCTTTTGCATTTTGCAAAGGGATGGTGAAAACTAGTAGAATCTCAGAAGAACTCAAGGTGTTAAAGGGTTTCTGAACAAGGCATGATCCCTTTGCTATTCAAACCTGGCCCCGGCAGATCCAGACAATCCCTATTTGATCATGATTGCATTCTTGTAAAGCATACCTGGGGTTACATATCTATGGGCATATGTCTCAAACCCGGAAAGCGCAGTTGATTGAGCTTATGAGAAGAAGATAGGACTGACCCATCAGGACTGAGCTGCATTGCTTGTAAAACCTTCGCAGTGCAGAGAATTCTCTGAGCTCTTAGGAACAGTCTGGAGCTTGTTCGGAGAAGCCTGCAGTTGACCACAAGAGGCAGGAGAATTTGATGACGAAGGGGGTTGCTGCTCACCATTGTATGTATCATCTCACTGAGCTCATCTTCCATCTCCCACCTGCTGGAATTCTCTTCTGCTGCAACTCATCAGAGGATCTGGTTTGCTCAGAGAAAAATTTCTCTTCGCTCCACTTGCATGGAGAGGGTTTAGCGTTTAGGGTTTTAGAGTCTTCGTGGGACTAAGGTTTGCTGCCAATTGTGGGTTCACGGATTTGCATTTTGTGCAAGTTTTGCTTCAAAGTCTTCTGTAACAAATGGAAGTTTTAATACTGTGGAGCGAGCAGGCCTGTTACCATATGGAAGAGTTTACGGTTTTAGGGTCTCCTTCGTACTAAGGTTGCTGCCAATTGTGGTTTACTGATTCGTAATTTGTGCAATTTTAGTTTTTGTAACGAATGGAGGTTTTGATACTGTGGAGCGAGCAGGTCTGTTATCATATGGGAGGGTTTAGGGTTTTAGGGTCTCCTTCGTACTAAGGTTGCTGCCAATAGTGGTTTACTGATTTGTATTTTGTGCAAAGTCTTGTAGCAAAGTCTTTTGTAACAAATGGAAGTTTTGATACTGTGGAGCATGCAGATCTGTACCATTTGGGAGGAGGACGACAATGACGACTTTAAGCAAGAGACACGCCATTGTTAGCTATGAAGAAGGCTTGGCTAGTGAATGGGTTCAGTAGTGTACCAGTTCCAAGTCCCTTGTGTGGGGTTGTCCAAATCCTAGGTATTCTTCCAGCTGAACCAATCTGGAAGAAGAAGAAGAACTCTACAGATGGGTTCATGCAGGGGCTCCAAGAGCAGCCAGGTTGATTCAGGGTTTACAGCCCATGTCCTGTTCAGGGGGTTTGGAACATGATGATGAGGCAGGCCACATGATGATGTCCCTTCTGATCAATGCTGATCAGGATGTACCAAACACGAGTACTTACACTCTGACAAAGTGGTGAAGAAGAAGCTGTGCTTCTGGTGCAGAATTGAGCTATCAGCACAACTCTTTTGAGCTATTAGAACCCATTTGAGAGCTTGCACATTGAGATACAGTTGGTCCACTTCAGATATGACGGAATGTTTTGGATTTGTTGAATCCTGTTGGAAGTCATGGGAGCAGACTCTTAAAAGAAACTCACCTTTTTGTCATCACTTTTTGTCATAGAAGACTGATACCTCAAGATGTCTTGGGTGTGTTCAATCATGCAGCACAGTGGCAGCAGGCACACCTGCAAAGGTGGTGGGCTTCTTAGAGGAACCAACACCTTCCTTGACCATGAACCATGGTACTGATCTATTGCCCTTCTGGAGACAAGTTGTCTTTCAACTGTGAAATGCTCACCATGTACCCACATGCTGTTCAACTCCTCAACAAATAGATGGTTTCTCAGAAAACTTTCCAGAAGTCCAGATGCTGCACAAGGGTATTTGTGAAGAGGTTGGAAGAAGTAGGGCAACAACAACAGCTGGGAGTTGATGTTTGGACTGGGATAACTAGTGTTTAGTGCAATCTCAAATTTGAGGGTTTTTAATCCATGCCTCAACTTTGTGCCATTGTGACAAACATGGAGTTGAACAAATTATATGTCAGTACAAGTGTGTGAGTATTTCATGTCAGCATCACTTTTGTGCAACTGTCAATTGGGTAAGTGTTTACTCTAAGACTATGATGCTTGTCTTGGAGATCAAACACATTTGTGTGTAGGGTAAAGCCTGAGGCCACGGGTTTTACTCGAATAAGGACCTGCACGAGGCAGAGCCAAGTGTAAGCCCAATTCCAGTAAAGCCTGCAGCTAAGGGCTACACTGAGCATAAAGACTTATGCTCAGATTTTATGGGAAAAAATTAAAATAACATGGGGCATTTCAGAAAACAGAATGCCCAGTCTTGCAGAAGGCATGTAGGCATTCTGTTTTCCAAAATGCCCTGCCAGTGTTTATGCTCTACAACACTCTACAATGCACTCTCTCTAAGTACACTAGAAAAATCCAAGGAGGTCTTTACAATGCAGCAGAGTTGTTGAGAGGTTGTCTTCTGTACAGTTCAGCATATTTGAATGCCAAGCAATTATATGTTTTTGTGGGTATAATTCGGAGAGAGCAGTTATCAGCAGCAGAGTATAAGAATTGCTACCGCGAGAAAACTTGTGTAAACTGCACTTGTGAAAATTTTGAAGCAGAGACTGGGCAGCACATGTATTATATGTGACTTGAGGTACTGTAATTGTCACTCAGGACAGATTCCACTCTTCACCGCAAGCCTCTTAGGCTCAACTGATCTTTCAAATGCATATAACCGACACATATGGAGAACCATTCTGAGGTCTAGCTAAATAGTGTAAAAAGCTTTCTATTGATGTGGTAGAATCTCTGCTGAGTGCTGATTACATCAGCTAATGGCCAATGGTCAAAATGTGAGAGATTTGGCGTCCTGAGTGCCAACTGGGTACATCCAGAGGATGTCTAGAAAGTGCGCACATGATGAAAACAAAACCATGAAATGGGTGTTGTTGCAATTCTCAAGGCAGGAATGTGTGTTGGGGAACTTAGCTGAGACTATTTATTCTTTCCTTTGATACTCTCATTTTGTCTTAAGGATAATCCAAAAAGAGCATGCAGGGATGTGACAGGATATGCCCAAGAGCCAAAAAGGCTCTCCACTCTCAACCCCACCACAAGCGCCTAACAAGGTTGTAAGCGAACCAACTTGCACTTTGCCACATTTTAAGACATGTGGCCTGTTTAATATCAATTTCGCACACAAATTCTGTAAAAAGTTGCCACCTATAAAAATGGTTACAGAACATCGAGCAATGGCCCTTGATTCCAGACTGGTGGTTGTACCTTTTCTTCTCTGCTTCCAAAAAACAAAACAAAACAAAACAAAACAATGCGTGCGGCATACTTTGGCCTTGCCATTTACATTAAAGAGTATCTTAAGGCAAAAGAAGAATTAGGGAAACTCAAATATTTTTTAGTATGCAAAAATATAATCTTCCAAAAATCCTCTAAAAGAAACCAAAATCCTTCAAGATATTATAACTCTATATTATAACTAATCTCAAAAGTTTCAACACAATAGCCAAAGTAAATCATCTTTCAAAAATCCTCATATGAATACAGACCTATTTACCTAGGGGCCAAAATCCCCCAAGCAACTATATACTCTATAATGAATCTAAACATAATACCCAAGGCAAGGCCAACGAAAACAAAGAAGAAGAAGAGGAGAAGAATTCGCTTTCCGACATATTGCCCAAATAGAACATGCCCACATGGCATACTTGTATAAATGACAAGACTACCAAGCTTTTTTCAACCTCCATAACTACTAAATCTTAGTTCATGCATGCACACATAAGTTTTAATTTATAAGAAACATGCATCTGCATTTCAAAAGTATAATCTTGGGGAGAACTCCCTTCCTTGATTATGGATGAAAATGATTTCTTCCCTATTCATTCCCTAAACCCCCCCCCCCCCCCCCCCAAACCACCCTACCCAAAATTAAAAAAAAGGTCACAAACAAACAAAGAAGATAAATAAATAAATACAAGGAAATTAAATAAACATATGAAGATGAGTTATGAAATTAAAAAAGTTGAGAAGAACATTCAGTACCTCTAGTGCATGCAATTCCACATGGATAGCCATGCTCCCCTCCCCAATATAAAAAATTGAGTATGTTTGCCTTGTCATTGTTACAAACAAACAAACCTACTCAAACAAACTCTAGTGACATGTTTGCCATATTGCCCCCATCACAACTCCCACCCACCAGCCAAAAAAAAATGAAAAAAAGACTAAACTTATTTGTCTTGCTCCCATGACACAAAAGGGCAAAAAAATTTGGTACTCACAAAAGAAAAGACAAGGGATGTGTCACACTGTGGCCTCGCCATTCACATCAAAAAGTATTTATTGTAAGGCAAAAGAAGAATTAGGGAAACTCAAATATTTCAGCATGCAAAAATATAATCTTCAAAAGTTCCTCTAAAAAGAAACCAAAATCCTTCAAGATTGTATTATAACTCTATTATAACTAATCTCAAGTTTCAACACAAGCCAAAATATCATCATCTTTCAAAAATCCTCATATGAAAATAGACTCCTATTATCTAGGTGTCAAAATCCCTTAAGCTACTATACTCTCTAATGAATATCTAAACACAATATCTTTGCCTTGGTAGGCAAGGCAAATAAAGAAAAATTGGGCCTTTTGAACTTGTATTGAGTTCACTCATTGAGTAACAATATTTTTATTTTTCTTTGTATTTTTCCTTCACTTTGTTCAACACCATTATTGGCAAGGAACAGAAAGAAACTATGGGACATAGAACAGATTAGCAATGGACCTTAAACAAATCCCCCTTTTTGAAGTTTGCAAATGTCAGTGCGGTGGGCCAGAGTTGAAGCAACAACACACCCACTAACACACTCTGAGAGTGTTGGATGGATTTCACGTGGAAGCCTAGGAAGGTTGCAAATGGCAATGCAAATGGGCCAAAGTGAGCAACACCCACCAACAACACCACAATGTACCAGCACCCACCAGCACACCTTGAAGCAAGGACGCATGCTAAGTCATAACTTCATACTCGAAGAGGTTCTGGGATCAAACTTGAACCTGAAAATGTACTATGGTACTTATCAAACCCCCCTCACAAAAATGGGTAGAACAATATTAATTAAAACCCATAACAATGTTTATTTATGACTTTTTTATGTGTCCATGGTCCATG
The DNA here is from genome assembly GCA_963921925.1 of Sphagnum tenellum. Classification (NCBI taxonomy): domain Eukaryota; kingdom Viridiplantae; phylum Streptophyta; class Sphagnopsida; order Sphagnales; family Sphagnaceae; genus Sphagnum; species Sphagnum tenellum. The sequence goes on from OY998142.1 coordinate 6,312,827, forward strand.
CATGATTGAATGTAAAGATTATTTACATCAATTTTGTATTGATGTCAAATTGATCATCATCCAATTTGAAAACCCATGCAATTTAGAAAACTATAATTAATTAATTAATGATACAACTCTAAGAATGCTACTACATGCTAGGAAACCCCTAGTTGAGCAATTGCTCATCAATATTTCTTATTTTATTACAGTTCAGTGAAAATTGAACCACATGTGCCTACTTACATATGTCCACCATGAAATTTGGAGAACTGAAAAGAAATATAAAAATTATACAAGTTCAAAAATTCATCACAAAATGCTAGGAAACCTCTAGTTGAACCCATTGCCCATAAATATTTCTGATTTTATTCCAATTTGGTGAAGATTGAGCCACAAGTAACTATCAGCATGTGTCCACCCGTGCAATTTAGAGAACTAGAAAAAAAAATAAGAATTATAAAACTTTGAAAATTCGTCACAAATGCTACAAAAGTTAAGAAACCCATAGTTGAACACATTCATATCGAATTTTTTAATGATTGGAGTAATTTCCATTGAACGACATGACCTTTAGAAAAAATGTTATATAAACCAAATATTATTCGAGTGTCAAATCTCATAGCCACCCAACCATTGTGTCGGTCCCCGCCCCAATAACTTAACTTTTAATCTATGTACAAGATCTATGTGGAATGTTATTTCACAAAGAAAGCACCAAAACAAATTGTAACATCATCACAAGTAGGATAAAATCAATTCACCTTCTTTTTACACATCACACACAACTTTCTTCTCTTTTATGTTCCTATCCATTGCATAGAATAATGCAGCCTTTCAAGATTGGGTGCAAAAGCCCCCACCATTGTTGTTGCTTTTAGAGTAGAACATGTGCCTTTTTTTTAAAAAACCCTAGTCAAAGCCATGTAAAACTTCAAAATGTGACATTTTTATAGCGACTTGCCGAGTCAAACCATATGCACCTTGTACATAATGTACGAGTTCACAATAGTCGTATCAATGATATGGAACATGATTCAATGCCACCATTTGTGATCCCTCCTTTGTAAAATATAATATCCACAAGGTTGGTCTTGGATGTCAACTCCACACATGCACTCGGAGTAATGTACCAACATTGGGCTACTAGGGATCTCTACTGAACCAATTAGATGCCACCATATGGCAAATGTGGCACCTATAGAGTCAATTGGATTGAAACAATGGACAAAATGGAAACTAGTTTGTTATGAAACCAAGAAATTTCAACAAGTTTACTTGAAACATGCATGTGATATTAGAATTGTCTTCTTGATCCTCTCTTTGGATCAACAATCAAAGTACTAGATCATCCCTTATAGTCAATCTTATTAGTTTTTGTTGTGTGCACCCCAACCTTCAAAAGGTATTAAAACAATCTAAGGTTAAACAAAAAGTTATCAAATGTGACAATGTAATTATTGTTTTTATACCTATCCATCAACATGTATACAATCTTGTATCCAATTGCATGCTCAACATCCTCGTGACATGTACCATAACATAATTCCATTTTGTACAAAAACTTAGACTTGGCATTAACCAAGCACCAAATTTTTATTCCATGCCCTCAAGGTTTAGCTTTCATGTATTATCAAATGGGTGAATATTTCCCAATATACTTGACCATCATTTCATCCACACACAAATTTTATGCTACATCCCAAAATTGCCCATGCAATTCATTGTAGGCTTCAATTAGCCACCTAGTCTTTGCAATTTTGTCATAGGTAGGATCATCCATATATGTTATGACTAACTTATTGTCTACTAATGGATGCATCTAAGAATGTCTTCAAACCTAGTCCTAATCATAGAATCAACAATCACAAGGTTGCCAAAAAAATCAATAGATTTTAACAAGTCAAACTTAGTGTGGGGCACCTTTTTGGTGGCCATGAAAATCAAAACTCCATTAAAAACCTTCAATTTAAACATAGTAAGCCATACCCAATCCACCCTTCTATTTGTACCTATTCCTTCCTAACTCTTGGGTGACATAAATGTTGGTCATGGCACATAGCCTTTTCAAGATATTAATGGGCCAAAAGAAAAGGAAATAACCAATGATGTTTCACATTGGGGTAAAAACTTGTTTAATCATTATTACCCACCTTTTGAAACAACCAATGGAATTTGAATGTTGGAAGAATTCCACATGTTATTTACAAACAATTCTTCATATGGCAAACCCTCCATGGCTTGCACAATAAGAAACTCAAGACCCAATTCTTGGGTAGGAAGTTGGAAATCCAAATACCACACTCTAGTATTAGGAAACAAACACATATTATATAAGCTAGCATTTTATTCAAAAATTCTTGAAGAGGCATAGGGACATAATCAAAATCCTCAAGTTTCATCAAACCTATAGGATAAATCATGAGATGGAAATACATGTTTTTAACACCAAACTTGAACTTTTGGAACATAAAATGAAATGTCATCTTCATCTACACATCTAACCACAATTTTTACATAATCAAATGATCTCCATGCATCAAATAAAAACAATTTAAACACATCCACACCCTCATGTTGGTCATAAAACTTTGAAACTATTGTTCCCCAAAACTCAATCAGGTTTACAACTTTAAATGAATCATCAATGTATAATGTTGGTAGTTTATTACAAGGAATAATCACACGCTTACTTTTCAACCTTAAATCAAACATTGGAACATGAAGCATCTCACATTTATCATTATGCAATGTTTGTGATTTGTGTCAAAATTGCACATTCATCAAACCCAACTTGCTCAATAAGGTCTAGGTGTCTAATTTCACCCACATTCAAAGCAACTCATTTTTTATGTAATAGAATTATCAATGCAAATCAAATACTTGCAATAGGGTTTATGGATGAAATGTTAATGATGCCTTCTTGTACACGTTGAAAAGGGATTGGAAACAATGGTGGTAAAATCCTTAAACAACTTCCTAGGAGCGCCACATCACCAAAAAAAATTGATGGCAAATTTGTGCACTATGAATACCAAAAACAAAATTGAAAACATAGAGTGCAAATTTGGAAAATTTTGACCAAAACTTGGAAAAGTTCACCAAACTTTCTAAACCACAAATTTTGGAGATTTTGGAAGTTATATTTTTCATTACAAATTCAGGAAAAAGGGGTTTTTTTGGATAAATTCATCAAACTCTTGAAACCACAAAATTTGGAAAAAAAATTTGAGAAGTTTTTTTTTAATTACAAATTCAGAAGAAAAAAAGATGGAACTTGCTAAACTTTTGAAATGACAAAACCAGAAAAAATAATTGGGAAGTTTTATTTTTCATTGAATTTTTTTTTAAATACTAAAAATTGGATAAATTCTCCAAACTTTTCAAACCAAAAATTTGAAATTCTTTTGAAGGTAAGTTTTGTTTTTATTGAAAATTAAAGAAAAGACTGAAATTTAGATACATTTGCCAAAATTTTGAAACCACAAAACTAGAATTTTTTTTGGAAAGTTTTTTTTTTTCCTGTAACTTCAAAATGAATGTTTGAAAATTTGAAATTTTCAACAAACTCTTGAAACTATGAATTTGGAATGAATTGGAAAAATCCATTTTTAACTAAAAATTTAGAAAGAAATGACAAAAACTTGGAAATTTTTGCAAAATTATTCAATTTACAAAACTAGAGAAATTGAGAAGTTTTCTTTTCTTTTCTTTTCTTTTGATTTGAAACAAATTGATTGAAATTTGAAAAAACTTGTCAAAATCTTGAAACCAAAAAACTAGAATGAATTGGAAATTTTCATTTTTATACTTGCAAATTCAAAAACAATTGACAAAAACTTATAAAATTTCACCAATATCTCAAAACCACATAAAATTGGAAAGAATTGGAAAATGCTTGGGGGGAGTGGATTATTTTAGGTGTAGAATTTCTCCACTTAGCAACAAAAAAATGGCAATCCTACCCATGATACTTTTGGAAAAACTCCTACAAAGTTGCCAAAGTTTTGGAGGAAAAGAAGACTAAATTTGTCATATTTACATAACAAATTTTAGCAAGTCAACAACATGCAACATGAATCCTAAGTTTTTTCAAGCACCTATCTAACCTATAGCCATATTTTATTAAGTCTTCTTCTGGAAGATCTCCAACCCACCCACCTTTGAAATTTGGAAAAAAAACCTTCAGGTTGCCACACCATCACCTAACAACCCAACAATTGTTGTGGGTTCGTGCACACCACCACTAAGGTTCATTAAAGTTTTTTTCTCTCAAGAACAAAAATGGGCATGAAAGTGGCCACCATCAATGCTCTTATGAAAGGTAAATTGATGGGAAGGGGAGTGGAATCATCATTGATGTGCTCAATGTTCTCATGCATGATGTCCCCAAAAGCTTCAAGCATTGAGGTCTTTTTCTCTTTTTGTCTAGAAGTTTCACAATTGAAGGGAACCCACCATCACTAAACAACTTTATTATATTAGATTGAAACTCTATTGTAGCAATGTGTGCTTTAAAATCACATTTACGTTTCTTTCTTTTTGTTCTTTCATCCACACTACCATTGCTCTTCAAGTTTTGCAAGTTTCCCATGGATGTGGCATCATGAAGTACCAACTTGGGAGGGGTCGGTGGTTTTCATGTGGATTGCAACAAACAATGTGATGAATTGAAATTGCTTCAACATAATTGCCATTGCCATATAAGTCTTGTGCATGAAAGAAAAAATGGGTCCATGGGGGACTCATTCAAAAAATGTAATTTGTTTAATTGCATTACAAAATAATTAGTCAAAAAATATGGGAGGACAACAATGTGTGTGTTACATCAATGAAAAAAGTCTAAGAATTGGATTTTCATCCATGCTAGCATTGTGTACATTGGAAGTTTTATTTTGTTGGAAAACTTCATGCATATGGAAGATGGCATCACTATCAATTCATTAATGTTGTACATGATGCCATGTCTATCTTTTCAAACATTGCAAATAACACCCTTCAAAAATTCACATTGTTTTCTCACAATAAGGAAAGTGTTTTGCTTTTAAAAAATTTGTTGCAAAATATTCAAGTAGGAGGTGTTGCAACTTCTCTAATGAACTTGTTTGGCCACCACTCTTCTTGACGAATGTGGTCAAGTTCACTAGAAAAGTTGTCATCTTTTCCTTTGTGTCTTTTATCCTACCATTCAACAACCATGCAACATATACTCTAAATAGAATTTTAATACTTATTGGTTGTGAATTTTTTGGCCAAATTCCCTCACACAACTAGGTGCAATGTTCATAAATAGGAGCCAACGGGATTTCTTTACAAAAGGATTGTGAGTCCTTTTTAATCTTTTTTCATTTTTTCATATGAAAGAATTTTTGAATGAAATATTTTGCAAGTTGTTATTAAAAATATGTATAGTTGCCCCAACAGATCACATGTTTTGTGTTAATCATTGTTGAATAGATATGATTTTTTCAAAGTGTGTAAATTCTACCAAATTTTATATTTCAACTTGAAAGTCTATCATAGTTTTGAATCATACCAAAATATGCTAACTACTTTGGGTTATTATTATTTTTATATTTAATCATAAACTACAACTTTGTTTTGTGTGTCATGCACATTACACTTCATTTACATGTAATAAAAGACTCTTGAAAACATTTTAATTTGGAAAATACCTTGAATTTTTGAAAATGTAAAATTCCGTATCTTTTAAATTGTGAGTGTTTTTTGAACTTGGGTAGTAGGTTGTTATCATCTATTTTTTTACCGTCAAAATTATGTTATTACAATAGTCCTTTGTAAAATTAACCACATGTGACACAAACATCTATTCAAATTCAAACATCATTTTTAAAATCAAAACCCATATTTTAATTTAATGAATTTTTAATTTGAATGTCTCGACTTTCATATTAGTCATTTAACACAACTTGGAATGATTGACATAACTCTAAAATGTCAAAAAACAAAAATAAAAAAGTTCACAGTTTTCATCACTATCTAACATGGTTTTTGGCTATTTTCTTTGTATTCACACCCAACTCCTCATCATCAACAAATACTATAATTTGTTGCATTATTTGTTAATCTCGGTCATCTAAATAAACATTCCAATTTTGTGAAGAACATTATGATTATCTAGCATTAGAAGTTTTTGCCATGGATTTTAAGACCTATGAGATGTTTGCAAAACTTGTTAATTCACTTAACAAGTTATTGTTAGCTATTCTTGGCAATGCCTTCACAACATTGGAACCTAAAAACTTAATGAATAACAATTAAAACAACAATAGTTAATTGCATGCATGGGGTCATTTCTCAAGCATGGCAATTCAACACCTTGTGCATTGTCCTTTCAATATAAGAATAAGGGCTATGTGTAGTTAGGTGAACACATACCAAATTGGTCCATTGTGATGTTTGAAAGTTAAGACAATCCCATTTTTGTATAATGTGTGTTGGTAAGCAATTAAAAAGTACTCAAAATTCTTAAAGGTTAATTTTTTTTCTCCACCCCCTCACATGCCTTTGAAATCCAATTAATTTAATATTTAATTTGAACACATGCGGCCGTGATTTTTAAATCCTTGTTTGATTGTATCAAAAATCCTCTTTTGGGGCTATTAAGATCCTTGTTGGACCATGTATTAAAACCCTCATTTGAGGATTTTGAAAGATTACACCCACCATTCAAAAAGGGGTACTCACCATTCAAAAAGCCCTTAAGATATTTATTTCAAAATTTCATAACTAATTGGAGTGAAATGCAAAATTTAACTTCAATTTGAATTGAGGTTCAAATTTTTTTATCTTTAAGGGGAAAAAATGTATTGGATTTACTCACAATGTTTTTTTATATTGTTTTCATGTGTTAATACCTTAATGTACTTACTTACTAATTACACACTACATATTGACTACCAACCTATTGTGTATTAGTTATCAACATGCATATTGGAAACAACTTACTTCCGCATGCCTTCCTCCCACCCATTGAGGTGGCCCCACTTATATGGGCATGTAACTCCATGTGTAACTCAACGCAAATACAAAATTAATTAGGTAATTATTTAAAGGGATAAGTGATAAAATTCCTTAAAGTAAATTTGGTCATTGACTTTCACATAGGAAAAAGTCATATGCACATGTGATTAATTATCTTGTGATTATTTTATGGGGGATCACATGGGTAATTATCTTTTAATGTGGAATCACATGGGTAGACATGTGATTAATTATCTTGTGATTATTTTATGTGATAGGTAATTTCTTGAGTAGTTTCCTTTGGGTTAGTATATAAAGAGGTGTCTTGTGACCTTAAGGGGGGCGCCTACCTTTGTAAAGAGTGATGGTTTGGAATACCAAGTTGGGGGATGACAATTCTTTTGGAAAGGCTTTTGGTTTTGATTGTTTTGAGTATGATAGTGCGTAGTTCATGGTTGAGGGATGTTGAGGCTCACCACCTACGCATAGACTCATGTTTTGGTGTTGATTGTGTGAGGTTTATGGTAGAAGGATGTTAAGGCTAACTACCTATGCGTAGACAAATGTGTTGGTGTTGATTGTGTGTAGAAGGAGAGTGATAAGGCTCTATGTATAGACAAAAGGAGAGTGAGAAAATAGATGTGTGACCCATAACATAGATCTCCATAGCTATGTAACAAAATTACATAGTTTCGGTCCCATACCCGTTTGTGTCCTACAGGCACACCTACCTACCAATGATTACCTCTTATAGATTAATAACAAATTAAACCTACCAATGCAAAAAAAAGCCAATGTTTTAATCACACCATGCATGTATAATAAGAACCTTGTTGTCTTTCATTTGGGTACTCTAATTTATCATGGTTGGAACATTTGAAATATCCTTTTAGTTTTTGGAAATTTTGATCTACCACACCATGGTCATTTGAATTACTTTCATAATGTTATTCTTTTTTTTCATTTAAAAAAAATTGATTGGCATTCCCACAATTTGACATATAAATTTTTCTTCCTTTTTCTTTTCTTCTTTCTCTTTTTTTACTTTGAAAAAAAAAATGTCACATTGCTTGGCTTGCAACTACTAATAACAAGTATTAAAAAAAAACAAAAACAAAATGAAGTGCCTCCTACAACACAATAAGAAAGTGCACACAACTTTTGTAGTCAGTACCATGGCCTACTTATCACTTAACCTTTTACACATTAGAAAGGTAAACACCAAATATATTTAGTCTCATAATATTAATGTTGGAGGTGATTTATGAAAGGTGTCCCTTTGATCCAAACATTTTCAAGGACAAGGTGTATTTCCTTAACTAGGTGTCATCTTTACACCAAAGTTCCTTGAACTACCTTTTTTCATGGATCCAAGACAAATGGAAGCATAAGATTTTATGCAAGTTGGTATTGTAATTGGGTCTTTTATTATAACCACCCAAACCCTCAACACAACATGTTGTTTATGTGCAAGGTGTTGTTTAATGATATATCCCTTCCCAATTTTCCAATTTCCAAACCTAAGATCTACACATGAAAAACATAGGTGGGGTAGACCAAGATCTCCTATCCAAGGAGTTAATGTTTATGGTTGGTTGAAAATCGATTTTTTTGGATCACTAGGATCAAAGGTTGATGGATGTTTTTATTTGAGTTAAATTCCTTGTAAGAAATGTTTTAAAATAAGAAATTTTTTTTACAAGGATAAACATAAATGAGAGCAAGATGACAATGGTCATCATCATTTTACTTTCACTGTAAGATACAAAAAGAAAACAACAAGATGATGATAGTGGTCATCATTGTCGACTTGTTCAAGTTTGCAAAAAAATAAAAAAATAAAATGATGACAACGTTGGCTATCATTTTGCTAAATTAAAAAAATAAAAATCAAGCAAGAGGATGGTTTTTTTGTTTTACTCAATTATTTAAAAATCTAAACAAGTCAATGGTTGTCATTGTCTTGTTCAAGTTTTAAAAACAAGAAAAGAAAAAACAAGATAACAACAACCATTGCTATCGTTATGTTACTTCAGGTTTTAGAAAACCAAAAAACATGACGAACAATGATGGAGACTTGAAACCAAAAAAAGAAGATATCAAGATGATGATGACAACAAGAATACCTAATAATGAAAAGAAAGAAAGAAGGAAGGAAATACTTACCTAAAAAGCTTGGTGGCAATGGTAGAAGAGCTTCACAAATTTGGGGTTGAGGATAACAATGGAAGGAAAGGGAGGAAGGTGAGAGGGAAGAGAGGAAGGGCAAGGAGGAGGAAGGTAGGCAAACAAGTAGGAGGTAGGCCGGTAGGAGGGTGAACTACCTTGGGGTGAAAGTTGGGTTTCATCCATTTGAGCTCAAAATGGAAGCAAATGGGATGATGTGCTCATGGGTGTTAGGTCACTTTGGCTAATGTGAATTATTACACAATTTTACACCATATGTAGTTCATGTTTTATAATATTACAACCCTGAACATATATTGTTGTTTTGATATTTTTGTTTTTCCTTAATTCATTTTTGCACATTTTCAATTGTTGCACATTGCATGAACCTCGTACATTTTTACATGTCCCATAACCTTCAAACTTGGCAATTTTATGTGACAAATTATGTTTGATAACCTATGCAATTTTTTGGGTTACCTAGTCCATATCGCATTTTCTAGAATGGCCATGTATAACATATGCTTATAAAATATTAAGTATTGGTTACCCTTAGGATTAATTGGGTAGTTATCTTGCTACAACCTTCAATTATGTGAAGGGGGTGTCTGATACAATATATATTTGAAGTTACAACTTGTTACTTACATCTTTAGCTATGTTGAATTACTAACCTACCTAATTCTAAGAGGTTGATAAAAACAACTAGACTTTAACACAATTGCATTGTTGAAATTAGTATGACAATTCGATGTCAACAAACTTATTAAATGTTTCAAACCATTGAAACTTGAACATTATGGGAGTTTAGGAAAATGTGTGGTTCAACCTATAACCTAAATTGCTTAACAAAGGGTTATTTTTAAGTTAAACTTTGAAGCCTTAGGACAAATTAAATAAAAATTGTGAATTATGAAATTACAAACTTAGAACATCTTCATCAACAAGAATATAATGGTGTGTACACAATATTATCAATGAGGTACAACTTGTAAATAATGTGAACTTGAGTTTGAACTTTGAACCTATAATTAATCAATTATAATGGTTCATAAAAACATTTGAATACGTTTGATTGGCTAATTTGAATAATTACATATAAATATAAATACATTTTCATTTGTTCTTTGAATCTTAAAATAACAAAATAAAAATTTCCATGATCATATAAATTCTTCGTGAAATTATTTCCACTTCCATTAATTTTAGAACATGTCATGGAACCGCTTAAATTCAAATATGTGTTGATGTCACATGAAAGGACAAAAACATCTAATTTTCATATGCACCGATTGAAAGATGACAATACGAGAAAGCAAATATGAAAAGGGGATAAGGTGTGAAATTGTCAAGTTAAAAACCATATATTAAATTATGCAAAAATCCTCTTATACTAGCTCCAATATCTCATTATGCACTAGAATATTTTATGTATGTAGGGATGCAAATATAGTCAACATTTAGCAACTCTATATGGGTGGAGATGCTCTACCTTAAGCTTAATAAGTGGGTAATCTAGAAAGTGTGCAACTTGGTAGGTAATAAAGTCTTGGAGTGTTTCGTGCACGAAAACGAATATCTTTTCTTTGCTTGTAAACTACTCTTTGGATGGGACCCAGGCATTTTATGGGACCCCATCCCCCTTGGTCAGCTGGATTGCACATGAGGTCCTTCTAGATCCTTCCACTACAATCAAAATATATTTCAAATAAAAGACTTGTTTTTCAAAGTCTCTTTGAAAATTCATTTCAATGAAAACCCTAAACCCTCTTTTAAAAAACAAAAAAAGTTAGGGTTCTCTTGAGAAGGACTTGGGTTTGAGTCAATTATTGTTCCGTTACCAAATTTGGATGTCACTCATGCATGAAGGTAGGCTCATCTATGATGAGATTGATTCATCCATCCATAAAAGACATGGACAATATGACTTTTGTGCCTTCAAGAATGCTCGAGGAAGTCACTCTTTATATATATATATTGAAATTCTTGAAATTAAAATGTATTTATAAAATTTGGTATGAAATAATGAAATGAAAAGAGTTTTTTTTTTTTTTTTTTTCCAAAAATTGAGAATATTTGAAAATACATTCTCATAATGAGGAAACCTCTATTTATAACTTAGGTATATTATTATTTTTTTAACTTCCAAAATGAATTAGTTTCACCTCATAAATTTGTGCATGCCATTTGAAATAAAATGTAAGTTGGCATAAAGGAAACGATATATGGATTTCAAACTATGGTCACTCCGTATCTTCACTTTTGTTTTTTCAATTTTGTGTGGTAGGGTTAAATTGGCCCTACTTCCCCAAGAGGAATGAGCTAAATTTGGCCACAAGTTAGACATGGAAAGTAGAAATTTTCATAGAATCATGCTTTGTTTTGGTGACCTCAAGAAATTTACCATCTAAATATTATAATTACTTGAGACTTTTTTTTCCCCCTCAAAACATGATGACTTTGGTGTTTTTTTCTCTTTAAAATATTATTATTATTCATTATTCATTATTTATTATTTTATTTATTTTTGTGTCACCAGGGTGCAAAATTTTGCCATACAAAAAAAAAACATTGATTCAAAAGCAGCTGAAATTTTGGATGCAATTTTTTGAGTTTTGGATGCTTATGAAAAATATTACAATATCACAATAGATCATGAAAAAATAATAATTTCATGTTTATTAAAACTTATGTTTTTGAAAAAAAAATTGTTTGGTGAATTTGTAAGTTTTTGAATTAATTAATTAATTAATTTTTGTCAATGTGGAAGCTGACCCTTGGCTAGGGTAACTGAAGAAAAACTCCCTCATACCTCTCCACTTGATAGAAAAATAAAGAACTTATGTATAAAGTATAAAGGGCACATAGCTTTTATTTATTAAATGTTTGTTTCTTTTTCTCTTTTTTGGGAAATGACCAAATATGCATGCAAGGAATATTGCTTATTTTACTCCTTTTTATTAAAAAAAAATAGTAATTGGGATTTTTGGGGCTAAAACCTCTTTTGCTTTGGTTTAAATATGTGTTGTTTTTTTATTTATTTTCCTTTTTCTGATTATATTGGGTAGCAATTTTAATTTCAATTCCATAAAAGAAAAGATTCAAAGTTGGCCCAAAGAGACCCTAAAATTATGGTTCTGTGCCCAAATTTAAAAAAAAGAAAATTTGCCTCATTGCCAAAATTTCTGACCCCAAAAAAGAGGGAAATAGAGAAAATAGAACACAATTTCAATTTTGAAGCAAGGCGAAGTTTCATCGGCAAAAAGAAGGAAAAGGATGGATGAAGAAGGGAACGGATGAACTAATGTAAGTATAAAATTACCTATGGTTTACTTCGGTGAAAAGAGGGAAAAAAGGGGAAATTTATTTAAAATTCTGAAGGAGAAAAACAAAAAGCAAACATTGAAGTTTCATAGGCAAAAAGAAAGAAAATGGATGGATGAAGAAGGCAATGTGGATGAACTATGGCAAGAAAGAAAATACATATTATTCCCTTGGATGAAAAGAGGGGAAAAAAAGGGAAAAAAAACAACAAAATCAAAAAATTAAAGAATGGAAAAGAAAAAAAGCAAAAAAAAAAAAATATTAAACATTGAAAGTTTCATTGGCAAAAAGAAAGAAAAAGGATGGATAAAGAAGAAGGCACTATGGATGAACTATGGCAAGCAAGAGATTACATAATTATTCCCTTGGGTGAAAAGAAGGAAAAAAAAGGGGGAAAAAATAAAAATAAAATAAAATAAAATTCTGAAGGAGGAAAATAAAATAAAATAAAATAAAATAAAATGCAAACATTGAAGTTTCATTGGCAAAAAGAAAGAAGAAAGAAAGAAAGGGATGGATGAAAAATGAAGGAAGTGTGGATGAACTATGGTAAGTATGAAATTACCTATTATTAACTAGGGGTGAAGAGTGGAGGGTAAGTTAGAAGCGGAAGTTGCCACTGTAGAAACCGTTTTGTCGCCAATAAATTGAGTCTCAAAGAAGTTACTTTCTCACACTCTCTCTTTCTCTCTCTCTCTCTCCCTCGCCGTTCTTATCCCTCGCTCTGGTGCTCTTCTCTCTCCTCTTGTCCGCTTTGTCGCCGTCTCCTCTCTTGCATCCACTCACTCTGCAGTTGGCGCTTCTCTTTCGCCGATTTTGCTGCACTTCGGTGCTGCCCTTTTATTCCACCGTCTTCGTCCTCGAAAGGCCGTTGTGAAAATCCAATTCTTTGCTTTTGTGAGTGTGTATGTCTCTCTCTCTGTTTCATCAGTAGTTGGGGTGTTGCTTTACTTAGTTTGCAAGGTGTTGGGGTTTTGTTTTTGGCCTCTGTGTGTGTGTGTGAGAGAGAGAGAGAGATCAGCGGAGCTTTGCTTTCAGGGAGGATCTGGCAAAGGAGATTCAGTCGGAGCAAGAAGAAGCGCTGGAGCAGATCAGTAACGAGCGAGTGGTGCGAACGCTGTACTCAGCGCTAGCAGAAGGGGATGCAGCCAGTGTACAGGCCTTAGTCGCAGAGGATCTGGAGTGGTGGTTTCATGGCCCGCCAACCCAGCAGCATATGATGCGTTTGCTCACCGGTGTTACATCCTGTGACACCTTTGCGTTTGAGCCCATCAGTGTCCGCGGCATTGCTAACAAGGTTTTCGTGGAAGGCAAAGGCTCGTCTTCTACCCCGGGGCTGTTCTGGGTGCATATATGGACGGTTAAGGAGAAGCGAATCACACAGCTGCGTGAGTATTTCAACACCGCTATTCTTGTCACTGATCTGAAGCCTGCCGTGGTGAAGCAGCCATCGCCTTCGCAGCATCATCAGATTCAGCATGTAATTCCTCCCAAAAACCCTTGTGTCACTCTGTGGCAGAGCCAGTTGTGGAAATCTAAGGAAGGCCGGTCCAAGCCCGGCCTCATCTTGACAATCTAGGGCTAATCGGAGATCTGCAAAAGCTCCCAAGACCAGCCAGCCACCAGGTTTCTTGCAAACCCTAGTCGAAGGCCATGTAGATCCTCATGCTCCTCAAGGGTTAGTCACCTGGTAGGGTGACTTGCTTCTTCGGAACCCTAAATCCTTTGTCAAGTTCTGTGAGTACATATTACTTGCCGTTGTCTCTGTTTTTGATGTTTTGTGTTGTCTTTATATCTATAGCAAGCTTGCAAATGTTGCGCCTGCTAGTAATACTAGGTGGCAGTAGTGCAGTTTACGAGATTATTGTTGTGTGAGGTTTATCTGTTTGTTTGGTAGAAGAGGAAGTATTAAGTAAGTAATCAGCAGCAGCAGTAGCAGGAGCTATTGTGGCTTCCACAATGTTATTGGTGTTGGTTTATGTGTATGTGGTTGTACCTCCTTCTGCATTTAAATATAAGATATGGCAAGAATTTTGTGAACAATTTGTGCATTTGGTTTCTTGTGTTTTTTTTGTGTTGTATTTGGATGCTTGACTGTTAGAATTGTTTGTCATGATGAAATTCTTGATGTGTTATTTTGATTTGATTTCTCTCTCTCTCTCTCTTTTACATTGCTTTTGATTTTATTTGTCTCTCTAAAGTGCTTTTCTGTAGGATAAGGCCCTAGGTTGAGGGCATTACCAGAGTAAGGGCCTGCACAAGATGTGTTAGCTGAGTGTCCTCAAGTGTGGACATGATTCTGGTTAGGGCAGGCCTATAATAAGGGCCTGTGCAAGGCAATAGCCAGTCTAGTGTGGGCACAAATTCTTTTGGTAAGGGCATTACCCGAGTAGGAGCCTGCATGAAGTAAGTGACAGCCTAGTGTTGACATGATTTGGGTAGTGCTGGCAACTGAGAGCCTTAACTGTCACAAAGAAAGTGGATGATCAGCAAGATTGGGAAAGGATTCTGAAGTCAATGGTTGCATCACAAGTCCTTCACAACAATACTTGATACTCCACTTGAACAATAGCCTGTTATCACTTTCAATTTTGCATACATCCTCAATGTCAAAATGCAAGATGAAGTGGGGATATTGAGGAAACTAATGATGCAAAATAAGAATGCCTGAAGTAATTCTTATTTTGCAAAATAAGAAATAAGAAATAATAATGCTTGAAGTAATTCTCCAAGTTGTTTCATTCTTCCTCAAACATGTCATTCCATAATTCATAGACATTCAATGGGATTCCTAATACTTGATCCATATCTCATGATGTGTGGTGAAGTCCTTTCCACAAGACACTTGTATAGGTGTAATTCATGTATAGGATTTTGAAATAGATAGAATCCTCATCCAAAAGCATTAGCCCTAGGATATATGTGCTCAATCAAAATTTCATTAGGCAACAATGGTATTAGTGGACTCTGTAATGCATCTACAACAAGACAAGAGTTTACAATTTGTTAAAGCTGAAATCGACATACAAAAAAAATTTCAAAGGATACCAGTACATTTCATCTAGGTAAACCAATATATAGGTTGATGCCATGTGAACAGATTACATATAGTAACTACAAGGTGTAGAAAATATTGAAAATGCCAATGATCTTATTCATAGCCCACCCTGGGTGTATCTCATGGCCACCCATCATCAACTCTTTCATCATGAATGCACAAACATGTTAAGGAAAAAGGGAACAAAGACACAAGGGAGCCAAAAGCATAACACATGAGAACACAAAAAGGTGTTACATGCTTGGGTTTCAATTTCATAACAAGGGGTTCTAGTTTATATGTGTACACACTACACGTTACAAGCTAATGCAATGTTACACTTTGGTTATTTCATGTTATCCAAAGTTCAACATGTATTAAACATATTATAACCCATGTGAATGAGACAAGAACAAGAAGTTAAAATGCATACATTATCACACCATAATAACAAAGAAAAGCAAAAGACCATTGGACAACATGTTATCACTAAGAACGATCTCACATTCACATGGAACATGTTAACAATAAAACAAATGTTGAAGGATATCCAAGTAAATACTTAAATCACCAATAAAAGATGTAGTATCAATTGACATTAAAAAGAATGTTACATATATATTAGACCACAATGTATATGTTACAAATTACATATAATTATTACAAAAAAATAAAATTGAAAAATAATTGTACATATATGTATAGCATTATGCATGACGCATGTAAGAAAGACACCTAATTTTTAACACTTGATGGTAAAATGGAAGATTTAAAATTATTTTTTAAAAAGGTTCCAAGTATATGCAATAACATGTTACAAAAGCATGGACCAATACTATTTGCATAAAATGACAATTGCCATAAATATTTTCATGGTAACTAAGTTTAAGGGTTGTTTTCTCACATGCAAAATGTACTAAGGGTAGTTAGTAAGAACTTAGAATTGAAAACATGCTATTGTACATTGCAATCCATAATATATGATACTTGCATATGAGTATTATTGTTATACAAGGCATTCCAACAAATGTTTATGGCATGATATGTCAATGTTTATGACAATGTTCACTGTTTATCATAAAAGAAATATCACATTTTCAATTGTAATGGTAATGTTGGTGTTCAAGTGCATGCTACTACAAGGTCCACATTGTACAATGACATTGTTGAACAAGGAGTTAGCTTGTCAAAATTACAAGGTGTTATTTCCAAAGCTTTGTGAGAATATTTCAACTTGTTGAGAAGCCTACATTCGTTTTGTTGATGATGGCATGATAATAGGTGTTTTTTTGTTATTTTTAAGTTCCAAGCAATTTGACATTCCTCAAAATGAGACTTTTGCTCCATTTTTTTCTTTTTGTTGTTAAATATAATCTTTCCATTTCAAGATTAAATCTATAGGCCAAGGGAGTGTACATTAGATGCCCATCAATTGTGACAATTGTTAATTTATTTTCCCTTTAGTAACAAATTCATGAAAACTCTATCATACTCTTGCAACGTGATAGTATGATTAGAATTGAAGTTTGAAATTTTTCTTCAAAGACTGGGAACATGATAATCTATTATTAGACAACATGCTACTCTTCCTACATATGACAATTGACTTTCATAACATATTTTTGTCATAAATATTGTTTGGAATGACATGACAATGTGATATTTCTTTTTTTGCTTGGTGTACATAATTTTTCACCCTATAATTAGGTAATAAGGAGTGAAAGATTTTGAACTTGTTGAAGGGTACATATGGGGGTCATACCTAATGTTGGCCGGTTATAGGAATTTAAACCTATCCTACAAATATGAATATGAAATAATTTATAAAAAAATCCTCCTAGTAGAAGGATATGCATTCAAATATCCCATCAATTTTTTTTAATATTGTCAGTTATGCATTCATGATTTTTTTTGGTTCATTACAGGATATGCATTTGCCAGTTATGAAAATCATAGTAACTTGCAAATATGCATAGCGATTATGCACAACAAGTTGAACATGTGAATATGTGCAAACAAAAGAACATAAAGTAAGTTGTGGGGCAATTGAACCCTAATTCTTTATATAATTCTGCCCACTACAGCACAAGCTTCCTACAAAAAACAAAACAACACCCACACAAACAACAAACCACCCCAACGCCACAAAATAGAAGCTTGAGAAGCCAAAAACTCCAACAACTTGTTGAGGTCCAAAAACCTATCCAAAAATCACCAAACTTGCCACATCAAATAAAAAAACAAATTCACTTGGTTAATTGGACAAAAACATCAAAAAAAGAAAGATTTTGGTTTAGGGTTTAGGTTGATTACCTAATCTTCATCAACTTACAACTCTTTGAAAAATTTAGCTCCTTTGATCAACTCATAATTCTCCTCAACAAGAACAATTTCAACCTTTAGATAGTCTTTTAGGTTTGCATTTGGTGTGCAATTTTGGCATGGGTCATTAGGCCAATTACAATCATAGTGATAATCTAGTCCAAATTCTACATTTGTAAGTGGCAATGTTTCAAAGCTATCAATGGTTAATTTGAAACCCTAGAGTCCCAAAAACCTATTTGGCAAGGAAGCCAACATTCGGAAATTGACCTTCATGGGTCTTCCACCAAACAAGTAGATTTGCACACATTGATGGAGGTATAGCCAACCTTTGAAACAAAGATGATTCCCCAATAACCAATGTGTGAAGATTCTTCCATTTTCTTTTTCAATACAAGGTGCCATGTTGTCCATGTAATGGCAATTACTTAGTCATACATAAGTCATTTTATAAGTTTCCAATGTTTAGAATATAAATGGGACCCATTTTCCAATGACGCAAGATACTAATTAATTAATTAAATATAAAAAATGCCACAACATCATGACAATATTTTCCACATTATTTGAAATAGTTGAAATTTAGTCATAAACTAGATCTACATATTTCATTACTTGAAAAAATGATAGTTAGATAATCCACGTTGATGTTTTATTTTTTAGCACACATTTGAAAACCATAATGAGTGAAATATGGTCGATGGAAAATGGATGAAAGGTGTTTATTTTGTAAGTTTTCATCCATCATTCATATAAATGATTAAGTCTATTATTCATACTTATTGCGTGTAAATAATGAAGTTATAATATATGACTATGGTCATTAATAAAGTCATTCATGATAGCTAATCATTGTTTCCTTTGTCGCAAAGGACAAAATTTCTACTTGTGGATTTTTTGTCCATGTAATGGATTTTTGCAATCCAACTTGGGAATTTTTCACACTCACTAAAGTTAGTCCTATTAAAACCTTATCATCATTGGTTGCATATTGGTAAACTTTAGACATGACATGCCCAAAACAAGTACTTTTGTACACTAGCAACATCTTCAAAGGCTCATAATCAACAAAGGTTGCAATGTCATAGCCATGGATCCCAAATTCCCGCCCTCATATTTCATAAAAGCAAGAACACGATGAATTAGTCCAAAATTTTCTAGCAAACCTTATAGTTGCAAAGCCATGGCACTACCTCTAGTTTCTTGAACTTTAAACAATCCTACAATAGCATGCTATGGGATCCAACTTTCATCCAAATAGTTAATCACCAATGCAAAAATGTATACCCCACCTTTAGACATTTAGATATTAGAACTTGTAGAAACTATGGTTGTAGTTGCAAGATTAGGTAGCACATGCAAATCCATGGTCTTTTGGACCTCAAGCAATACATGTTTTATAAGATTTGACTAAGAAGGAAAATTGACACGAGGACACTAGCGAAAAACTAACATGTGTAGCTAAATGTTTTTACATGATGATAGAGGCATATATCTTTTGTAAATGTAAAGGACCAAATCTTTTAGAAAGAATTGTTGTGCTTCATCATCGTCCTTGTAAAGATTTGTTGAGCCAAAAAATGTTGTGATGGTAGACCCAGATAGTGCAGCCCTTTTCTTCCCTGGCTACCAATTATGATCTACATCAAGTTGCTTTGCTACAACAATAATAATTAGTTTCAACTTTCTTTTTGTAACCAAATGAACATGTGCACCATCAATGTGGGTTTTCATGGGAGTAATATTGTTTGTTGTATTATATTTGATGAGCCCTTACACAAAACAAAACTTTGCTTAGAATTGTTACCAACTTCTTGACATGTTGTTGGTCTACAAATGATGCAACACAACATATGTGGGTTCTTGAGATCAATTAAAGAATTATCATTGATTACAAAAAACCCCGACATATTGAATTTTTGTTATTTGGCTTCCATTTTTTAGCTTTAATTGCAATAGCTGCAAGATTTAGTTCATCATTATATACAAGGTCATTGTCACATTGTAAGTGGACGTTCTCAACATCCAATGAGTTGGCTATCAAATTCTCATTCAACCCATGGAAATCCTCATCAACACCACCAACACTTTCAAGAATCATAAATTCATCCTATTCTACAATGGTAATTTTTTAGCAACAAAATCAAGAGAAATAATAATAGACTCTTGCATATTCAAAAGAAAGGATAAAAATCGACTTTTTTAGAATTTGCAAAATCATGAGACAAGACAACAACAAATTGTCTATCTAACAAAGGAGAACAAGGCCAAAAATTCAAAGAGAAAGGAAATGAAAAATTGAATGACAACAAGATGAATCCCATTATGGTAAAAAAATGATTCATCACACATGAGATTGTGCCAAAAGTAGGCTTGCTCACAACAATAATCAACACAAGAATCAACTTTTCGATGTGTTGTATGCTCTATAATCTATAGTCCTATAACAAATTCAAACCTACAACTACAGTCTATTGGAAGTTCTATTAGTACCAATTCTAATTGGGCCTATGGCAATCAATCCCTATAGTAGAAACACAAGGTTTCGTGCATGGTGTTGCACACCTTGTTTCACTTTTTGACACTATTTTGACACCTAGACAAAGCTCAATAGGGGGTATTTAATATTTAGTGTTTTCATTGAACGTGTATAGAAAGAAACTACAATAAATCACCAAGCCTAAAACTATAAACTATTGTTGAATTATACCATTTAATGTTAACAAAATCATGGATTGATGTTTCACTTTACCTTTTCATCATTGATGAAAGCAAGTTGGTTTGTTTTTTTTGATAACTTTCTATGTAGAGAGACAATTGATACTTCTTGCTCCACAATTGTAATTTGTAACCCTTCAAGTTTGGTTTTTCAACTTTTGAACCTAAAAAGAGAAAATACAACTTTGACAAGCAAGTTACACACATTAACAATTCACAAGGAAGATTGAACTATTGCCTTGGAAACACCTCAAAACAAAAACTTGATCCCAATTGGTTTGTATAGATTTGTAAAATATCTTTGTAACCCATAAAAAGCTTTAAGAACTATACCTTGCCCTTGTAAAGTTTTTTTATTTTTGATTGAAAATAACTTTTACACATGAGTTCACAACACAAAAACAATTATGGTATTGAAAACAACTTGCCTTGCATTTATTTTCCTTTGCTAAGAGATTGAAAAGGAAATGGAAGGAAAGTTTTAAATTGAAACTTAGACAATGGGTAGAAAAGTTTTCAAAAAATTGAACATGAAATGAAAAGGAGCAAGATAGTGCCTAATGTCTAAGATCATGACCTTGGGTGCAATCACAATAACACATACCATAGCAAGTGTAATGCTTGTTTGATTTTTTCATGTTTTAAAGTCATAATTTAATTTGATGTTGAAATTATAAGATTTATTTATATAGTTGTATTTTTAATATATCATGGGAGCATGTGAATTAATTTGAAATTAATTCAATGAATAAAAAATGAACAAAAACACTCATTTAACATTGTAATGCTTGTTTTTAAACAATGAAAAGATTTGTAAATGGATTTCAATTTTTTTGAAAATGATGTTTTTTACCAAAATTTTAACATGAACCTTAATAAAATAGTATGAATTAATTATTTCAAAAAAAAATTATTTCAAAAAAATTTTCAAGAATGTTCTAAGAATATTTTAGGAATATTTCCCCAAAAATAATCACAAAAGCAATAAAAAAACAGGCATGTGTGGATTGTGTTATCATGTTTACACCCCCTTATTTTATCCTTTTGTTCTACATCGCAGTCCTTAAAAAGATGTTTCATGATGCTTGCCTATTTTTTTGGCATTGTTCTTATACCTTGATAAAGTTCAACATAATTCACTATGGGTATGTTAAGTTCATTATGCCTAATGAAATTTGTCAATCATATGTGTAGCATAAGAAGTAGATGAACCTGATTTTTAGAATTTGCTCCTCCCAAGAAGGCTCTACACATGACACCAATTAGAACCTACAAGTGCCCAAACTCCTATTTTATTAAAGACCAAGTTATAGGATAGTAGAAATCAATTACTTTTTGCACTATCAAAGAGAACTTTTGCCATGTTAGAAACCTTTAAAGTAAAAGGCTTGAACATAAATCACAAAAATGGGGGAAGAAAATGCAAAACATCGATGATAGGAACAAACTGGTAAAGAAAGTTTACAAGTTTTTTAATAAGAACCTTGAGTATTTTGACAAGTAGACCATTATAATATGTGGATTCTATTGTTGGATTTGGAAACCAACTACTTTCTTGTTTCCCACTTTATTGATTGCCTTGTCGGACCCCCCTCAATGTTTGAACTTCAACAAAGAAAATAAATGACTAGAAGTAAAACAAGTATCAATGTTCTTGAGAAAGGTGCAAGCCATCATAAGTATAGCTCTTTAAAAAGAGCTGTAAATGATTGAAAACTATAGCTAGCTAGAAAAAAACTCGAACAACTAAAAGAAAAAGACATGACATGCATTCAACATTCTCATGTTGGTCAAGCACAAACAACAATGTCAATTTCCTTGAAACTTGTATGCACAACCTAGAACCTTAAACCCTAATTGATAGTGTCATTTGCCATCCAACCTAAACCTTAACCCTAAATTTGATCATAATTGTCACCATTTAGGGGCGAATGCCAATGAGACCCCACCTAAGTGATTGTGAACATGATAAAGATTTTAAAAATATATGTTTTAGCTGGATATGAAAAGGATAAGGATACATATAAAATAAAAATAATGTTAATTACAAATAACACTAGTTACAAAAATTGATATAGAAGCCGAATGTGCATTAAATGCATATCTAGTTGTTATGCATATGCATAACCAAGAAAAAGTCTATAACCGACCAACATTAGTCATAACATGCTAATGGCATGGCCTTGTTAAGGTTTGTTCCTAGGTGGTAACTTGCTTATGTGATAATTACACAAAGGGGTATAAAAGGTATTTTTGGGGTCAAAACTAGGTTGGGAACTTTTGGGAAAGGAGTGGGAAGGATGTTTTGTTGATGTCATGATTGTTGGGTAATTCTCATTTTTTCGTGAGAATCGGTCAATTCCAATTCTTACATCAATTCATGAAAACTTTATATATATATATATATAATGAGAATCAGCTAAGGTATAATTTTTTTAAATTCTTCAAAACTCACTTAGTTCTTAAATAAAATAAGTTTTGCATACACAATAACAATCGATTTTCAACTTGGTTATTACATTTTCCACAAATTAAAATAAAATTTATAATTTACTTGCTTTATTAATTAAAATATTTTTTCATTTAAAAATTATTGAAAATATATGAAAACTTGTTTTAAATTTTGAGTTCAAAATTCAAAATTCCATAACTTCATCATGTTCAAAAGCTTTTTCAAATTCCTTTAACTTCTTTTTGAAATTATTATTATTTTCAATAAAATCTACCAAGCTAAAGGGGATTTACAATGTATTTTAAGACCATTGGGCCAATTTTTGTTGACAAAGATCAAATTTTGTGATTGTAAATGACATTTAAAAAAATTAGTAATGATTCCAATTAAAGAAAAAATTCTTTTTGTTTCAATTTGGATCCAACTATTTGGAAGAATTGTTTAACATAGAAGCCAACTATATGCTATCATGTTTTTCCCACCATTGTTATCACAGGCACGAAAAGAACTAAAAAACAATGTTTCCAAACCGCATGAACGAAAGTAGGCCTAGTTCTAATCCAAGTCATGGAATAAGAAAATCAAAAGAAAAAATACAATGTGTGCATGATGTGAATGCAAAAAGACTTTATTCCAAAAATATAACAATAACATAACAAGATCATAACAAACATATGTACCCAAAATTGGTGTTGAACAAACTAAAAGTAATGTGGGATTGTACTTCTATTTATACTCATCGGGCATTTAGTTCAAAGAAGTTTTTCTAAAACTTTCCAACTTACATGTGGCCCATGTTCATCCATGTGTGGCCCATGTCCATCCATGTAGGAACTAATAATGAACTATGAGTTAATTAAAAGTGAATTACAATTCAAATAAACTAAAATTTAACTAAGAATTAATTTGAAATTAACTAAAAATAAACTAAAAGTTAACTAAAAGTGAATTGAAATTAAACTAGGCGTTAGATACAATTAATTACAAGTCATGGATGAACATTCATATGAATGAATTCCATGGTGTTGGCATTTGTGACAACTATAGTGGACTTGTGAAATCTTTAACATCCATTTGATAATGCTTGAAAATCAAGAACTTTCTATTGATCAATTCTATTATTCATTCATTTGTGTTGGTTATCATTTCAAAGATATCCAAATTGTTGTCCTTTTCAACCCTTTGATCAACAACACCCCATTTAAATTTAGCTAAAGGATGTAATGATAATGACATTTTGAAAGCATAAGAAACAAAGATTTTCTATCATATTTTTCAACAATTGCCTTCCCTTGTTCACAACCAATAAGTGAAAACACAACATAAAGGGTCTTAAACCTAGGGTCCAATATCAAAGAAAACATCTAATGGGATTTTTTTTTCATATTTCTTTAAGAAGGAAAGAAAAGGATCCAACACCCCAACTTTTATTTTTAATGTTGGAGGCTAAACATGATAACTCATAAACAACATTTGCATATTTTTCCATTAAGTTGTCAAAGGTTGCAAAATCAATTTCATCCTTGAATTTTAAAATCATAAATATCATAAAGTTTAAAGCATCACTTAATAACCAATGACCCTTAAATTAGTTCAAAATATAAGTAGACACAACATGGCCAAAAGAATCAACAATAATCTGACATATGTGCCATGTCAATGGAGGTGGTATTCATACATTCATCCTCACATAATTGTTTATTTGAATTGCAAAGCTTCTTGGAAAAAGGCTAACTTTACTAATTTTTTTGCAAAAACAAAAGAAAATGTTAAACCATGGACGGCAAGAATTGACCAAAAAAAAAAGTAAACACAAAAAAAAATTTAGAAAAAATAAAAAGTTACCTTGTCTTCACTAGAGTATTCAAATTCCTTGGGGGAAGACCTAAATTGACATATGCCTTCTCCCATTCTTGCCTACCCTTTCTTGGCCAAGTTATGGATTTTTATAAATCTCCTTGGGTAGTTTTGATTGACACATATTGTAAATATTTGCAAACTTTTTTATCTATTGTTGGATACTGACAAATTTTAGCAAATGCATGACCAAAACAAGTACCTTGAAACCTTTTTTGCAAACCCAACACATCATAACTTACAATTTTTTTAAGGGTTGTAATCATGGGTTCAAATTAGATTTCTCATCCTTGACATAAGCAATAATGTTTTTCCTCAATGCATAATTGTCAATTTTTTGGCCAAGGTTTGTCCACTAATATTTATTGCCTCAAAAAGGTCAAAGGTAATGTGTTTTGGTTGTTAATCAACTCCTAAAAAAATGATTACCAATGAAAAAATATCATATTCATCTTTTGACATTCACAAATCAAAGATTGTAGTTGTAGAATGGCATTTTGCTAAACCTAGAAAAACATACAATTATTTAATTTTTCTCATTCATCTGAGTAGTAATTCATGAGAAAATTAATTTTGGAAAGAAAAACAAGTCTTGAACACAAATGCATACTAAATTGTTTCAACCAAAAATTTTCCACAAATTTTAAAAGAAGTAGTTTTTGATAATTAAAAGGCCCAAATCTTCCAAAAAATGCTTTTGATAGAAATCATTTGTTTTGAAAGGTTCTTTTGTAACAAAAAAATTGGATTTGAAACTAAAAGACATATTTGGTTTTTTTTGAAGGTGGTCTTTTATCTTCCTTCAAAGGATTATTCATTTCTTTCTAAAAGCATTTTTTTATAATGATCTGAATTTACATGTTTTTTCAATGCAATATATCGCTAATTTCGTTATATATGATTAATCCTCTCCTATCTTGAGTTTTTGGATTTTAATTCAAAACTGGATTATTGTAATAAAAAATTCAACACATGATTTGCAAAGCTATTAAGCCAACTTCTTTGTTATCAATAACATAGTAAAATGCCCAACGTAATGCATTTTTGCCATTTGGTTTCCAAAATAGCCTTTGTGCATGTAATTTCTTCAAAAAAAATTTCATTCTTTTTCCATTATTTTTTGGATTTTTATGTTTGGACAAGTTTGCATTTTTTTCAGGGTCTTGCAAATGTTCATATTCCATTCTTCCTTTATTCACGAATCATTCATTCATGAATACAATGTTTTCATTTTCAAAAGGTTGTTCCATGTTTAGTTTGAAAGTAAAAACTACTACCCTAATGGTGTCAAAATGGTGCTAAGAATTGAGTCAAAAACCAAGTGATGATTTGAGAACCACCCAACACTGGTCATGACATGTCAATACTTTTGCACTAGAAAAATTTAAGACCTTTTGGTTGTGTAATGTTTTTTAATCAATGGAGCTTTTCATTGGGATAGAAATCTCATTTGAAAATAGAAAACCCAAATGAAAAAACGAATAGAAATGTCATGACCAAATCCTTTTTCTTTCCATTGGGAATTTCGGTACATGTCCAAACTAGTGTTCATCATCCATGTGAGTATAAACTCATAAGCAATCTTGGGGAGCAATGTTGGTTGGTGTTGTGCATCCAATACACCCAATACCCATGTGTGCCTTGTTTCACGTCTAGAAAACGCAAGGTCCTAAACATGAATTGGTGGTAGGAAAATTAAAACTACCTATTTGATTCTAGGAGGCACAAAACAATGGTACCATAAAATGGCCAATGTCCTTTGATTGAACAACTTGACATTCTTAATCATTTGATGGCTTGCATGTTGTCACCAACCAAAACACATGAATTACATAGTAGAGGTCCTAGATGGCTCTAAAAAGTCATGAGAGGTTGCAATGGTGAAATCACATGGAATATGTGTTGTAGTGTTAATAAGGAAGTATGCCACCCAAAGATTTGCAAACATAGGCCTTATTTTTGGTTTTTATGTAGGACAACAACACACAACAATCAATACATGGAATTGATGGATAATAATTGTAAGCACAGAACATGAGCCCTGAAGCTACCAAGCCAAAAAAATTAAATGCACATAACATACAAAACATGTGAATGAAGCAAATGCAAACATCCAAGTTTGATGCGCAAAATGATGCTGGGTGGATATTTGACCTTGTTAATAACTGCCAGTTCAGGTTATGTCAAAACCATCCAAGAGAGCCAGTGGTTCTCATGTATGAATTGGCCTTGCAAAGGTAGTTATTTGACATTTATTTTTTTGAGAACCGTGGTTATATAAAAATTGTTTCTTTTGGTTTTTTGTGAATTATAGCTAGGAACTCCTCTTGGTGAGAGTGTATCCTTTATTTAGATGTATTTGCTGGATATGCATAAGGTATATAAATTAACCTAACCCATTTTCTCAAAATTGATATACCTAAACACATACATGAACAACATTGCAATGACCCATAAAGAATCACCTTGATAATTGTGGGAATAATTTGTTCATGTTTTTGATAATCACTCAACATTGGTGCAAACTCGACACTGCAACCTATGAATAAACTATAATTAACTTCTATGATAATTTAGCTTTTTATAGGTATTACAAATAAAAAAACATTGGGCAAGTCCATGATACCTTCATATTAAGATAGGTGCTTGTTTGTTTGTTGGGTCGTGGTCATGTTGTAATTCTCCCAAATTGTGGGTCATCTTGCTCCACTTGCGGTCTTGTTAGAAGACCATCAAACAAGTGGTGTGCATGTTTATTGTTTTTCAATCATTTAACACGATTTTCATATTTGGAAATTAATTATAATTTCCAAAAAACTTATTTTTATATTGGGTTTCATAAGAACTTTGAATTTAAGCTCATGTTGATGGGAATAATATATTGATATGTATGATCTTACACAAGGTTTAACACACTTGGGGCCAATGGCACAAGGCCTACTACTCCTATTTGCATTCATCTTGAAAACTTATTACTAGGTTGAGGTTTTCCTTTCTTGATAGAACTTTGCCAAATTTGCTATGAATTTCCCATAGGTAATTCAGCTATGTCCAAATGCAAAAGAAAAAGCCCATGAAGACATTAAAGCAAAATAATTTATTATTTCATGAAATACACCACATGTGTATTATTATCTTGGTTATTTTGGAAACCCTCAAAGAACCGGTGGTTTTCATGAAATAACAACATAAAAACCCTAAGCCTACCCCATATTAGATGAAATGCCCAATGTCCCCTACCCCATGTGCCAGACCCCCTTACATAGCTAGCTACTAGTTAGTTACCTTTATTTGTTTTCATTCCTTTCCTTTGTTTATTGGCCAAACTTCATCCTTGCAAATGAACAAGGACAAATACCCAAAAAAAAAACAAATTGACAAGAAAATCATTTAATTCAAATCAAAGGACTCCTAAATCCTTAGAAAGTTAATAGGTGTAATAACAACAATATATATATATATATAAGAGTAATAAAATTCCCAATTTAAAAAAAAAAAAAAAATTTGTTCCCAAATCAAGGAGCCCATCTACTCACTCATTGGGTCAAGGTTTGAGCCAAAAATACATTTATTGCCCAAATCTTACAATCATGAAGTTTCTTCTTCTTCCCTATGGGTAGATCTAACCAATGATACTAAATTCTTTGAAATATGTAGATGTAAATATTTTGATTTTTTAAGTAAGGAATCAAAATTTTGGGGTGTTTTTGTGTCTTATCCCTAATCTTGATCTTTTGAGAATTTGGTGGAATGGTTGCTAATTTGATGACAAGTGGACATTTCAGAATATACACACGTTGGAAACCTAATAATAATAATAGTACTAAAATTAGGACCAAAAAAGACATTAATAAATTTAACTTTTTTATAAAAAAAACTGTTAATTTATGTGACCGGTGATGCAAACCAGTGTTGGGTGGGTATTACAAACTGCAAAAATACCCGCTGGGTATCAGGCCCCGTATCAATAACTGTCGTTGTCAAAACATTGAAATACCGGGTTCTGATATATAATTATGGATATCAAAAAATCAAATACCCGGTTCCTATATATGACCACGGCTGTCAAGTTTTACAAGAATGTGAACTAATCACCCAGAAATCTGCCGGTTCTTTCATGAAACCTGGAGGTTCTTTGAGGGTTTTTTGAAATAACTGGAAACGGAGGTTCTTTGATTTTTAAAAAAAATTCAAGTACCCGGAACCGGTGGGTTTCTCATTGTGATATTTGCAAGTACCCGGAACCGGTGGGTTTCTCATTGTGATATTTGCAAGTACCCGGAACCGATGGTTATTGAAAAAAAATCCCACCGCCCAACACTGACTATTGCCCGTCACGAATATATTTTTCTGCTGCCCGTCCTTTACGCGTCCTCGAGAGAGCGCTCGCTCTCCGAGTGCTTCCCGATTGCTGCTGCGACGAGAATTTCGGATCCGAGTTTTTGCAATTCTTTCGTTGCTGTTGGCCGCTTGCTTTTCGACAAGAAACAAACAACAACCCAAGAAAAAACAGAAGAGGATTTTTGTTTGTTTTTGTGTTTTAAAACAAAACTCGAAACAGTTGATATAGTTTTTTTATCAGCAATTACCAGCTGCTATAATTGTTGCAAGAAGCCTGTTGCTGCTGCAGGCAAGAGTTGCAGGTTTGGGTTTTGTGGAATCTCTGAGATCTATTGGAGCGCACTTTGCCATAATTTTCGGCAGCAGTTTTGTGGATTTGGGTTTTCGGATTTCCACGTACAAAACCCATCATGGGCTCTTTGATGGCTGGATGGTCCACGAATCCGCTGGACGCTCAGTCAGGTTTGTACTCAAATTTGTAGAAGGAAATACATGGCAAGCTGGTCCAAGGCCTATCGATGTTGTAACTACACTTTGCTGCATGACCTGATGATGGGTAATAATAGCTTCTGGATGATTGAAATCTCGTAATCGATTTTGTTTTACTTTGGGTCTGATTCTGCTGGTGGTGGGTGCTCGTATTATGGTAGTGATGAATCGGAGTAAGTCGTCACTGACAAATGAAGAAATCGAAGCATTCTGGCGTTCTAGACAGAAAGCTATGGAGGAGCACCTCAATGATGCAGCTGCTCAAAAAGCTACAGTAGCTGATGCTGCTGCTGGATCCTCTGCCGTAAGTTCAAATTCACGGACTCACGTCTAATCTCCATTTCATCATCATCATCTTCTTCTTCTTCTTGTGGCCGGTACGAGCCCTCGATTAGTACTACCCATCAAGGATTCTTCTTTAGGCAGTCTGAATTGCAATTTTGTTTTTGGGTGGGTGGAATTCTAGAGTGCAGTTATAGGATCATTACCCATTCCAATACAAGCTGCTGCACAAGTCATGGTACAGGAGTTGAAGACACCAATTGCAGCAAGCCCAGCTTGGTACGTTTCCCCAAACCCCAATTGGACCTTGAGTTGCAAATATTGTTCTGGAACTTCAGCTGTAGTCTAGAACAGTTCCAGTCCAAGCAAATGTGAGGATTAGGGGAGGATTGAAGAACTCTGGGGAGGATTGAAACAGATCACGTGTTGTTATTTTGCTGCTGTTAAATACAAGCCCCCTGCATTTGAAACCGGGCTTCTTGTTGTGCTCCTCATCTTCATCATCAGAGTGCTATAAGTATGCTTTTACTCATTGCTGCAATTGTCTTTTCAATTGCAGGTGGACGAGGAGCGACTGGGCATTTCTGAATGATCCACCTGAATCACATACAGATGCTCGACACAAGTATACTCCACAGTTTGATGTTGCATCAAAAGTCAGTCATTCTGACGAGCTGTACACTTTTCAAGCAAGCCGGAGCTCTGGCTCATCAAACGTGTTCTAAAAAACCTCTATCTCTTGTATCTGCTGCAGCTGCAAAGTTGAGCTTCGGGAAAAACTGCTATCCATCTGCTTGCAATTTAGCTTCCATTTGTTGTTACTGTAAATTTGCATAAGATCAAATGGTTAAGACCCATAGGTTATAGCACACTGGTCTGGTGGATTTTCTTGACTTGGGTTGTGGTCAGCAGGGTTGCAAGCCCTGCAAATATGGCCTAGAATAGACATGGGTTTTGATGGTCCTAGAATTTTAGATGCAAAGCTTAGTTTATTGGTAAGGTTTGTTTGTTTGTTTGTTTACCTTGAAGGTGTATATTATGACATAAATATTTGTGTGCAAGGGCTTTGCTGCTTCAGGTTTTGTCAATATCTGATACATAAAAAGACAAAGGTTGAACTCTAGATGACTGCTAGTTGTAGATGTCAGTGTAAGGACAAGGTATTGCAGATGTAATGTAAGGAGCATAAGAGAATCAATCTAAAGTTTCTTACCATCTGTGCAATACCTCCTCCTCTTGATAGATGTCGGCTTGGAAATTCCTTGACCATGGGACTGCTGTTGTCAAAAGGAGGAAAATCTGCATGAAGCTTCATAGAGGATATAACAAAACTAACTCTATTATATGTTTCCTGTAACCAACTGTTATGATCCATGGAGGAGAACTGTGCAAGCTTTACCCACTAGAAACCAAGTGTTTGGTACAGAAGGGAATTTCTCCAGAATCTGAATTAAGAGGACACAGGAGTGCCTTCCTTCTACCAAGATCCTAATTCCCAGATCAATCCCAAGGGCATCATAGCATGATTTGAGGTTCCTAGCAAGGACCAACACCAAGCACCAGCATTGGTAATTGCAAACCATCTCTTGCTAGCACAGCAGAGAAAGACCAGCAAGATGCTGAGAAACATGTTGTGAAGATTTTGCAGGTTAGGTAGGTAAAAGCATGATAAACTAGTAGACAACTCTTGATCCTGTTTGGCATGTACACATCAACCCTAAGAACTCTCATATCAAGAGATTAGGAAGGTGAAAGCATGGTAAAGTAGACAACTCTTAATCCTTGTGACCAACATGTACCCATCAGCCTTGAAATTGAGAAACCATTTGGATATGGAGAGTAGATTCTACAAAACAACTCCACACTCAGCCCTATACACAAGTTCAATAAATTTAGCAAAATATTGGACTACTTCCTGCATATTTGAGACTCAAGTATGGATGGTTTATCTGAAATGGAAGTCCATGAATTCAAGATGGTATTAGTGATCATATGTTACAACTCCAATGCATATTTTCTTTTCTTTCATTTTTTGTTTTCCTTTTTGACATAGTTCAAGTGAGGATTGTCCATACCAAGATGGAGCCAAAAATTGAATCAAATGTCATTAATTTAAAAACCTTTCAAAGGTATGTTAGAATAAAGCACAAAATTTCAATTTTAAAAAAATTGTGTGTTGTAAAGAATATTGCAAAAGGGTTTCATACAAGACACAAGGGTGTAAACATGGTCAAGTAAACATAAAAAATAATTACCCGAAAATTCAATTTAAAAATGATATAGTTTTGACAAAACATAAGAATTTAATAGATTAAAAATTTATGAAATGTGAAATAAAAAATAAAATGAAACCATTCGCTCCTCCATTGAGTTTTATAGTAAGTTGAATATAAAATTTGAAAAAGTTTAGTACAATAAAAGTAAGTTAAAAATAGATTTGATACCAATTGGTCAATATGATGATTAATTTTTTTCAATAAAATTATGATATATTATGATTATAATATGCACAATTTGATAATACATAAGTATCTTCTAAACATGCATTAACTTGAAATTTTTAAAAATTAAAATTTTATCTAATTGCAACTCATTTTGTAAAATCAAAATCACATATATATAAATGCATATTTTGAAAGACCTATTTAAATTTATTTGAAAATGTCAAATTTCAAAATAATAATAGTAAATTGAAGATTGTATTAATCATTAAATTAGTCTAATAATTCATTGAATAGTTTTAAAAAACTTTCAATACAAAAAACTAATTAATTAAAATATTTATACAATTCAGAAATTTTATCTTTAATATTAAAATGAGCTAAACCTATGTCAATTGGATCTATTTATAAAAAATAATACTGAACAAGTAAATGTTGTCAATTCAAATGAGAATCCACCCATCATAAAAGGTAACATAGTTTTTTAAATGACTTAAGTATAGAAGCCCTTCTAATCCAATTTAAGGTTCCCTTTTCCATTTATTTTCAAGGTTCCGCCTTAAATTAAGGAACTCATTAGCTCCAAGGTCGTTCTCATTGTGCAATTGAAAATAATTATTGTTTATAGAACAAAATATATTGTTAAATATAGTTATTAAGTATGCAATCACATTACCTTAAGCATGATAAGGAGATGCATTGGA
This sequence comes from Sphagnum tenellum, assembly GCA_963921925.1. NCBI lineage: Eukaryota > Viridiplantae > Streptophyta > Sphagnopsida > Sphagnales > Sphagnaceae > Sphagnum > Sphagnum tenellum. The sequence goes on from OY998142.1 coordinate 6,345,923, forward strand.
AAAATCATGAATGTTGTCTAATTATGCATGATCTTGCAACTTAGATACAACCAAAGACTCTCCAAAAGATGGAGTGCTATTCTAACCCCCCAATACCATGTGGTAGCTTGAAAATGACTTATCCTAAGGAAAGGAGCTAGGCCATCTAAGTGACTTAGAAACACAATAAACAACCACTTGTGAATCATCATTCCTTTTAAAAAATAAATTGATCCTATTGCATCACACAAACCAAATTAAAAAATCATTGATTCCAAGCAAAGGAACAACTATTGTAATACCTTTACCATTTTGGCCATAATAAAATTATAATTAAAAAAATCCAAAATTTCAAGAAAATTGCAATCCGACTTGCCAAAAGTTTCAAAATAATTTAATTCTAAAATTTCAAAATTTATGGTTCATGTGTTCATTTGTCCATGAACACCTCTTGATTCTAGTAACAAGTATTTACTCAAAATCAACACTTGCCTTAAATCATCACAATAAATTATCACAATTGACTGACTTGCTAGTTTTACAATATTTAAACTACATGTTTATTAGTACCAACCTAACTACATAGGTACCTATTTGCAATAATATGTGAAATTATTTATTATTTATTTTTATTACATTCGAATGTTTAATAAAATTGTGATTGGAGGGTCAAGTGAAAAAAATGAAAAAAATAATAATATTCACCTGAATTATTTCAAAATGAGAAAGGTATTATGATATAGGGTTGCCAATTTCATCATAACTTTCTATCGTAACAAAGATAACACTAATTGATGACTTGGTGGAAAAAAAATTTAAGAGTTAAACTTGCCATTTTATTTTCTTTTGTGCATGATTAGTGTGAAATTCTGTTGCCTCATCTCTTCTACTTGGCTAACCTAGGCCCCCAAAAGATCTTGAATCAAGGTTCAATTTTCAACTTTCAAATGCTTTCGACTTTCACTCTTGACCAAGTGATTGACGATTGTTCAAATTGTAATAATTTTAGTATGGTTGAAGCTTAGGGGTTAGTTTGTAGCCATCTTTGTTGACTCAAGGTTGAAGGAGGATATTATCATCTCATTCATGTAGTTGTGACAAGCTTTAGTTTGCATTTGTACTAATAAAACATCATGTGAAAAGAAACGCTTTAGTCAATGAAACAACATCAAAGATCATTCCCTAAAGTTTATTCCCTAATGTTTGAAAACCTTGCATTATTTATTGTATACTTTACCCTAAGGTCAGTTTTGTCATTAAATAATCCTCAAAATAGTGAAATGAAATTTGTGAAATGTAAAGTTCATATGTTGAAAATCATCATAACTATCATAGGCTACACTTCGAATAATTTCACTACTCATATGACAATATTATAGTGGACGATGATTTTATTTTTTTTCAAAATTGAAAAAATGAATTCATTTTTTAAAAAAATTATTCATTTTGTCAATGTGGAAATTGACCTTAGACTATGGTATGTATGTGAATTGTTGGTCCTAATATGCTATTGTTAAATTGTTAAGTTCAACATAATATATTCTAATAGGTAAAAAAGAAGTTCGAGATTGATGATTTTGCAAAAAGGTTGTCAAATGTGTGTTATGTTTTATATCTCCTATACACATTTTGTCCGAATATTTTACAATTATTGATGCCCATGAACATTTTTTTTAAACTATTGAGTATTGTACCACTTTTGAAGCAATAGGAAGATATGTAATTTTTGTAACTTAAAGTTAGTTGATACGATAGTCCCTAAATGGATTCAGCAAACATCTGCCAAATAATTAAATATATTAAAAAAATTAGCTTCAACATTAGATTCTTGATTTCTAAACACTTTGATATAAACAATATTACTATCAAGATAAATGCAACAAGTATGTTATTATCTTATGGTCTCTAAACTGATTTTCCTAGAAGCAAACAAGAGATAATTTTTCAATGATTTTTGGCATTTTATTTAATTTTATTTAATAAAAAATTGATCATTTTGAAAAGAATTTAATTATTGCCGAATGCATTCAGGGAGTACAATTTGCCCTAAATTAACACCAAGCAGGGAGTATTTGCATTTAGTGCTATATTGTAATTTTTGACAATTAATGGTACAATTGTGCCAACTTTTAGGATGGGAGACTTGGAATTGGTGTTTTTCTTCTTTTTATTTATTTATTTATTTTTCCAATTTTTTTAATGTAGGCCAATGGGATCATCCATAAGAATATTTAAGCATTATTTTTCACATTTTCTGAAATAAAATGAGAAAAAAAAAATTGCTTGGAACCTCATTATCCAATTTACTAAAATTATGCATACCTACATATCTAATGACTAACATGTTTTATACATAAGGCATCATACATCATAAATGCAAATTCATTAATAGTTTGCTTGGGGGGGGGGGGGGAGGGGGAAATGATGGCAATGATGATGTATCTTTTGTCATCATGATTCATGACACTTATGAAGTAAACTTTTTGGTTTCATCTATTACAATGTACAATATGTGATGTTTATTATGGCATATATTACATTCAAAATCGCATGTTCGTGTACAACACGAACGGGTTTAGGATGGAAACTATGTATGATTACTACATAGCTATGAAATCTATGTTCTTGGTTGTAAAATTATCCTCCCACTTTTTATTGGCTATGTAAAGCTCATCATTCTCCTTACATGAACTACACACAAACAACATCGAAACTATTCAAAATCCAAAACTTTCATTCTCACAAACTTTGTATTCATACCATAACTGAAGGTATCTCTCAAGGTCACAAACACCTCCTTAAATACTAACCAAAAAAAAACTAATTAAGAAACTTTTCTAAAACTTATCCAGCGCAAGGTTCCCCAAATAATCAAAAGGAACAAAATCACAAGGAAACAAAAATCACATGGTTCCCCATGTGATTCCACAATTAATGACAATGGAACAACATCACATGGTCCCCCATGCGATTTCACAATTAATGACAAGGGAACAACATCACATGGTTCCCTATGCGATTCCACAATTAATGACAAGAGAACAACATCACATGGCCCCCCATGCGATTCCACAATTAATGACAAGAAAACAACATCACATGGCCCCCCATGCGATTTCACAATTAATGACAAGGGAACAACATGACATGGCCCCCCATGCGATTCCACAATTAATGACAAGGGAACAATATCACATGGCCCCCCATGTGATTCCACAATTAATGACAAGGGAACAACATCACATGGCCCCCCATGTGGATCCACAATTAATGACAAGAGAACAACATCACATCGTGCACATGACATAAGTCTATGCACCATGACCATTTATGGAATCTTACACCCCATTGAACAATTACCTAAGTAATTGTGTAATCAAGTTACACATCAAATGACATTCCCACATTCTTCAAACTTTCTATTGAGAGTACTCAAACCTTTGCACACATACATAAAACACTCCGAGAAATTTCCTAAATGTATTTGGATGGCACCTTCTATCCCTCCTCCTCTTTTATGAGAAGGAAAGGGATATCACACTGATTAAACCTTATGATTTTTCAAGTTCAAGTAAGTAGGGCTTGGTGATTTTACAATTGACTAAGGACTTGTGTTTTGCAATAGCAAGCCATTAAGAGGTGGAATAGCTTGGACATGGTGAACAATCAAAAATTGTAAATTCATAGATTAGTGTATGAAACTAGTGAATGTCTTTCAAAGAACATAAATTCGAGTGACAATGTTACATTGAAACTGGTTTATGTAAGATGGATATTTTGGTGATCAACATTATGAGAATTCCAGAGTCATTTTGAATTGTAATTTGTCATAGATCAAATTTCATTTTAAAATTATTTTTTTGTTGTCCATCTTGCATTTTTTCAATTTTTTTTTGGGTCTATTTATATGAATTTATCTAATGAAGCAAAGTTTCGTTAACCTTTTGCTTACTAAATCGAGAATGAAAAAAGAAGAAATATTTAATGAAACAAAATGACATATAATAAAATTTATATCTTTTGAAAAGACAAAATTGTTTACAACAAAATTATTATGTACAATAAATAAAATTTAATCATTGTCCCAAATAAATAATAGAAGATATATATATATATATATATATTCACTACGTCTATTTGTGACGGAGGTTTTGGGGGGTGGGGCAGGGAGAGGCCGGTGAAGCAACGAACGACCACCATAATTTTCGTCTGTGCGTGCGTCTGTCTGAACCTGTCCATTCCGACCCATTAACAATCTTTGCGAGACCGATTCTGCAACCCCCCAAAATAGGGTGGACAGTCCAATACTGGCTTCAATAGGTGGACAGTCTAAGAAGTTGAAAATATCAACTTTTGGATCGAGGATGGTAGGGTGTTGGGGGAGGTATTTTTGGGATTTGGAAGGTGGGTGAGGAGATTTGGATGTGCTTTTTTCTTTCCCGAAAGATGCATGGGCTAAAGGTTTAGGAGGGTCATGATTTTAATTTTTTTTATGGAGGGGGGGAGAGGGTGAGGTTCTAGGGGTCTTAATAGGTGGAAGTGAGAAAGAACACATTGCAATATTATTTTGGGGAACACATTGAGATCCAAAGAAAAATGAAAAGAAACCCTCCCCCCACCCCCCCTTGCCCCTTCTCTCAAAATTTAAAAAGAATAAAAGCAAGGCACCTTGAGTGCACCCTTGGGCCTTCCATTGGCTGCATGAAATATCTATTCCCAAAAGAGTTCGTCACCATTTAGAACCAGAGTGGGAAATGCGAAGAAGGACTGGGTGGGGGATCGACGGGGTGCATTGTGCACCGGGTTCACACTAGTATATATAAATGATATGAAAAAAATATAAAAAGTGAATCCTAAATCGATGCTTTGCCAGAACAGAAGAACCCTAAAGCAACAAATTGAAGGGGATGGACAGTCCTCACATAGCAGTCCTCGTCACCGTCGGATGGACGAAATCAACGACTCAGATGTAGCCTTGGAGTCTGAGGAGTTAGGGCTTGATGCAAAGTTAGGGTTTGATGCTCACCTTCTTGTTCTCTTCTTCGTCTTTCCCTCGATTCGCTTTGTTGCAGGGCCGTCGCCATTTTCTGCTTCCACGTGTCTGTTGGCTGCTTCCATTTATCGTTCGCTGTGGTAAGTATGTTGCGGACTCTATGAAACTCGTTGCTGCCCCAGGGTTTTCTTGTTTTTTTGGGGGGCGGGAGGAGGATTGTCGGGTGTGAATTCTACGCAGTGATTTTGGATCTCTATCAGTTTGTTGTGTCTGGAAGATGAATTTGAAGCGAGCAATGAAATTGAGTTTGTGAAAATCCTGGTAGTTCACACCGTGCTTAGCTGGGGTTGCAATATGAATTTTTTTTGTTCTACTGGTCAATTGTACGAACGCGGGATGGGGGAGGGAGCGACAGGGGTAGGTATTCGTGAGGAAGGGATTGATTGTTAGGTCTGCAACTCCGTAGCCATTCATTAGGGTTTCGTCTTTGCTCCACCGTGACAGGATGCTTTGGAATGTGTTGTCGTGATCGTGTAACCGGTCTTACTAGTCAGGACTCTGATTTGTTTGAGAACTCTGAAAGGTATAGACAAGATGAATCTTCTTCCCCATGTACAACAACATTGTCATTCATTCATTCAGTTCGTCAGAAATCTGATCTCATTGAAAACTGATTCACACATGGCTTCCAGATATATATATCTCAGGGAGATCAGTTTTCTGATGACCTGAACGAATAATAGTGTTGTTGTACATGGCATAGAAGATTCTTCTTGTATGTACCTTTTGCAAAGTGCAATAAGGATGGGATGGAAAAAACTTAATGTAGGAAATCCCAAGGCTAACATTTGACGTTGTGCTTGCAAGTAGGCTGAGATTATTGAAGACACAAAGAGAGTAGTCATGATTTCGGCAAGATGGAACTTGGCCGTTGGTCCCATGCTGATGATGGGAGGTGCCTTTGTGACGGTTGTCAGTTTGACACTGCTAGGCGAAGTAAGTTTCCTCCTTTCCCCTCATTTCTTTTTCCAATCTTCTGATTTTCTAATGCTGGATGTAATAATGCAGAGACAGGCAGGAGTCAATGGCAATTAGGGGTTGATCTTTCACTCTGGAACCAAGTGCTAGTGATTTGTGTTCTTTTGACAGAAGTTGAGATGTTAAGTTTGAGATGAGCACTCGGTTCTTCATTCATTGTTTGCAGAGGAATGCCCCCAAGCCCCAAGATGAGGTGTCGCTACCATCACAGCAGCGTAAATTGTGACCAAGACATCACCTGGGTGATTTGGCATTTTGCCAATGATGGAAGCATAAGGGCACGCTCATTCTGATTTCTGTTTCATTTGCACATACAACAGCATGCATGCCAAATCAACCTTTTCAATATGTATCAACCTGTAACAAATTTGCTGCTTCATATCAGAGCAAATAATTGCAGCCTTCACATGTGTCTGGTTGTGCTCAAGGCCCTGTTTTAATGTGTCTTGCTTTGGCTCCCATACATACATGGACTGGTTTGAGGAAATAAATTGGTTTGTATGTGATTGACCTTGTCAACAATGTGGGTAGAGGCTAAGTTGTGAGCTTGAAGAATTTGTGATGTACAAATCAGAACAAATTGTTGTCCACTAGGTGTGGGTCTGATGATTGATATTGTACACATTTCTGACACATGCTTTGACCGGAGTACACAATAGATTGGAATATTTATGTAATGTTCTCATTGGTTTGTTCATATGTGCAAATCATAACTCCTGTTATAAACGGTATAGATGGTGCAAACAGTAGCAGCATATTCAATGTCATATTCAATGCAGCATACTTTCTGACTTCTAGAAGATATGTTTGAAGGAAGAAAGGTTCTCACTTGTAGCATATTCGGTTTCCTGTGCTTGGTTCCATTTGAGGCCTATCTTTACCCATGTTCTGTTATGGTGCCAACCCGAAAGAAGTGACAATTGTACAGTAAACTGACTGTCTGGCAGCAGTTGACCACAGAATATGGTAAGTACCCAGTGCTTTTAGAAACCATTGAGGAAGCCATACTTTAGTGATGGTGCATTTCCAGAGAAAATTAGGGTCCATTTAGTTGTTGCCCACACTGCCTTGTTATAGGTGATATCTGTAAGGAATGTCAGAACAAAAAGAACCTGTTGTAATCCAGATGCTCAGTGACTGAACTTCCATGGCAGTCCAGTGTCTTACAGGTCTAATACTCTGCATATAAAACTCTTCTTGATCAAATATCTGATCACCCTCACCCACTCATATCTAAACCAGCTGACCCCACTCCCAGTGCTCCTCTCCTCAAGGCAATCACCATGAATGTAATGGTTGATGTATGATCCTCGAAATAAATTTATGATTTTCAAATGTCCAGAAATGAATTCAAATCTGGGAATTATTGAGACTGTACTCTCCTTGTTACCTCATGCAGACAGTCTCCACACTGCACGGAAGTGTCTAGGTGCACATGAGTGCACATATGCCAGAAACAGATGACAGAAGTGTTGGCAAAATTGCTGAGGTTATTTGAGGTACATTTCACTTGATGCCATTCTGTCGGTGCCATGCAAGGAAAGATGTGTGGGGAACACATCAACATGGCCATATGCATCTGTGCCAGGAGGACACTCTAACACAGCTTCAAGGACATGATGGTGTACACCATGGGAATCCACAACATGTCCGCCCTCATGTGCATGACCCCCTATGCAAGCTAACACACAATCAAATTTGTGCAGTATCTGCAGCACCTCCTCAAAGTTCCAGAGCAAAGTTGAAGGGTATGCTGCTCCCGGGTGAAGAGGCAAGTGGCAGCAGATTATGACCTTTTGTTCAAAGGTTGTTGCTTCTTCTAGAACCTTCTCTAACCACTTCAACTGTTGCTCACCAAGGCCTCCATTGAACATTACAAACCTTCTCTCAGTGCCAGATAAGCCATCAGGGCTGTTCTTGTCACTGTTGGGATTCTTTGTTTCTAGCAAGTGAAGTGCAGCTTTTGTGTGTGGGTGATCCACAGGCCAACCTAGGGCACTCACATCATACCCATCCAAGACAACAAACAAAAAGCCTGGGTACGGAGTGAAGGAGTAGTATGAATCACTGTTGGTGGAAGGTGGAATGCCAAGCAGCTGATTCAGTTCTGGGCGAGGAAGGTTGTAAAGACAATGATTCCCTATCATATGATAAACTGGGCCTCCTCTAAAAGCTTTGAATTCAGACAGGACACTATTGAAAGCTATCCGAGTTTTATCTTTGGGACACTTCCCATCAACAATGTCCCCAAAATGGATTGCAAAAGCAAGACCTCCTCTTCTGTTCCAGGCATCCACAGCTCTGTGAAGTGATTCCAGACTATGCCGGTAGAACCGAGGCACACCAAGGAAGGACTGACTATCATCTATATCTGCATATTGGACATCAGTGATTACTGCAAAAGAAAAAAGGGGCTTCAGGCTTTTGTCATTAACCACCACATTTGTATCAATGATGTTGGCAACCACATCTGTCACCTCAGCACCCACTTGGGCAACCCCAGCCATGAATGCTACAATTCGGTGTTCCTTGAAAGCAACCTGGAAGCCAAGTTCAGACACTTTGGCACCACCACTCCTGCTGAGTTGAAGGTTGGATTGTTCACCAACACTGGAACTCAGGTTTGCTGAGGCCTGGGACTGCAACAGCAACAATTCCAGAGGAGCATTAGAATCTAATGAGCTGCAAAAGCATAGAAAATGAGACTGCATATTATTAACGAGAGATCAGATCTACCAGCTAGCAGTGTCTTCATCAGAAGCTTGGAACTGCAAGAATCATTCTTTTTATCAGAGTGCAATTTGTCTGTTCCTCCCTTCAAACCAGAAAACTTCAAAAGAAAGGCAGTTTGGTATTGCAGACCCGACATAGAAGGCAGTTCATCAAGCTAGGAGGACACATGGATTCCAGTGACCTGTTCTCTGCCAGCCAAACCTTTGTTGCATTTGCTGCATGTCCATATAATCCTTGCACTAAAACGTCAAGCTACAAAAAATAGACCTGAAAGCTTTGTGACAAAACAAGGACATCTCAAGCTGGGTTTCATTGGCAACAAAAACCACCTACAAACTTTCTACTGTGAAAAGTCTTTGAACGATGACCAAGAAAATGGTGCAGTCTATTGTTGCTAACTATGTTTTGCTGAATGATATGGAAGTTGTTGAACCATGAAACGACATTCTAGTCAAGCTAAAAATTTACTGTTCATTGCAACCCTAATTTCATGACAACACTCTATCCCTGATTAGGGTTTCTATGGTATGTACAATTCACACCCGCAAACAATCACAAACACTGAGCATGATAATCACTGTTCTCTGGAAATGAATCAGGAATGATCCAGTTCATTCATGACAAGCATATTATTGAATCAATTAAGGACAGAGAATTGGACCAAGGAGTTTGATTCTGAGCTCAAAGAGCGTAGCATAGAAAAGCTCCAAAAGCTGGCCCTTTGGGGTCATCGCTATCTGGCTACTACACTGATGCAGCATGTTCCCTGATCATAAATGGAGGTCCCACTAACTGGTGGAGAAACCACTCCAAGAAGGCTTTAGACTGGCAACTGCCCTCATACTGGAAGTGTTGTTTTTTGCTTTGTTTTACAAAAGATTTCAGAATCTTTTCTTTCTTCTTCTTCTTCTTCTACTTGGAAATCACTCAGCAAGAAAGGAAAGGATGTCATGTATGTCCGGTACCCATGTGGGAAGTACTCTTTTCTTTCTTCTTCCACCAAAAAGCAAAACCCAAAGTGCGAAAGTGTGTACCTGAGATGATGGGATGAAAGGCAGTGACGAGCATTGCAGATGGAGTGCAACAAGCATTCTAGTGCGTTGTTTGTTGTTTGATTTCTTGACTCCAAAGTGCAACTGCACCATTCATTATCCCTGCTCACATGTGCTAAATCCGCTTCTCCTGTCGAGGCGTGGGAGTGCTAGCCTGCGCCAGGCACTTTCATGGGGGGAAACACAAGGCCCACGCAATACTAAGCTTGTGCTCTTTCCTTTTTCTTCTCTTTGCAGGAGCTCAAACCAATCCCTGTTAATAAATAAATTTATTTTAATAATTTATTTTAAAATTTTAAATATTAATTTCTTGTTTTGGGGCCAAAAAAAGCCTGGAATAGTATGTTTTACCATGCCTGGTTTTGAAAAACAATTTACCAAAAAAGGAAAAAAAAGCAAAAGAAGAAAAAAAAAAACAAAGGAAATTTTGGTTTTCCAAGAAATGTTGTCACTTTTTCGTCAGCCCCCAAAAGTGTGTTACCAATTTTGCTCCTGGTTGAAGAAATCTTTGGAGAATTTGTAGAAATTATTGTCAATAAATTTTAAATATACCATGGGATGCTTGCCACCTACTACTACTTCTTCAAAAATTAATAATAATAATAATAATTGCTTGTACTACTTTTTTTCAAAAATATTTTAAGGGTGCATTATTTTTCTTGCCTCCAAGTAAATTTAGACTTTTGAATTTAACTTGTTTGTTTTTTTCAAATGACATTTATTTTGGCCTATATCAAGGACATGATTTCAAGCATTCGAAAAAGCAAATAGGTGAAGATGAATTATTATCTCAGAATTCATATTCAATAATCTGAACACCCCAACTAGGCACTATTTTTTTTCATTAAGTTGACATTTTTTACCACATGTCAATTCAAACATTTTATTAAAAAAAGTTTTTAAAAAATCAATAAGATGACAAGCCTTAATGAAATTGGTCATATTGATTTGACACTAAATTGATAAGTTTAGTGAAATTCAATGTGATTAAACATCAAAATTGATTGGTTATTAAGTTGATAAATTTTATGTGTGAGTTCACATGGGGTGATTAATTATGGATATTTGATGTTTAATCACATTGAATTTTTAATTTTTCTTTCACTTATGAGAAAGAGATTATACACATTCATGTACAATTTGGGCATATAAATTTGCCTCCACCTTGACATAAAGCATCGGCACCTTTTTTCCTTTCTTTTTTTTAGGTTGCTCCTTAGCTTGGATTTGTCATGTTTGATTTTCTCAGATTTAGTTCAGATTCACTAAAGACTTGCTTTCATTTTATTAGATTTTTTGAAATCAGCTTGTATTAAGTCTTTCGAATTTCAAAAGATACAATTTTATGATTAGTCACTTCAAAACATAAGAAAAAAGCAATGTTGCTTTACGTAGGGGAAGGTCCTGCTATGGGCGAGCCTTTCAAATTTTCAAACTCCCTTGATTTACCAGCGTTGAGAATATGAGATCCAGAAGGCCCAATAGTGGGACCTTCTCCCACACCTAATGTGTGAATGAACAATCTAGAGTATTACATTTGTGCATTAAAAATTGAAGCATGTTTCATAGCATGCATGTATCTCAATAGGAAGTTCTAGATCCATTAAGAGAAAAGAGGGAAGCTTTTCATTCAAGTACCCAAAGCCAAGTCACTAAGACCGACACTCATAGCTGAATTTTGTTATATTATAATAGCTTGGCAGATTTGGGCACTGAAAATTACTGATTTCTTTTTCTAACTATTAATTATTGCTGAATCTGTTAGGCTAGTACAATATTTTGAAACATGCGCACGGATATATTTGTCCACATCTTTATCTACCTAGTTAGACAAAACCTAGCCTAGCTAGTAGGCTAGGTAGACAACCTAAGCTTGAGCTACAATTAGGTTCTCTCAATATGCATATAGCAATTCTATGAAAAGGTAAAGATATTTATTGCATGTGTGCAATAAATATCTTTCAGATGCAAGTCATTGAATACCCGCATTTGGGAATTTGATGAACTACAAATGTGAGTATTCATTGAAAAAATCGATGATCAAAATGTCAAATTTTTTCATTATACAAATCTAACAAAGTGGAGAATGTATCATTTGACCTCGCAAGGGGTCTCGGAGACAAGCAACTTGTCTCAATTTGCCTGGTATATCCACAAACACTTGCAGGTGTTCAAACTGTCAGGCACAGTCCCAGAGTCGGGGCATTCCCAAAATAATGGGCCTGCCACAAGGCGTAGGACATGACCATATATATAAATATACCATGATCATATATCTATGGAAAGTTTCTCAGGTTGCAGTGAAAAAAATGAGCAGATGGCTGGGAGCTATAGAGCATATACCAAGGTTGTAGTATATGAGACCCAACTTCTGTGTTTTTGGTTTCTCTACCTTGATGAAGGTATGGACACAGTGCAATTTTAGGGTCATGCGCTCAATTTGTCCACATGTAACATTATGATGGGCTTTTTGTTCCTGCTATGAATGAGTGAGAACACATGTGAAGTGCAAAACCTCCAATAAAATTGAACTCAATTGGCTACTTTCACAAGATGAAAGAAGAAAGTCTCTAAACAAATTTTGCCTGTGTCAAGCTATCTTTTGGTGACGACTGATCAGCAAGCACTTGTTTAGTCCTCTCAAGAACTGCAAAGAAAATGGAGCCTCCGATGCCAATCCACAAAACCCTTGGACCAACCCCCTGCCATATCCCACTCCAAGAAACTTGTTAGATTACAGACAGTGCAAATTGGAGATGCTGGACTAGAACAATGAAAAAGTCTTGGACAGGACGAAGGAAAGTTGCCCTTGCCTTGAGCAATGCACCTGCACCTTCTTCTTGAATAATCTTTGACACACAATCCCCAATGCCCTTATACCTTCCGTGTGCACCCTGAGTAAAACATGCAAAACCTCAATTCAAATACTGGTTCAGTCAAAACTAAAATCAAAGATACAGAGAAAGCCATTACTGGAATCATGACATCAAATAATACACAAATCAATCTAAAAATGACATGCTATCTTCACATTGCATCATCCCATGACAGAAGAATACTGATCCAAAATCCAAGGCCTAGGCCACCAGAAATAGGGTATAAAATGTGCCTGTGTCATCAGCCGGGTCTTGATGACATCAAGTGGTGTAGTGACCGCACCAGTAACTGCACCTGCAGGAGCATAGAGCTACTCTAATCAGGAGTATGTATGAAGCTAGTGGCCCTCATGCTTCTTTCTCTCTGTCTGACCACACTGTACCACAGATCAATAGCTTTGCTGAGTGCCATCTACTGAACTGATAAGCAGAGTGTTGTCCATACCAGATGCTGCACCAATGATGGCAGTTTCAGCATCTACAAGATCTCTCTTCACCTGCAAAAGCACCAACAAAGTCCCTCATGGATTTGCAGTTCAATGCTAGTCAAACATTTGTTAACAAAGTACAATGGAACACCACAAGATCCTTCTTTGCTTTACCCTGGTTTCATAAGTTCAATACACAGAACATACAAAGATGCCTCCCCATCTGAGCTGGACTCTAGGAGCTTCCAACAAGGTACTGACCTGCAGTCCCTGTAATTGGGCAGACACCTCATAAATGAATATATATGGAACTCTCTTTACAAAAACATATGTTCCAGAAAGGTTATTTGAGTACCAGTTTTCGACAGACAATCCGGAGCTGCTCATAGATGCAGAACTGAATTGCATCAAAGGGCAAGTCTCGTAACAAAAATGATCCAAATCCCTGCTCACAGTAACATCCAATCCATAATATCCAGCTTCATTAATTTTGTGAATGTTGATGACAAAGACATAAAGATCAACATACAACTGCAGAAGCCCAAGGATATAAGTTCTTCATGTTACACAGGGCTTTCATACCGCATAGAGACCTCGGACACCTTCAGCACCCACGATTTGTCTAACTGCTCCATGTGCAGATGCGAACTGCCCTGTTTGCATTCTTTGCTTTACTACCTGCATATTGAAACAAGTTTAGTGATGTGTACTTCCACTGCATTGTGTGCAATCAATTCTCAACCTTCAGATGTTAAGTTTGGACAGTCTTATTAAATGCACCTCAGTGGGGACTCGAACTAGAGATGCTGTCAAGCCTCCTGCAGCTCCAGCTGCCTGCCATCCAACATTTCACACCATGCCTAGATTTTTGACTGTCACATCTCTTTGAACATGCTAACATTCCAATTCAGAATCTTAATAGCCACAACTCTGGTGAAATCTGCATGGCATAGAACACACTCCATGATGAGCCCCAGAGCCTCTCACCAAATGTGCAACAGAGCTCAGATGGTCTGGGAAGATGCCAAGCAGCTTGCGCTTCAATGGTTCATAAACACCCACAAATATTGCTGAGGCCCTGCTTGCAATCACAGGAGATACATATGAGGAAAGAAAATGGCTTGTACTCTGGTGCAGCAAGATGAAGAACACTATACATCAAGCACCAAGAAGAGAGATGGACACTATCTAAAAGCCTTAAGGCGTGGAGATTGTAGGAGTGCAAAGAGATGCAATCAGGAGTGACAACTAATTATCAAGGAGGGAGAAGAGCACAAACAGAGTAGGCAGCAAGAGAGAGAGTACGAGAAGGTACGGACGGTAAAACACCAGCAAGATTGCCAGAAAGGCCTGAGTATAGGCCTTTAAACACTATGCCACCACCAGAGCGTGCTACCTGTCCAAGAGTTGCATTCCCCACAAACCCAACTAGCTTCAATAAGTGGGAAAACCAAATTGAACAAAACCTGAAACACATGTAGCTCCATAAAACAGTTTGAATGAAGGCATTACAACCCATCTACGCACTACATGCCAAAGATTTTTGACAGTTTTAAGTGCCAATTGTAGGTCATTGCTGATGCTCAACTTGTTCACAATGAAGAAAGCTAACCTGGAGACGGGTTTTGATTGTGTCAATTGGGTACAAGACAGTCTCCACTACAACACCTGCAGTGGCGCCAGCTACTGCTCCCTCTGTTGCACCAAACCATTTGCATCATCAAAACCAGGAACATGCCAAAAATAAAACTAGAGAACAGGTTTTGAGCCCACCATTTCACGTAATTTCCTTGTAGCTTCATACCTGCATTTATAAATGAGAAGAAATGCAAGAGAAGAAGGTGGGGCATGGGCACTTTACGGAGCACGATCTGGAAAAAATTGGGGGGTGCTTGTGACTCCACAACAGAAGTTGCCACCAGTTGCACGGGATGCTTCTGCTGGCTGGATGCATCTGCAGACCTTTGTCTGCGTCTTTGTCTCCTTGACACATTACCTGCATCAACTAACACCACAACTCTTGGCATTCGAACAATTCAACATGTTATCTACATGGTTATCCAGGGCAGCGACACATAAAAAGGTAGGGTTAGAGTTTCTGGATATTTTCGGCAAGAAATGTCACATCAACTACCAAACACGTGCAAGCGTATTCCCAGGTCTAACTGGAAGTTCCCCCTTGGAGCTTCGAAATGTTCGGATCAGGGGGTTGACATTTCTAGGTCCAAGGACACACAAAAAAAAGAGAGAAAGGCGCGCAAATTCAGCAGACAGTACGAGGGAAGAGAAAGCTTGTTCACCTGGAATCTCTTCAGCAATTTCGCAAAAAGAAGAGCCCTGCATTTCCACACCCCAAGACACGGAAACCCTCGACCTCAGGGAGCGAGACAACGGTGTCGAAAGTGAGAAGAGAACACCATTTTATTTTTTTCGAAGCCAAAAACTCTGCATGAAGAATCACGGGGAAAAAAAAACAAAACACAAGGGAGTTCAGAAACCTAAGCTTTTTGTAAAGAAGAAAAAAACACCACAAATGAGAACAGATGGAGGAGCTACTACAGGTTCAAAACAGTCTGTCGACTCAGACATCTCCCTTCCCCCACCTGGTGACGACGACTGTGCGAAGAAGAGGAAGAATGCGACGACTTCAAGAGAGACGAAGACGTCGAGCGGATATGCACATGCTCGCCGTCGAAACCCGAGTGCTTCCGCAGACGGAAAAGCGACACCGCCATCACCGCAACAACACCTGGAAGCTTGCAAACCGACCGTTCTCGACGAGCTTCCCCTTCCCGGCGACGAAAGCTAAACCCACGACAGAGAAGCAAAGCTCGCGGAAACCCTAACCAGAACCACCAGCTCTATCTCTTCACTCCTGTTAGACAGGAACTGTGTTGTTTTCGTGGGAACGGCTAGCCCGGTTGCTAAACTGTTGTGATTACAAGGGCGCGATCCGAAAACCCACCTCTAGCGGAAACCCTAACTAAGACCACCCGCTCTATACCTTCACTCCCGTTAAACAGGAACACCGTTTTTCTTATGGGAACAGTTAGCCCGGGTGCTACATACACTGTTGTGCTTGACACGCGCGCGCAATCTGAAAACCGACCATACGTATCACCCACCCTATCTCTTCACTCTTGTCATAGAGGAACTCTGTTATCTTGATGGGAAAAGCTAGCCCGGGTGCTTGCTACTATTCGGTCTTGGACTCTCATCTAAAGACCATGGGTCCAATGTATGGCTCTCATCCAATAAGATTGCTCTATTTCATTGAACCCTAGACCTTGGACCCTCATCTACTGTAGTGTAACCCTTACGCCCACTTCAGATGGGGATCCAGGGTCCTAGGAACCAATTGGGACTCATTTGAAAGCAAATTGACTCCTTGACTGGGACCTTACCTCAGACCCCTAGCTTGCATCAAGTTTTGGGGTTGGGGGGAGGATCTTTTTCATTTTTCTTTAGTTCCCAATATGTTCCCTTCAAGTTCCCAATGTGTTCCCAATAGCACCTCGCTTGAATCTCATATGTTTAGCCTAGAGTCCTCCCCTTCTCACCTATATAGGTGGTGGGCCAAAGGGGGAGGCACTCCATCTTTCCTTAGAGTCTTTTATTCGGGGGAGCCTCCATAGTTTCCTAATATTGAGTGCCACAATTTTTGGCCTGGACTAGCTAATAGCCCATCCTAAGAACACCCTACTTGTTCAATGTTGAGCAAAATAGGGTCTGTTTGTATGTAGGTCTGAAGATTTTTTTTTCGAGCCAATGGGATTGCTGGATTTGATGGTTTGAATTTGTTTTCTACGTTATCTTGAGTGAAGTACTCTGTTCAATATGTTTTTTCAGGCCAATGGGATTGCTGGATTTTGATGGTTTGAATTTGTTTTTCTTAGTTACCTTGCGTAACCTTTTCACTGTATAATAGCTGTTAACAGGCAGGGTTGAAAGAACCCTAAAGTTATGTAAAAGAAAAAGGGATGAACGAACGATTAGGCGTGGTGGTGTGTCTTCTACGAAGCGCCATTGCCACCGCCTTTTCAAGCTTCCATGCACGCGCTGCCTGCCTAGGGTTCCCTATTTCTGACACGCTCGCGCTCTTCCTCGACTCTACTGCAGTGGTTGCGGTAGCTCTTCTGATTCTGTATCCGTTAGTTTTTTTTTCCTCTTTTGTTTTTCTTCCCTTCGCGTGGGGGGTTTGTGGTTTCGCGAAGACAATCGTGGGGACTATGGGAAGCGTGAAGAGGCGTGGCGGTAATACAAGGCCGGCGGGAGTCGAGACCCGGCGCGGGGAGCTCGAAGTTGTGGGGTTTCGGTGCCGATTTTTCGATGATGATGCGATGGCGGATTTCGTGAACTCGGGCCACGGTTTGCAGTCGTGGAACGGGGATGAGAACAATCTGATGGTGGACCGATTCGATGTCCGGCACTTGTTGTCAGATGCCAGCGTACTGAGGAGGCGACGCAGTCGCGCTCCATCCCCTGATGTCAGCGACCAGGAGCTAGATTTCGAACGCTACAGAGACTTGGAGGAAGCGGCGGCTGCGGATGGGGTTTTGGACAACTCTCTGCTTGATGAGGGTATGACCCCATTTCTGCATTTTGAGTGTTGTTTGTGGATTTTTTCACGTTGTAACGAGTTTTGTTTTGGTATTGCAAAGCCTGGTAGGATTTTATTCTCACCAGTACTTAATATTGCGTCATCGCCAAGTGTTTGAATGCGAAAAGCTAAGAAGAACAAGCGCTTCTGGACGCATGGCACGGTTCAAAAGCCAAAAGAACTGTGCATGAAAAGCCTTTGTCATCTTCTTGTTGGGTTGGGGAGGGAAAGGTTTAGGGTTAGACTGTTATGCCCTCAGAGCTTGCGTCTGAAAATCATTCTTATGAATCTAGAAACTCATACCATCAGGGGGGCACAGCATAGGGTTGAGAAACCGAGCACAATCATTCTGAACCATAATATAGAATTCATGCACTTCAGTAGCTGCTTCTATACAGCAGGCTTCACATTAGGACTGCTCAATATTCCTGGTTATGAAGAGTAGGATCATTGGGCATAATTTTCAATTTCCACGTATTTCCATCTGTAGCGGCTTGAGTCTGTTGTACTTGTGGATCAATTCATGAGCTTCATGCTTGGTTGATTCTGTTAGGGTGCTGTTTGGACCTACTCTAGCTGTGTAGGTAGAGTAGTAGCAACTTGTGTCCTAGCTTGTCACAATCTGGTTTCTCTAGTGCAGATTGGCGAATGGGAAGGCAGGGGTTTTTAGGATTAGGACAAAACTGATATATATATGTATATATATATTTTCGGAGGAAGGAGAAAGGGTGAGTTTTATCTTACTTGGGAAGTGACATGTATCTTACCCAGGAAATGTGGCATGCTTACCTTTTATGACTTTGCAAGCATGCAGGCAGGCTCGTGTTTTTGCGTTCCTTCATAGTCTACGAGCAAGTGTAAGAGGCTTCCTTTCCATGTTCACTACTTCCTCTGTCTCTGTCTCTCTCTGTCTCTGTTGGTTTTGGTTCACCATGGGGCCATCTCTTTACTCATTTTGAAAGTGTTGTGCTGGTGAGATCACTTCTTCAGTATGATGCTGGGAAGGTGCTTTCACCAGGTATTCTGTTTGATTCAATCCTCACAAACCTACTGGAACAACAGATGCAGAAGTGGGGAGAAGCCAAAGTGGAGGATACCAGAGTGTTGGTTTCAACTACAACAATGCTGTGGGTGACAAGGCAAGGCCTTCAGGAGAGCCCTCAGAGGGGCCATTCTTCTCTCCACCATTTCCGGTTCCTGAGGATTTGCTGACAGCACTTGTAAGTTTGAACTGCCTCTCCTGTGTCACATTCTCCTATATTTATAAATGTGGTCTATCAGCATATTCTGTGATGTTTGTTGGGTGGCTGAAGGAGTCAAGCATTTGGCCAGCAGGAGGGAGCCCTTGAACACAATGGGAAAAGTCTTATAACAGCCCTAACAGGGTCGTGCTGTATGGGCAATCTAATACACATGTGGGGGTTTCAGGTGGCCTGCTGAAGAGAGGGACCAAAGTGTAATTTTGAGGGGGTCATTTGCTTCAATTTGACCTACGTGGCAGTGTGCAGGTGTGCGTGCGAGTGCATCTTTTGCAAAAGCCTCATACCTGCTGACTCTCCTTGCTGGTGGAGATCAAGAGTCTATATTTCACATGTCTGTCATCCGCAGCTGCTGGGTTATATCTATCTGAAATGTAACGGGCACTTTGGCTTGACAATTTCTTGCTTTGAGTCCTAAGCACCTCTTTCTCCTCTCTCTTGTCCATGCTGTCGGCAATCACCACCTAATTCCACCATGGTGGTTTGAAGCCAGGGCATGCACAAGGACTCTTACATTGCTTACAGTGGTGGCCATGTCACTGTAAGCTGGTATAAAAGTGTCATGTCTTTAGCGTTCTGAACCTGTGATCTTGTGTGTGCCTGTTTTGCTTGTGCAGCCACCCACTGAAAAGCTCCATCAGATCATGGCAGGCACAGCCAAGTTTGTCTCTGAGCATGGTGGCCAGGCAGAAATTGTGCTCAGAGTAAAGCAAGCTAAAAATCCTACTTTTGGTTTCTTGATGCCAGATCATCACCTTCATCCATACTTCAGATTTCTGGTTGATCATCCTGAGCTTGTGCGGGTATCCTCTGAGAGGAAAAGTCCTGCTGCAGAATCAAGTGCAAATCCAGTGGAGGGTGCACTGTCAATTCTTGGAGCTACATATGGAGGGGAAGAAGAAAATGATGGTGAAGAAGAGAATATGGCTGAAACTAGTATCTCTAGGGATGGGAATATCAAGCAACTGCTTGGAGACCTGCAAATTGAGACAATGAGCAATCTGAACCACCAACAAACCAAGATGGAAGGGAACAGTAGTGTGGCTGATGAATCTCTAGAAGTCTCAGACAAGCAACGTAAGTGTTGCAGCAACCTTCTGACCCATTTCTAATGAAGACTATCTGGAATGTGTCCATTGAAATTAGTTTGTCTGATTCCTTTGTCTGATCCCTAGGGAATCAATGGACATTCAATGGGTTTGATTGAGCATAGACTTCTGGGTTGGTGATCATTAGATGGTATTTCTTCTGGTAGTTATGAATCCTTGGTTTGAGATTGATATTGTTTCCTGAAGGTGAGAAAGGTGACAAGCTTGTGGGGTAGCTCAATTTCAAATAGTTCCTGCCTCATCCATAATGATGTAGTTGTTGCTCATGGGTGCATGTCATTGCTGCATGCTCCAAACTTGAAGTTGACCTGTTGTATGTAACCTTGTACTGTATCAGAGACATCAGACAGAGGCACACCAGTTCTTGCTAAGGAGGTTCATAGTCTTGGAAGCCAGAAAGCAACCAGCAACTCAATAATCAAGATATCTGTTTCCCTAGGACCTGAATTGAGAAACAACTCAAGAATGGAGGATGTAACTGTTGATGATCCAAATGCAATTGGGACTGCAGCTAGTGGGATGGCTGAGTACAAAGAGCCACCAATTCACCTAAAGCGTATCATTGACAAGATGGTTGAGTTTATCTCACGCAATGGGAAGGAGTTTGAGGGGATAGTGCGAGAACGTGATAAAACTGATGGGCGGTTCCACTTTTTACTTCCCTGGAATGAGTATCATCCATACTATCGCCAGAGTTTGGAAGAGTCCCTACAGGTAAGTTTTTGAGAACACCAAAAGAATAGAAGCCATTGCTTAAGTTGAGGATGGAAATATGTAATATTCACTGACCACTCAGGCTACCTGTCTAACTTTATTATTACCTGAACTTGTCAAGAGTTTTGTACATTTGTACTGGTTTTTCTAGGTCTGTTGAACAGTTAAGCCATTCTTTTAAAAGGTTTTGAGTGTCAAGTCTTTGATGCCCATAGTCATTAAACCACTTGGAGTAGACCCTTTTGTGTGGTCATGTTCTCATGAAACCTGTGGGAGTTTGCTGCAACAGAATTCCAGCAATCCTCAGGGAGGAGCATTTGCTGGCGAAGTTGATGTTGGCATGCAGTTGCTGAACAACTGTGTAGATAACTTAGCCTAGACCTTACCCTACTACATACTGGCACTCCACTGTGCTGTTTGGACCTGATATTTAGATTTTCTCTTCTGGCAGTAGCCAGAATTCTGTGGGTTTTGATAAAAAAAATTGTTTCAGCTTGAAACTTCTTGCTGGTGTTCCTGCATTGTTCAGGATTAGTGGAAAATTAGAAAGCCTTATTTTGTTGGAGTAGAAAACCCTTGAAATACAAGGCCATTGGATATTATATCCTGGCTCTGAATTGTTTCACATGTCAAGTGTACAGGTTATGTGCATCATTGATGTAGTTGAAGGTGCATTTTGGCATGTGCCCCAGATACCCTACCATGTGATGTCATCCAATCTTTGTTAGTATGGAAGTTAATTCAGCACCTGTAGATCATGAGATTAGGGCAATGGCACTTGGGGAGGTTGATACTGTATACAAAGGCAGGCTAAGGACATAGTGCAACCAAAAACAAATGTAGACAGGGCTGTGACTGCTTCCTTTGGCCATCTGGATGGACTGTGTAATCTTTTCATGTGTACTCCCAAAGAATTGTCCCCCAAAGGAGTGGGAATATTAGGCTCTACTATTATACTCGTTGCTCTGGGTGTGGCAAGCTGTTTCATTTAGGGGTGGATCTACTTCCATTGAATTACTAATGTCAACATCACTGAAAGTGGCTGCTGTGAAAGCTGTGCATGTCTTGCACAATCTCTTTGTTGGGTGTGTTTGTCTGACTCTTATGCTTGGTTCCACATGTTGAGAAACAACTGTTGGATGTTAAGTTGCATCATGAAGAAGAAGTTTCTCAGAGGTTCTTCCTCCTGTTTACTTTAAGTTGTAGCCACCTTGTGCAAGTTTGTTGAAAAGGGTCCAGTTGTGAGAAGAAAGTGAGTTAGTTTTTGTCCCAGTACAATGGCCATCCATGATATTTCTTGTAGTTGTTATTGGAGGGTTCTTTTTTCTGACTGAAGCTATATTATCTTGAAATGTTTTTTTGTTGTCAAGCAGGGTTTTGAGCTTCTAATAAGATTTTCTGCACGTGGCTTGGCAGGTGAGGGAATCTGCTCTGCAGCAAGCTGGAAAAGGTAAGGGAAGTGACTCCAACAGTGGAGAGGCTAGTCCCCCTGCATTGCAGCCTCTCAGTTTTGAACTGCAACCCCGTGATAGGAAGGATAAGGTCATCCTTACTCTCTCCAGAGAGCCATTTGTAGCAACAGAGTTAGGTGATGTAATTAGAAGAGAGAAAGGAGGCAAAGGGGCTGCTGAGTCTCATGGAAGTGTCCCACCTAAGGAGATCAGTGGAACTGGTGGGATGAGTTCTGCAGCAGCTGCAGCTGCTGTAAGAGCTGTAACACGCAGGCAGCCCCATTTTGCTGCTGACAAAAATGGAGAGCAGGAAAATGGTGGCTATGGGAAGAGCATAGATGCAGTTGCTGCTGCAATCAGGGCTGCCACTAATGGGTCAAAAAAAGTCAGCTTGGCAAGAATAGATGGTTCTGGAGAGTTGTCCAGCTCTGGGAGAGCTGCACTAGCTTCAGCAACTACTGACATTGCAGTAGCAGCTTCTGGTGAAAGCAGGGAAGCTGAGGAGAGTAAAGGCTCCAGGCATGGTGGGAATGATGCTCAGGGTCATTCACAACACAACTCTGGAACTCCTGATCCAACATCTTGGGTGTCCATGCACAGGGGTGACGCTGATATAAGTGCTGCCAAGCTGGTTGCTAAGGCAGCCTCAAAGGCTGCAACTCATGAGGGTGATTCAATTGATGCACACCTGAACCCAGAGGAGAAGCGCAAAGCTGAGCGGCTAAAAAAAGCAAAGATGTTTGCAGCAATGATTAAAGAGGGATCTGAAACTGGATTCAATTCAGTGGGGATTTCTATTTCTATTCCAGCTGATGTTGACAGCCAGGGAGCCACATCTGGTAGCACACATACTCTCCAGAAATTGGAGTCCTTGAATGCTGTAAATGATGTGCAGGCTGTCAAAACTGATGCAGGAGATATGAGTCAAAATGTGGGTCTTGGCGTGATGGGTGCCTCAAGTACAGGTGTGGGTGATGGTGTGGTCAATGAGAGTTCAAATTTCTCAAGCTTGAAAGTTGAAGGAACTAATGAGATGGATCTGCATCGTCATAGACACCACAAGAGGAAAAAGTCTAATGTTGGTTCTGAAGAAAAAGAGAGGCACAAGCAGAAGAAACACAGCAGCCATGGTAAACGATCAAAGCATAAGGAGACAGCTTTGAGTACAGATGAAGAGGACAGGGGTCATCATCACAAGAAGAACAGTAGCAGACCAAAGCATAAGGAGACAGCTCTGAGTACAGATGAAGAGGACAGGGGTTATCACCACAAGAAGCACAGTAGCAGACGTCGCCATCGAGAATCAGGCTTGTCAGACGAAGATGAAGAGGGTTCTCACAAAAGGCACAAGGAGCATAGGTCAAAGAGGCACACTGTAGAAACTAGAGTAGTTGCTGATCAAGGAAAACTAAAATCCAATTCAAGTCTAGTGGCCAGTCCTCTTAAAGAAGCATTTGTTAAGGAAGCCCCCCTTCCTTCAGAATCTGTCACAGCAGTCGATGTTCCTGATGACATCCGGGCAAAAGTTAGGGCTATGCTGTTGCAGATGAATTGATAATCTCTGTTGTACATGCAGTATGGAATGTAACAATTGTGTTTCCAGACATGAAGAAGCAGTGAAGATCTTTGGTGTCTGCAATCCTGTGTCTGGTGTAACTTCAAAACATATCCTGGTGATTCTGTTTGATCCACAGGTGGATTTTCAGAGTGTCAGGTTTGTTTTAGGATCCATAATGTATTCTGTGCCTTTTCTTGGGTCTTTGATGTCAGAAGTACTTGACCAGGAATGCAATCTTTGAAAATTCAATATGGGTGCATATGTCAGTGGTACTCATCTGCATTAACAACACTAGGTGTATGCAATCAATCTAGTTTGTTTCTTTAAATATCTAACTGCATTTCTAGGGCAGTGATGCTGGCAGCTTTCACAAAAACAATGAGCTGATTATTGGCAGAGGATTGTGTTAGGATTGTGCAGCTTTTATCCACTCTTTGGTTTGCATGGTGACCAAAGTGGATTGTTGATTAATCTTTGACACTTCTGTTGTTCACTTGTCCAAATTGACTGTGACAACCTACTAGATTTCTTCGTGAAACTCTCCTCCCTTGAGGCTGAGGAAACAAGGCTGGCAATCTCAGAAAGGTGTGAAAGAAGAACCACTTTCTCCTAGGGTTGTCTTTGACAATTGAGGAAATGTTTGTGGGTCCAATCTGAAGCTCATGAAGAAGAGGCAGAAGACAAGGAGTGTTGTTTCAACAGGTGGCAGTGTAGCAAAAGAACCAAAAGGTCTGGGAATGACTGGGATTTTTGAAGGTTTAGGAATGGCTGAGTTGCTTTGATGGGACAGGACCTGAATCCAAAAACTTTGTTGATTTCTGCAACAACGACAATTACACGTCTTCATGATTGCTGATGCCAGGAAACAAGATTTGCAGAAAACATGCTGATGCAGACAATGGAATTGTCAGATTTCTAAGGCAAGTTTGCTTCATTCCTCTTTCGCCGAGTGTGGTAGTTTACGGTTGGTTACTGGGACTGCAGCTAACGATAATGGTGGGCAGCTGGGAAGGGCTGGCCACTTCGAAGAGATGGGTGGACGGGGTAGCTCAGCAACAGATCTCTCTCTCTCTCAGTTGCATGCGCTTTCTTCTCTCCCCACATCCATCTGCAGTCCTATCTGCAGCTGGTTTTGGAAGGTTATACCATGCACCCATGTGTCCCCTGCCAACAAGTCCCGGGATTGGTTGCAAGGAACTGACTTGCAGCAGACGTGTCTAGACGCTTCACCCTTGCATCGACCCGGCATCCTCCCCCATACCAGTCAGTACCGGAGCTGGCCAAGGAGATTACAGAAACCCAGATGGTTATATAAACAACCCATCTTTTCCTTTCCTTGAACGGGAATCCCTCAAGCTTTTTCTTCTGTTGCGAGTAGCTTTTGAACTGAGCTGCGGTTGTGTGAGCAAAGGTTGTGCAGTTTGTGGGTTTCCAGGGGGCTCAGTCACGAAAAGAAGTGTCATGGCGGACTATGGGGACGATGATGGTCAGAGAAGGAGCGGCAGCGGCATCACCGAGAAGGTGAAGCAAACGCTGGGCAAAGTCGTGGAGGGAGTGGGTGTTGGCGGCGGGCGCCGTTCGGGAGAGAGACAAGCCGGTGGTACCGACCCTACTTCTGGCTACGGTATGGGGGCCGGAGGCGGACTTGGGTCTCAGCAACAGGATCCGGACGATCTGGGACAAGCAACTGGTGCCGGAACTGAAAGCTATGGAATGGGGATGGGAGCGGGGACCACGCCTGGATCCGCGACCATGGGTTACGGTGGAACAGGCACCGGCGCAGGAGGGGGCGGAGCTGGAACTGATCCTTACAGTACCACTGGGACCAGAACCGGCAGCGGAATGGGAATGGGAACCGACCCTTACGCAGCAGCTACGGACCAACCTGGGATGCGGCAGCAGCAGCAGTAGGTGAGATAAATTCTTCAACAGAATTGCTGCAAAACTGCTGCAATTGGAATTGTTGATGTTCATTGCTGCCATGGGTTTGTAGAAGAAGATATGCAATACTTTTTCTTTTGGAGAAAATTTAGTAGTAAAATTGTCAGTCTGCAAGTAGGGTGATGATGATGGAGAGAAGAAAAACACTCTGGGTGCTTGATTGGTATAGAGAAAAGATTTCTCAAGTCTGCAAGTAGGGTGATGGTAAATAAATAAAAAGTGTGGGTGCTTGATTGTTATAGAGAAAATAATTCTCAAGTCTGCAAGGAGGTGATGATGGTATATAGAAAAAAAACTGTGGTTGTTTGATTGTTATTGATAAGAAAATTCTCAATTCTGTGACTAGGGGATGATGGTATAGAGAAGAAAAAAACTGTGGTTGTTTGATTGTTATTGATAAGAAAATTCTCAACTCTGTGAGTAGGGGATGATGGTATCGAGGAAAAAAAACTTTGGTTGTTTGATTGTTATTGATAAGAAAATTCTCAATTCTGTGAGTAAGTGATGATGGTATAGAGGA
This sequence comes from Sphagnum tenellum, assembly GCA_963921925.1. Classification (NCBI taxonomy): domain Eukaryota; kingdom Viridiplantae; phylum Streptophyta; class Sphagnopsida; order Sphagnales; family Sphagnaceae; genus Sphagnum; species Sphagnum tenellum. The sequence continues at coordinate 6,372,174 of OY998142.1, forward strand.
AAAAAAACTTTGGTTGTTTGATTGTTATTGATAAGAAATTTCCTGATTCTGTGAGTAGGTGGTGGTGATATAGAGGAAAAATCATTCTGGGTGTTTGGTTGTTTGAGTGGGTTACTTTGGTTTTGTGGGTGGGTTGCAGGTCTTAGGAAAGCATCGGGTTTTGAAGTGGAGAGTATGTTTGGAATCTGAAAATGAAGGAAGTTTCTGCTGTTGCTGTTGCATCTGCAAACTGGTTGTGAATATGCAGGGCAGGCAAGGGTCGTTAGAATGAATGTGAGCTTTTACAATTAGAAAGTATATACAAAAAAGAGTATAGAAAGTTTGCAATTTTGAAGGTTACTTGCTGTCTTGAAAGTGTGGGAAAGGAGTGAAGGATCTGTAGCAAAACAAGTTAGGTGTGAAAAGAAGAAATGCTGCAATTTGGAAAAAATGTTGATTAGTTTTGCTGCGATTATAATCCGAATTTCTTTTGGGTTTTGTGTAAGTGCATGTGATACAATATTGTCCAATTCCCAAAATCCTTTTTAAACCTTTATATATGTTTTGCAAGTGGTGGAAAAATTGGGTCATACGGTGAAACTTTGTCATATTCAATGTGCATGAAATAAAGTGGAAATCTCTCAGCATGCATTGTTGATTGATAATTAAATATCAAATGGAGAAAATGGTTCTCAAGTGATAAAAGATTGTTGAATTACAACATAACCATTGCAACAGAAAACATTGCTGAATTGCAATAGATAGACAAATCCTCAATAGTTTGAAAAAGGTGCCATATTTTTTGTGCAAGATTTGAGGAAGGTAAATGATATCATCTGGGTGTCTACAGAGGGTCCTTGAGTTTCCAGACATTGTTTATAATGATGACCTCTAATTTTACAGAGGGAGTGGTGCACTATCAAAATGTGAACTAGAGATCAACAATTGCCTTCTGTTGGGCCTCCATTTCAGATCTTGGCACAAATATCACCTATTGTTGGGGTTGTAAAATGTACCTTAAATACTGAAAAGGTTCCCAAGATAGGGATTTCGCCATACAAGAATCATCTATTATTATATCTCCTAAATGAAGTACCATGTGATGAAAGTTTGAACAAAGTTGCTGAGTAAGAAGTTATTTCTATAGAGACAGAGAGCTCAATTTGTGTACCAAAATGTGTCTCTCAGAGAACAAGAGAGAGAGAGAGAGAGCGCTCCACACCACCCCTTCTCTAGCACTGGACTTGCATTGAGATGTTTGTTTGGTGGAATCAGCTTCACAAGGCCTGTTCTCTAGCATGTTGTGGGTGGAATAATACTCTGATCCTTGAGAAAGGTAAAGCCCCAGGCCGAGGGCATTCCCAAACTAAGGTATCTAAGATGAGATCCCTACAGTCTAAGGATCCTCCGTAACATGTAGGCCTTACGCAAGGCAAACAATACTGTAAAACACTCTATCTGGAGGGTACCTTATATCCATGAATTTTTCTTGTAGAAATGGGGAGGGATATTATACTTACTCCTTAAAGGTGGGAGGGGAGTTATGCCTACTTATAGGTGTTAAGAGCCCTCCCATTATTGAGGAGTAGGCATAAGAACTATTCTATTCATACACCTCATCATGTACGAAGGTTTGATTCATAATAAATTTCACCTTGTGCTTCACGATAGGTAAAGCCCATGGGTGGGGGAACCGTCCTTAAAAAAGCCATTTATTTTTTAGCTCAAAATGTGAGGTTGGAATTGGCTATCACTTCATCATAGGCCCCTTATTTTGAAAATGCCCCCACCCTAGGGCTTCATCCTACACAAAAAACACTCCATAATTTCTGGCAGTGTTAGTGGAAGGTACATTATCCACCAGAATCCACAAATAGGCATCACAAAAAGAGCAATGCCCATAATTGTTTCCCTTTTTCAAAATACCCACGTAATTTTTTTTAAATTTTTTTATTGTGATATCCAGCAGGTACCAGCCGGGTATCGTGGTTAAAAATTTTAATAAAAAAGCTTCCAGTTTTACACAAGGTAAACACCCTTAGGCTGAGGCATTCTCAAAATAATAGGCTCCAGGGAAATGCCCCAGCCCTAGGTTACTACCCTACACATAAAGAACATGAAAATTTTCCCAATGTATTTGAAGAGCATCTTTTATATTCATAATATCCCTAAAGAACAATGTACTCATGCTTAGTTTTCATTGAGTTCCACATTTGAGGAATGTTCACTAGGTGTCAGTGTGAATAAGGAGGAAAATTTCCTATTTAATTGTTGTTGGTTTGAAGTTTGAACTTGCCAGAAGGGTTTGAGTGCTTACTACCTATTGTGGATTTCACATCAACATACCAATAAATCTTACAATAGACCCTCAACCCTAAAACAACATTAAGGTCTGGGATGGCAGATTATGTCAATTCTTTGCCACATTATATGACACAATCTTCTGGTGATGATCATACACTCATCATAACAACAGTGACCAAAATCTCTGTTGAACATGAATTTCTTTAATAATGATTGAGTGGATTTTAACATGGTGGAATGGTCTAGCACCTGCCAATTATGTTTGGTGGCCTACCTCACCCTGAAGGGTCTCACCTGGCACCTTTACCCAACATAACGGGCAGGGGCTTGACCATTCCATACAACCAAAAAATAGATGATGACATATTCCGACAAATTCCGTAGTAGAGAGTGGGCTGTAGATGGTGGATTCTGCCATGTAAATGTGCCCTGGACAAGCCTGGGGTGTGCACACCTCATAGGATCTGCGGTCTACAGCCTGCTCTTTGGCGGTAAAGGCCGGGAACACCATTGGAAAGCTGGAGACAAAATTGGCAAGCTGAGCTGATTCTGCAGCAATAAAGAGTCTGAAAAAGGGCTGAATCAGCAAGCCCTGATTTCAAGTGTCTACTACTGGAGGCAACAGTTGAAATGGGCGTGGTCGAAGTGGGCATGCCACTTGCCGATCCACAATGTTGCCATGTGCAAAAACAGACACGTCCTGGAGAACACACATCCAGTGCATGGTGTAGACTGGCCGTGGCAGTTGGTGGTTGGACACACCCATCATCTTCTTCTTCTTCTTCTTTCAGACCCAATTCCTGAAACCCATCTTCATGTTATCAGTTGGAAATCTTCTCCTGCTCCTTCTTTTGCAAGCAAAACAGTTTTCTCTGTAAACCTTGACTTCGTTTGTGAGCACCGTGGGTTGTTCCAGTCATTTTGTTTTTTGTTTTTGTAGTTTGTTTGATTTGTGTAAGATCTGGTTCAGCAAAGATTGAAGAAGAGAAGAGAAAAGAGAAGAGTAGCAGTAGTAGTAGTAGTCTAGCATGGATCAGCAGCAGCAGCAGCAGCAATATAGTAGGGAGCAAGGAGAGGATGAGCCTGAGCTTGTCCATATTCCCAGGTACCAGGGACAGTCGGGAGGAGCAGTGCCTGAGGGCAGAGATGGTCGTGGACCTGCCCAAGAGTCTCGTTATGGTGCTACTGCACTCGGCTCTGACGTGACTTCAGCCTCTGGATTCGATGCAAACGGTGGCGGTTCCGAACTGAAGCGGCAGAAATCTCAGGAGAATGGGTATGATCCCGTCTGGAATCCGGATGCGGCGGCGCCCGAAACTGCAGCAAGCCAGAGGAAGAATGCAACTTCTGCAAATGTCGGTCTTCAGATTCCTGCGAATATCGATGGAACAGCAGTGAGCAAGTCTGATCTTCCAGCTTCCACTGAAACTACTGCAGCTGGCAATTCCAACTCTGCAGAAGCTCAAAAAGAAGAAGATGTGACTGAGCTTGGCGCTGGCACAGATGGATCTCTATGGCAGACTGGTGGAGATGCATCCGGCAAGCCACAAGAATCTGCAGCAAGTCAGGGAACTCAGAACTCTGCGGTTTCAACTGAGACCCATCAACGCACTCCTTCTCCTACTGAAGTAGGATTTGGTGGCGGCTATGGTGCACCCAATGATGTCAACGATCTGCAAATCTCTGGTAGCGGATTAGATGAAGCTGATGGCGAAGAAACTGGGACAGATTATGACGTGACAAGAGCTGCAGGAGGCGATGGATACCAACAACCTAAGGTCGGAGCTGATACATACAAGCAAGAAGAAAGCAAGCCAGACGCTGATCACCCGGCTGTAGAAGATCGTGAAGAACAGCAGCAGCAGCAGGCACATAAGAAAGAGGGCACGATGTCGAAGATAATCGAGAAACTGCCAGGACATCTGCACCACCATCGCCACAACAACAAAACTGCTATAGATCCTGCTGCTGCTAGTAATGACAACGGCAGCGAGACTACTGATTCCGAACAGAAGAAGCAGCAGGGAGCTGGAGCCTTCACGAAACTGAAGGAGAAGCTCAAACCTGGCAACGACAACAACAACAACAACCAGAGTGAGTAGAAGTAGTACGCTTGCATCAAGCATGGGTTTTGATCGAATCCCAAGAGACCTCTTCTTCTTCTTCTTCACGATTTTTTGTTTCTGATGAAATCAGAATTTGAACCAGCTTGTATAGCAATTATTGCTGGAATCTTGTGAGCTTCTTTCTTCTTCTTCTTCATCATCATGATTTTTCTTGCAGCTGAAATTAGGACTTGATCCTTGTTTAGTAATTGTTGCTGAATCTTGTGATCTTCTTTCATCTTCTTCTTCATGATTTCCTTCTGTTGAGATTACAACTTTCACTTTGTTTCTTTGACACACCCCTTGGAGCTAGAATTGAAACAGGGGAATGGGTATTTGTTCAGCTGATTTGCACAAGATAAGAAGTGAAGGATCTGATATCTAAAGCTGTACACAAGCATCTCACACGTTAGGAGGGAAACCTAAGAAAATCGGAGAAAAAGTTAAGGATCTGGATTTCTACAGAAATAGAGAGAACTTGAAGGACCTGCTGATGTAAACGCTGTAGACAAACGTCTCAAACATTAGATGGAAACCTCAGAATTTTGCAGAAACAGAGAGAAAATTTCACAACTGCTGAATTAGTATCAAATTTTGAAGAAACAAAAAATGATAAGTCACTACAATTTTTGTATTTGCCATGATGTGGGGATACATAGACCCACAAACCCTATCCTTGTAACCCTCCAGAAAATAAAGTCTGGAGAAATTGTGTTGTCAACTTCCAAACAGTGTCTTGCAATTCCCAGCTGCAAAAAAAAAATTGTGAATTCTTCTGCATCAGGTGAAAAACATCTATCTTCCTGCTGACATACAACCTACCTCCAAACAAACTTCCAAACAAACTTGCACATCTGCAATTTGCAACCAGCAGCAAAAATATTGCAATTGTAGCAAGTGAAATTGTTTTAGTTTGTGAGAAACACTCTTGAGAACAAGATGGAGTTCAAAATTTTCTGAGCCACATTAGAATGTGACAAAACGATAATGCACAGATTTGGCTCAAGTCACACTTAGGAGTTCCTAGATAGATGAGAAAGATGGTATGACTCTTTATCCTGTGTGGCTGCATGATCCAATGTTTCAAAATTCTACGCTTGTCTATGGGACTCACATCTTGATTTTGTAGTCCAATGGGAGTTGGAGCTCTGGTTTCCCACAAGAATGCAAATCTCCTTCCCATACTGTGGGGTAGGTTATGTCTGAATGAATCGAGGTTTTCTATGAATGGACACCCTGAACATGGTCAAGCAATGCTTTTGTGGGGGGTTCTATTCTGTAAGTAGTTGGCTGTCATTATGGCTTCTCTCCTAGATTGTGATAACATACTAATAACAGCCCCAATTAAGGTTCGGTTCATTCATTGCTGGGGCTGTATTTGGAACAGCAAATTGTCTGGAAATCTCATTGATTTGACAAAAACGGATAAAACCATTTGCTTTTGTATTCACCCCCATTATCAGACCTTAACACTTTAATCAATTTAGTTGGGTTTTTTTTTTAACATAATTTTTATATTGCTTGAATGTATCAAACACTTCAGATTTATCTTTTAATAAATAAATAGTTGTGTACCAAGTTTTATCATCAATGAATCTTAAAAACTATTGACATTCAAAATAAGTTGAGGGGTTTAAAGGTTCACAAATAGCATGATGGATCATGTGTATTATAGTACATCATTAGATCTTGTTTGGATTTAATCCTATTTTGCTTAGTATATGTGATTCACAAAGGCAAAGTTCTTTCTCATTAAGTTATATTCATGTACGCATAGTTTGAATTTATTTCAAATGATTTTGGTTTATGTGTCCTAGACAAAAATGCCATACAAATTGACCTTATTAATATTCATCATAGCAAAGAGCAACAAAGAAATTTGTCCAATCTTTGTTAGTGCTGCCTAATTTATAGAGGGTCGATCTCTATTTTACAAAGTAGCAATATGTTGATCAGAAGCATTGCGTAAAATGCATTGTTGATTTTTAATTAAGATTTCTCCTCCAGCCTGATCAAGCTACTTTGCAATAGCTGATTTGCAAAAATAAAGTCCTAGCACATATAGGACACTAGGAATCTTCCTAATTTGTCCATTTTTTAGTTTTATTAACACTTCTATGAATGATATTCTCTCTTTAAGTTTCCACTTGTCCATGGTCATTGTTAGTATATGTCACAAACAAAGAAATATCATGGGACATGTGATGGGTAGCACCAATATTAATATACCAAGTGTCTTCATGGCCCTCATTGACAACAAGGGCTGCAACATATGGTTTCTTACTGGTTCTCTTGTTCATAAAATTTCAAGTAACGATTTGAACTTATGAATGTGTTTAGTCATATTTTCAGCTCCCTTCATACTCAATGTTGGAAGTTTATCTTTTAAATACATCTTGGTTATTAATTCTACCAATGTTTCTTTTGAAGTAGTTTTAGATTGAACATGTGAATTCTAGAAGGTTTACACGTTAAATTAACCACACCTTTACTTTGTAAACTAAAGAAGTCATTTCATGGATTGTGTCAATCATCATGTGCATGGTACTAGCGGTTGTACAGTTATTTATTTAAATACAATTTTCAACTTACAAAAGTTAATTCAAATGTCTAATTCAAGTTTTTTCCAACCAATTTTTAATCTTTGCAATTTATGTTGATGATTACATCCTATATATTAATTCAGTAAGTCTGTCAATCTGTCCGGGACGGTATATTTTGAATCATGTGAACAGGGTGTGGTTTTCGTGTTCAACGTGTCTTCGTGGACATGTCTGTCTGTCTATCTATGTGGACAAATATTGGGCAGTGCCTGGAAGATTCTTCCAGTCAATGCCCGTTCCCTATGGAGCATATGATCGAGATTTTAATTTTTTTCGTGGAGGGGGGGAGGGGGTGGGGGTGGGGTTCTAAGGGTCTTAATAGGTGAAAGTGAGAAAGAACACATTGTAATATTATGTTGGGGAACACATTGGGAACCAAAGAAAAATGAAAAGAAACCCTCCCCCCACCCCCCCCCCCCCCCCGGCCCTTCTTCCCAAAATTTAAAAGATAAAAGCAAGGCACCTTGAATGCACCCTTGGGCCTTCCATTGGCTGCATGAAATTTCTATTCCCAAAAGAGTTCATCACCGTTTAGAACCGGAGTGGGAAATGCGAAGGACCGGGTGGGGGGGATCGATGGTGTGCATTATGCATCGGGTTCACACTAGTTGTCATTAATAATAAGTTGTTGTTTAATTAAAACTTAAAATCCATTATTCAAAGGAATTTGAAATGCCTAATGAAGGGAAAATTAATTATTTATTAGATATGTAAATTCTATGCAATTAATCTTAAGGATGGTTGTTTGTGTCTCAAGAAAAAAATTTCACAAATGTATTACATCAATTCAACATGATCAACTACCATCCTATTAACACTACTCTCAAAGGTTGACTTGAAATTATCACACAATAATTGTCTTGACACTCCTAAAGACAAAATGCAAATGAGTGAAGTTCCTTATTCTCAACTTTTCGGAAGTTTGATGCATGCAATTGTTTATACCAAACCTAATTATGCATTCACTATGGGAAGTTTGGCAATATATTTGGTTAATCCTAGCAAAGTGCATTGGCAAGTTGCCAATGCAAGTTGCCAAATGCACTCCAAGATACCTCAAAAACACTACCTCTCTTGGGATTAAATACCGACAATCTATTACTAGTGATTGGGTTGGGGACAAAAACACTCATTGTTCCACTTTTGGTTTTTTTTTCCCTTGTTAAAGCTATTGTTTCCTGGGGGAGCAAGAAACAAGATTTTATGGTTCTTTCTAATGTTGATTTAAATATATGGCCTTAAATAAAGCAACTACTACAATTGTTTGGTTGCAGAAGTTATTAGTTATTACAAGATCTTAGTTTTCACCAACTTAACCTTATTATCATCTATGCTAACAATCAAAGTACCATGGTTTTAACTCAAAATCCCAAATATCATTCCAAATCAAAACATAAATTTGATATTTAATATCATTTTATTCGCGAATAACTTCAAGCAAAACAAATTAGCCTTCAATATGAATCAATATGGCAAGTGATATTTTTACTAAAAGTTTATCCACTATTACATATGATCATTGTATGACCTAGCTCAACATGTCTATGCACCTTGTTGCACCAACACTTTCTTCAAGTACATTTAGCCCTTCCAACAACATGTGGTTGAAGTGGGAGCCTATTCTCCACTTTTTAATCTTATTCTAGCATCATCTAGCTAAGATAGTCTAGAAATACTTGCAAGTTTCACCCATGTGAACAATGTGGTGGTCTTTGGTGTAATGGAATAACTCTACCTTTCGTTCTATTTCATGTCCTTGACCTCCTATGCCTCACTTTCCATCACCAATTCTTGATTTACAACATTTGACTACTCACCTTGCTTCTTATCACCTTTCTTGTAATCCATTCCAAAAAGGGAAATACCCTAAATATTTCAAGTTCCTTCATAAGAGCAACACAAGCTTTCAAGTATGTTTCAAGATATAAGTTTCAAAGAGAATTTACAAAACTACAAGTCCCAAGATCATGATCAATGCTAGATATGGAAATCCCAATGTGAAAAAAATACATTATACAAATAATACCAACATAAACATCAATTTGTAGAAAACCACAAAAGAAATACAAGTCAAGTTGCTCAATCAAGGGGATGGAACAAAGTTCATTGTAGTTAAAACCACTTTCAAAAGATGAGACATTATCTAAGAAGTTTTACACTAAGAAAGTATATGTTACTAACACAAGAATGCAAAATCTATAGACAAAACATTAGAAACCCTAAGAAAAAAAGGGCACAACTTTAATGAATGAACAATGATTCATTGATGAACTATTTTCAAAAGATTAATATGAGAAACAATTTTAAAATATTGATACCCTTTGGGAGTGTTAAAAGTATATTATTAAATGTATCAACATTTAATGGTATTGTACTATGGACATATACAATAACTAACTTGTGCCATAGGACATTTTTTTTCCCATGTATGTAAGAATTTTAAAAGCATGTATAACTTGTTTTTTTTTTTTCAATAAATTGTTTATTTCTTCTTCTTCTCTAAATTTATGAGTTAAACAAATTCATCACACATAACTTTATGGAGCAAAGCTTTCCATTTGTTTGTAAAACAACTCCAAGAAAATGTTCATAGTTCACATGATTTTTACACAATGAGTGTAAAGGAAATTTCTTCAACTAGTGAGTAGTTAATATGTGTAGCACATGCAAATAAATGTAGCATTTAAAGTTTAAGGCAAATATAAGATTTTAGGGTTTAAGGTTACCTAGACTATTTTTTACCAACAAAAACATGGCAGGTGGCATCTTTCTCAACTTTAAAACCTAGAAATGAATGATATGGTGAAATGGGTAAAAAAAACTAGACTTCAACAAATAATGGGAATTTTTGAAACAATTAGTTGACAAAGATAAACAAATTAGATTTTTAACTTTAACAATTCAGTGCAACATGATTTTTTTTTACTACTAGTTATGCAAAAAATCACCACACAAAACCTTGCAATTAAAAAAAAAAACTCAAAACTGAGGTTAATGGGCCTTAAGGACAATGAAAACAACACACAAGGGGAAAAAAAAAGGAAATGACCAACTAGTTTTCTCACCTAAATTGGTTTTTAAGGGAGTTCCACTCTTGCTTTTTGGATTTGCTTTAATTGCACCTTCAATACACTTTCATTGTTGTTCATTTTTTCATAAATTCAAGCCTTTTAGGAATGATATCTTACAAATCCTTTAAATTGATACCATGTTTTGTGAAAGAATACCCAATTTTGATCACTTCATGGCTACACTCAAATTGGGGATCAAATAAGGATTAGAGGGTCAAACTAAGGTTCAAAGATATAGTGATTTTACAAATAATTGTCATATATGTTCCTTTCAAGGTGAAAGAATAATGCAATGGATCAATTTTGAGTACATAACTTTTACAATTCCTTTGTTAAACTTTTCATGATTCAAAACCATAATCTTTATACTTATTTAAAGCAACATAACCTCTTCTAAGTTGATTCAATCATCTTAATCTATGGTTTTTTTTCATCTTATTTATTTATAATCACATATCAACAAAGAATTTAAATCAAAAAAATTATTGAATTAGATCATTGATTTCACACCATTTTTCATATTGATAATGCAAAGATATTGTTACTATAAAACTTTTTTAATTTCTCATTTTTATGTCCATTATGTATTTTTTAAAACATTTAATTCTAGACAACATATGTAATATATATATCTGCAATATTGACCTCCATATGTTTCATCAATTCATGTGATGGAAATTTTGATTAACATTAAAAGGAATCTAAGACTTTACTTGACACAAAAACAATTCACAAGCTAGCTTGATGAGAAGAACACGTTCCAAAAGAAATAAACATAAGGAACTCGGGTATATTTTGTAAACCAATTATATATGAAATTGTAATTCAATTTTCACAAGAACAATGTATTTTGGAGGGTGTTTATTTTCAAAATTCATCAAACATAATTCCACAACAATGAATGTAGTCATAATTATTGGTTGGGTATCACATTTTGGCTGAGTATCAACCAAGGCATGCACCTAAGTATGGGGTGCCTTAACTATTGCACCTTGGTCAATTAAAAGTTTCAATATAGTACCCGATCTCAACATGCCTCCCATGTCCCATACACATGTGCTGCCCATACCTAGGTGAACCTTGTGTTTTGCAAAATCCATGAAATGCATTGGTGGAATGGGCATTTCACATCATACATCAATGCAAGGCATTAAGCTTTAGGGTTAAAAATTTTAAGTTAAAACTTTGCAAAGCCTAGGTAATCCTTCGTTTGGTTTGAAGCTTATTAATGTGAGGGTTATAGGTTTGCAGTTTTATGCAATCATGGTGGAGAATGGAAATGATTATGCAATGGATACAAACATTGAATTTTCCCTCAAGGTATTTTATTTTTGGTGTCACTAGTGGTTATTATGTTGTTGTTTAAGTTAGTTTTAAATTATCTTGTTGCACAAAGGTTTTATGTGTTTTGATTTTGATTACATTGTTAAGTTTGGGATTCGAAACCCAAATGAAGCATTAGAGTTTGTGTTTTGGTTTTGATCATTACATTTGTCAACATTTTAATTTCCATTCTCAAGATTGAGTGTTATGTGTTTTATCGTGTTCGTCATTCAATTTACATCATCAATGGTCATGTTCAACTATTCCTTCAAGTTCCATTGTTGTGGGTTGTGTTCTAATCATTTCTATAATTCATGGTTTTTTGATAGGTTCAAGTTGATTAATTTGTCATTTTTAATTATGGACATGTACATTTTAACTAAAGGCCAAGTGCTTGAATGACACATGTATTTTTTCATTGATCAACTTGATTACAATGGTTTATCTGATTAAATACATATAGTCAAGTTGGACAACCTTAGTCAAAATGATAAATGGTTTTTAGTCAAGTTGAACATTTAATCAAGATGGCCAACGATCTTTAATCAAAATTACCAATGGTCTTCAATCAAGTGGAACATTTAATCAAGATGGTTAATAATTTTTAGTCAAACTGACCAGTGGTCTTTAGTTAAGAAAAACATTTAATCAAGATGGCCAATGATTTGTAATCAAATGTGACATGGTTTACTATTTTATGTATTTACGTAACTACTTACTCACCCACCTATTTATTTGATTAGTTACTTACCTACCTATTATCCACCCACCTACATACTACTTACTTACCTATGTACCTACCTATGTACTTATACATTTTCACATACTTACTTATGTACCTACTTATATTTTATATTAAATTATTTAACCATTAAATTTGGCATTAGGTTTAGTTTAAGTTGAACGATTAAATTTGGTCATTAATTATAACCTAAGTTTAGCCACTAGGTATAGGCACTAAGTAAAGCCTAGGTTTAACTACTATACTTAACCACTAAATTTACCCACTAAGTTTAACCATTTTATTTAACCAATAGGTTTAGCATATGTTTAACCACTTTGTTTAGCTAAGTTGTAATCATTATATTTAAATATTAGGTTTAGCGTATGTTTAACCATTATATTTAACCACTAGGTTTAGCCACTAGGTTTAACCTATGTTTAACCATTATGTTTAACTAAGGTTAAATCATTATGTTTAGCCACTAAGATTTGCTTGAATTTTGCCATTATGTTTAACTAAGGTTCATTATGTTTAGCCATTAAATTTAGCCACTAGGTTTAATCATGATGTTTAGTCAAGGTTTAATTATTATACTTAGCCATTAAATTGAGCCATTAGGTTTAATCAAAGTTTAGCCATGAAATTTAAGCATTAGGTTTAACCACTAAATTTAATCAATAGGTTAGCCAATGTTTAATCATTGTGTTTAACCATTATGTTAAGCCATTAAGTTCAACCATGAGGGTTAATCACTTGATTTAAACAATGTAACTTAGCCTAGCCACTAGTTGTCACCTAATTTTAACCAATGTTTAACCATTACATTAAGCCACTAGGTTTAGCCATTTGATTTAATCATTATGTTTAACTTGTTCTTAACCATTTTTCACATAGATTTAGCCAATGTTTAGTTATTATGTTTAGGCACTACATTAAGCCATTAAATTTAACCATTAAGTTTAACCATTTGATTTAACCATTATGTTTAACCTATTTTTAGCCACTAGTTATCACTTAGGTTTAACCACTATGTTTAGTGATTTGAAGTAAACATGTGAAAGAAACTTTTTTGACAAAAGATGAACATCTTTGTTGGTGTAGTCCATTGGTGAAGACTTGGTTTCTCATTGTGAAGGTTTAGTGTTCAATTCCTTATACTTGCAACCTATGTGCATGCTTAAAAGGTGAGGGTAGGTAGGTTAAACTAAGGTAGCTTGGTGAGGTAAAGTTAGGTAAAGTAGGTTAGGCTAGAATCTACCTATTTAAATTATTTTTTAACCTACCTAAATTGACGCCCCCCCAAACTCCTTAATAGATTCAACTATGAGTCTAAAGGTGAAAACAATGAAAGGAGAAAAAATTAGGGTACACTCCCTAACTCGTAGCACTTTGAGGGTAGATGGGCATGTTGGAGTTCTAGGACATGGACTAGGACGAATGACAAACGGGTCAATTATTCACACAGACTTGCACAAACCAAATAACAAGTTGGTTAGTGCATAGTTGGAGCACTTTTGGTGCACGGACAAACCATGGGTAGACACAAATTCATAAAACTCACCATGACCCGAACTTGGGGGAAGCCATCACCTTCCCCCTTATACTATTTTTTATGCCTGGCCACGGGGCCAGCACCCAAATGTCATTTTGTCTTGAGACTCCCAAGTTGGAGTCTCAAAATTCTTTAAATTGGGATTCTTACGATTTTGGAGGCCAATAACTTTGTGTGTAAACTTCTGATTGAGGTGAAGTTTGAAGCAAAGTTATAACCTTCATTGAGAAGTTTTCAATGGTATGTGGCACGCCACCTCAACACAAGGAAATCAAGGCGATTTTTGACTTTTACTAGTTGAGAATCAAATTGACAATTTGACTTCCAACCCTTCTTTTGACCATAATTTATGTTTTAAGTGTTGAAATGAGTCATGCAAGCTCATTTTAAACATTCACATTTATAAAAAAATTCAATGGTATAAGGAACTTTTCAATCCAATGAGTTTTGACCCCTACAATCGCCCTTTGAAAATTCGGGAATCCATTAGGACTCTAACTCCCAAAATGGGAGTTCACTTGGGAGTGTGACGGTTCATTCCTTCACACTTTTCTACACTTTGGAAAGCATGAAATGTGATTCCTGGGTTTCACTCTTGGCCCACACCGTTGTAAGCCCTTGCTTTGGTTGTGAACCCAAGGTTAGGGTTGCAACTTAAACCTATTGACATTTATTTACCTACCTATTAATTTTTTAATTAATAATCCAAAAAATTATATTAATTTAAGCATAAATTTGACCAAATCAAATATTCCACTATCGACAAGTCAAATAGTTAATCATTTTGTCAATCACACTACCAATGATAAAAACAAGGTCCAAATTGAGTACCTAGTCGTGTTAGCACATCCAAATTGACTTGTTCACATTAACAAGGTGGTTTTTTTTACACCTATCATTTTGGGTTTTTTTAAATTAGAAAACCTAATCAAAGAAACCATGAATTGTAGTAATGAATGTTATTCTAATTTCCATTGTTGATGGGTATTCTATAGTTTTGGTTTATCATAAGTAATTTTTTCATTGTTGCAAAACTTCTTCACCTTCTTTAGTTTAAGGTTTTAAATGTGTTGTGTTTTACATTTTTTTAATTTTAGTTTTCATTGTTAATTTACAATGAATGCAAATAGTCAAGATTTTTTTATGAATGAATGACGAAAGATTAAAACGAATTTTTTCATTTAAAACTAATTATGATGTTGGCATTTGTGAAGTCCAAGGGGTTGGGAATGGTGGTGGTGGGGTTGGGAGTAGTGATGATGGGCTTGAATATGAAGCAAGTCCTAAAAAAATAATTATTGATAAAAAGTTTGATGAAGACAATTTGGAGATTTTTGAAATGAAAACTACAGCACGATAGTAACAACTACTTGTCCAATTAAAACTCAACAAAAAGTTTTAAATCACATGGCAAAGATTAAGAAGTATGTGGGCATTTTTCAAATTTAATGATCTTAATGTTATTGTGAATGTTTATAAGTCTCAAAGAATGACTATGCATTTTCTACCAAAATGTGCAATAAGAAAAAATAGGTCAAAGGTTTACCCAAAGCTAGAAAGGCTTGGTTATGTATAACATGACAATTCAAAACATTTTGCAATTTTGAAGTTGTATAAAAAACAATGTTCCAATGTTACCACAAAATTGATGTTCACCAAATTGCTAATAAGAGGAAGATGCCAATTGTGGCCTCCATTGTTGACTTCTTCAATAGGAGTGTCTCATGGAAAAAAAAAAACAAAAAACAAAAAACCTTATTCAAGAACAATTACTTGAGGATTTGGTACTCTACTTGAGGACTACCATCCATTGAACTATATTGAAAGCATGTAGTTAAAAAGGATTATTCTTCATCAATGTAGTTGAGTTGTGTTTCCTAGCAAATGATAACTTGTTAAATGAAGTTATCCAAATGATGGTAAGCAAGGCCATGGAACGATATTTGTTTCCTACCCTTGCTAAAACAACCATAGTTATTGCCACTTTTGATTTGTGGATGTCCCAAGGAGGCTTTGACATGTTTGTGTTTGTTGTAGACTACATCAACAAAAAGTGAAAAACATGCCATATCACAATTGAATATTTTGAGGTTCATGAAACATCAAGGGCCACCATGGCTTTGCAATTGAGGGATTTGTTTACAACTTGGTATAAGTTGTTGGACAAGGTCATAACATATGTTGTTAGGGTAAAAAGATTGAAAAAAAACAAATTCTACTACACATTTCCCCCCAATAAATGAACAATGCAAACGTAAAGATGAAGGTGTCAATTTAACACCTTCATTATGGCCTTAATGAGTTTCACTATAGTTGTCATAGCCCTATGCTACCATTTGTTATGAACATGCCATGTCAAAATGTTGTCAATATGCTACTAAAAAGTGTCAATTTTTTTGACTTTAGTGATTACATAATGTGTTTTAAACCAATCCCAAGGGTATTGGTTATTGTTTAATGCAATTTTTGCTACCATATCCATGTGTGTTATGATGTGTAACAACAATTATAGTACAAGTGATGTGATGCAAGTATATGGCTAACAAAAATCTACTTTATTGTTTAAGGTTTAATGTTTTTTGTTGGCTTTGGTTTTTTGGTCTTTTGTTTAATGTCTTTGAGTTTTTGTTTAGGTTTAGGTTTGTTTTGTTTAAGTTTTTTGTTTAAGGTTTTCAATTAGGGTTTTAAGTTTTAAGTTTTTGGTTTTATCTTTAAGGTTTTTGTTTGGGCTCTAGTTTTCTAGTTTTATATTTAGGGTTTTTGTTTAGGTTCTAAGTTTTTGAACTTTTTTGTTGAATTAAGTGTATTTGGAGCTCTAATTCTATTGAAGAAGTTGCATTGGGGCTACTTAAAGTTGAAATGTCAACTTTCAAAAAGAACTATAAAGCCTAGAAATACATTTAGTCCTTCAACTTGGTGAGTAAAACATGAATAGCCCTTTCCTAATATTTCATATTTAGCATGACAGTTCATGGGCATTATTGGCTCATAGATAGAAACTAAAAGAGTTTTCAATATGACAAGAGTCATCATAGGTTTGAAATGTTGTTGACTTGGGATTAAGAATTTGAACAAGTTGGTTCTTGTTATGAAGAATTGGCCAGATGATCTTGGATTTGGGTGCACAACTAAGCCTAAATCGATCAAGGAATACCTAGATATTGAAAATGGCATGGTGTTGGAAAATGATGATTTGATTGCTGATTTCAATTTGTTTGAAGAAGATTGTTTTTGAGTGCCAAAAAAGTTTGGTTGCATAATATGTGAGGAGCAAAATGGGAGCTACCTAATTGCAATTGGGATTTGGTTTTTTATTATTTTGATTTTGTTGGTTGTAGGTACAATAACCCTAATGGAAATTTGCCCCATTTTGTGTTGTGTGATTTTTTGGATGTGCATGTACCCAAACTCTAAGAGGTAGAGTGCTTGAACAATGGGCAAAGGAAAAATGTGAAGCACATTGATTTTTTCAGAGCTCCACAGTAGGTTTGTGTGGTGTCAATGTTGCTTGAAATATGTGTTATAGATTTGTTGTGGGGTGTATCTTTTTGCAAACTCTAGTTTTAAATTGAGGGACTACATGGGTTTGATGAAACTTCATTGGGTGATTCTACTAGAGTTTTCAGTTTGTAGATTGTAGTTGGACACAAAGTTGCAAATTTGAGTCATTGAACCTATGGTGAATTTCCACATGACCACATAGTCTTGAAATTTGAAGGGTATGGTTTGATGCAATTGTGTTGAATGAATTCAACGTAACATCAATTGTTTGAATCAGTTTCAATGCATAGCTGCTTGAGTGTCTTAGTTTGTGTGTGCATGGTTTGCAAGAGTTTGAGAATGCATTTCACCCCCACCAGTGTTGGTCACACACAAAGTGTCAGACCATCCACTCCACCATCATGAAAAGCAGTGACAAACTGGCATGACCACCCCCTGTCATCATCAAGATCCTTCCTGATGGTGGGTGTAGATAAGTATATAATCATCAGCCCAAAACTGGGCAAACCATTATACAAACTGTGTGCTGAGTTTGCCCCATTTCTGGACAGAAAGAACCCAGTCATAATCTTGGCTAGCAATCAGAAATATAGTGAATAAAAAACATCAATAGTAACCTCATTCAAGCTATATAACAAGCTTGTGAGGGTGAGCTTATTTTGGAGAATGGTGGACAACATCCACAAAAGCTTGTCAGTGTTGTCTTATTTCATAGAATCAATGAACAGTGCTAACCATCCTAAGAAAGATCTACATCAGAAGTGGCTCCCTGGTGTAGTTGATTTCTGTCATTGCAAGTCTACTTCTTCGGCCACATCAACTGCTACCTAGTCAGTCAAGAAATAACATACGAAGGAGGTTCCATTATATCTGGGATTGCTGGAAATTACAAACACATCTTAGTACAACAGAGTAGATTCCTTACTCAATGTGTTCTGTTTTATGAGACCCACATACTTAGCATACAAGGTTTGAGCAATTTTTAGAGCATCACCTTCTGGGTGTACAGGATATAGGTCTGTAGCATCTTGCCAATTGTTTGTCAAGGCTATCCACTGTTCTCTCCAAGCATCAAATGGGAAAGAAGAATTTTGATAGAGAGCCTGTTTCAAGAAACCAATATACAGTGAAGCCCGAGGTTGGTAGTAGTCACGAATCAAACCACTCCACATCTTATTTGCTGCATAAGAACAGAAATTAGTGTCAGATACCTGTGAACATCTGATAAACCTGTCTGATGTTCCGATTAATGCTTTGACCAAGAGACAGCTACACTAGATAATCAACAGTACAAATTGAAGAAATACAGAGTTCACTTCATCCATTTCTTTCTGGAATGGATTTTCACTTCAGCAAAAAGTATGGTTCAATGCACAATAACATGGTTGTGCAAAGGCCACACCTGTACATGGTTTGCTCCAACAATTCCAATGTACACGGTATCATGAAAGCAAGCGTTTCTGGTGGAGGATAGACACAGCAATTCCAAACAAAAAATATCAAATACACTGCTTACCATAGTCATGGAGTGGGCTGGGCTTGTCAGGAGTATTGTCAAACCACATTGTGATCTGTGTCCTTGCATTCCATTCATACTGCCACAACATCTCCAAGACAGATCATGCATACAACATCAGAAGAAGAAATGTTCATGAAAAAGCTACAATCCCCAGTTTTAAAATGGTACTAGCTGAATCACATGATTAGCAAAAACCTGCATTCACCCTACTTTCTTGACTCCTGATGCTATTGAAGTTCTCTTTTCAGATAGCTCAAACTCCCTCATTCATCAATCTTGTATTTGTTATCCAACAGGTTCAGATCACATTATGTCAACTGCAATCCATCCATGCTGAATACAGAAACCTCATAAGATGTCTCCAGACTTTCAAAGGAACTCTCATGCATGCCCCTACCAGAACTCCAAATCCTCAACCCTTGTGCCTAGCATGCATCTTTCTACACATTTTACATTTGGCAGTGAACATACAAGCTTCTTATCCGCCTCTGTGGTTGAAAGAGCCTTGGCATCTTCCAGCCAAGGCCCTAGCAAAAATCCGTCACTCGAGCTGAGTAATGTGTCCAAGTCAGACAGAAGCTCCAGAAAGCAATCACTTGTCATCTCCACTTTGGCAACATTCTGGACTTGAAAATCTGCCAGAATCTGAGAAAGAAGCTGATTTGCTAGCTTTGACAGCACCTGCCTTGTTAAGTCCACCACATCGTACCTGCCAACCACATACATAACTCATTTAGAAAACTTCACTCCTAATGTGGTACTTTGAAGGGAACCTCGTCAGTGGGTATCACAAAGCTGGCCTAACAACTATGAGCCTTGAGCTTCTGCAGTCATCTATTGGGTATAAACACACTTGTCCCATACCTCAGCTTTATCTTAGGAATGTGCACTGTAAGTGTACACAGATCACCATAAGGTACTGAAGGACATCCCCAAAATTGATACAAGTGGCCTTATTTTTCTTGCAAGCTGGACACTGAAAGTAGTAAAAGAGCAGTTTGACCCAGACAAATGTACCATGAAGGTCTGAGACAGTGAGTAGAAACACAGCTTTGGCTAAATGTCTACACAGAGAGACACACAGAGATGAGGAAGACCTGTACGGCTGGTTGTCACCAAGGCTGTCCCCTGAAGCAAGAAGAAACTGCAAGGCTCTTGCAGCATCTCTGGGAGAGTACCACAAGTGTGGAGGATGACCTAAAAGCTGTTGCTTTGTTGACAACTTTGAATGGATGGAGTTGCTTGTCAGTCTCAACCTGCTTTGACTGGACTCTCCATTGAGCACTGATAACTGCAGTATAGGACTGTTATCTGGAAAGTCCACTATTGTATCTCCATTATGATCCTGTATAAGAATTTAAGAGTGACTGTTGAACAACTGACTTAACATATTAGAGAAATCCTTAAAGTGACCCTGCCTTTGGGTCCTCCTTTCACCCCCTATCCATAAAGTGAAGGAATCATGGGTGAAACTCAGTACCACAGTATCTAATGCACAAGATTCAAAATAATTCAAAATATGGGCAACAATGAGCACAGCAGCAGTGAAGGCACTTAGGGAAAAAAAGAAAGATGGTGAAACTCAGATTACCATAAAATTCAGTGTAATATGAGCTTCACTCTGTCTTCAGTCCCCATTTAAATGAAATGTACTTTTTTCTAATCTCACCAATCTTAATGACCAAACTCAGGGTACTGATCCTGTGTTTTCTTTACTTTATGGATATCTCTATTACGGTGCCACAATATGAGGACAAGCATTGCCATGAATACTAACTTGCTGCATCAGATGGTTGCACCAAAAAACAAAGAAAGGTCTACAGGGCTATAAAAACAGATAAGGGGAAAAGGTAAGGGAATGTTACAGCAATCCCATCTGAGCAATTGTAAATGGATCGATGCAATATCTTCCACGCTGTTCTTGCATCTGCTACAGATTTTCCATACCTTCTTGCTGAATAAGCCTCCACCCAATTCTGGATCACAGACAGGATTGTCATGCATCACTCACCAACATGCACGGCACACATACTGCTGATTTGCCACGAAACTTTAGAAGAAACATCAGCACCTCCAGGTGGATTAAACAAGGCTTAGTTATGAGCAGAAAGGTGAACACCTCCTTTTGATAGGCAAAGAGACTACCTCCACATCAACACTTCCATTGCGGAATGCCATCTCGGACATCAAATCATACACCACTGGATTTTGTTCAATGCCTTCCATGCACATGCCAACACCCACCTGAAATTTCTCCCATGAAACAAGCCTCATAAGTAACTCACATATTCAAGCTCTATTGAATATCATGAGGGTATGTGGAAACCACCTTCTGGACCTTTGAAATAGCATCCTCCAAATACAAGACATCAGGGCCTCAATAGCAATGTTATCAGTAGTATCTCTCTGTTCCCCTGTTAGACAAAACCTCTTGACTTGGCTGCTTATCCAGAAGTGAGGCACTCAGAAAGGTTCTGTGATTGAAAAATGGGCCTCAGGAGTTGAGAGAAACTACCATTGTAGAATTTGGACTGGTCAATGCTTCAATAGGGCCTGCACCCACCACATCAAGCCGCCCATACATCTCCAGATTCCCTCCAAAATTGTGTAGCATGCACCTGAAAGGGATTTCAATCTTCTTCAAACTTGTCACTGTGGACACTCTTTTCCTCATTTGTTTCTTGAATCAAAATCTCTTGCCTCCAATCCTCCTTTTCAACCCATTGAGGAACTCATCTCACTGTTAGAAATACATATCTATCAGCCAATAGTAGTCTACTCCACCTGCTAAGCACCTTTAGGTTCTCTCACAAGGAACAGCTTCATGTGAGAGAGACAGAACTATTTACCAGATGTAAGGAATGCCATAAAAGTGATTTGATCGTTGCCAGACAGGCTTCACATCAGCAAAGAGGTCCAAAACTATCATCTTCCCAACTGGAACTGAATGCAGCAATGCCTGCAAATATCAGTTTTGCACAGTCACACGTTCAATAGACTACCTTCAGCAAACATCAGTACCTGAATTGGATGCCCATATACCATAATATGTGACCCAATCACATTGATGAACAGAGAAGAAAACCTTGAAGGAAGACCTTATACTGTTTACTCCTGAAATACAACAACATGAGGACTCTGGCATGTAAGGTTGTAATCTCCTTCTAGTATACATTAGGCAAAGCAAACAGTAAGAGCTATAACAGAATGCTATCATAGCACCTGCATTTGTGGGGGCTGCCAATAGGAATCATCAGCAGCAAACAACCAACCCTGCACAGGCATTTGAACACAGTCAGGGGTAAATGTCTGCTCAATAGACTAGCTTAATGTCTAATCAAGGCATGATAACAAAACACAGGAAATGACTTAATCAGGGAGGATTGAAAATTTGATGAGTGCCTGCATCAGCCAGATTGCATCTTGGTCACCAGCATTCATTGCTTCGAAAACAACTGCACCAAGAGCTGCAATGTAGACTGGGTCATCTGTTGGTGGTTGATTCTCATTGAAGGTATCACTTTGCAAGACAAAACACCAGAAAATAAATTAAAAATGACATCTGCTGGTACACAAAAGACCGAAACTAATCCTGAACTATCAGATCTACCTTGAAAAGTCTACTGTTCACAGGATACCTTTAAAAATACATATAGTGAATGACAGTAACTTCATCTAAGGATTCATAGCAACCCCAAGTGTGCTGTCTAGATATCTGAACCTCCCCTTCTGACAAGGGTGCTCTTCTGATGAAGTGGAAAGTCAACAGTGTCCAGAGCAGCAACAAAACTAACCAATTATAGATGTGCTGGGTTCCGCCATATTCTGCAGAGAATATATCAGGCACAGGTCAATGCACATGCTGACTGTTTGCTAATTCCAATGTGAAACCATCCTCTTCGGAACATCCATACTCAGTTCAAAGAGGCAACAGACAACCAAATCCTAATAATAAAGAACCTCTGTGAAGGTCTACAGACAATATGTATCAATGAGATTGCATAGAAAACTCCACAACAACATTTGAAGGTACACATTACATCTGTTCCAGCCAAACCAAAACAAACACAACTAGAATGAGTGCATTCATAATCTTGTGAGTGTTAATAACAAAGTCATCAGATACCTTCAATCTGTTGTAAGATGAAGGCTTTTCCAATCTCCACAAAAAGTGGGTCTGTGGGGTCCAAAAGATATGTACAGCACCACCTTGGATCACCATCCACTGTATTCCTGGTCATGCATGTGCTCAAATGGTTGGATGCCATCCTAGGTCACAATCATTTCTGTCTCTCCTTGTCTACCAGCTCCATAGTGCACACTCTCCAAGAACTGACTTCCAGGTTGGCCACACTACACAAATCTCTTTCAATGTTAAACTCCAAATTGTCAATGATACTGTAATTGTCAAGGAAAAGGAGAGCTACAATGTAATAGAATCAGATAAGGACTAAGTGCAAACCATTCGCCTAGCCGCGTGATTTTGGCATTGGGGTAGATTTTGGATATGGCAGCTGGGACATTTCCAGAGAAAGCAGGTAATACTGTAGAAGCACTAGCAAGGCCAAGGTCAGAATTTGTACTAGCAGAGAATGATCTGATGTAATCTGCCTCCCAGCCATGAATGTCCATTACTGGAGGCGTCTCTTTCATACACCTCGGAGTCCAAGCCACACAGTGTAAAAGAGGTCTATTATCATAACATGAATTACGATCCTAACTTCTTGCCATTCAAATATACAAACTTATGTATGAATCACCAATAGTCATGATATATTTATTGAGTCTCCATGTGGTTTAAGGCAACAAGATCTATAAGAAAAGGGATGATGCAGAAAACTGACAGGTTAGGAAGGAGCATACCAGGAGTCATGCCAAGATCCCGCATACGAGAAAGAATTCTGATCTGCAACTGCAGCTGCTGGTCCAGCCATGCCTGTGGCAATGGTCCTCCCCACCTGGCAGCACTCCAATGTTTGGTTGATCAGTTACCATTTCAGCAGGTGTCTTTATGCATCCCTCTGCAAGTTCCTGCAAATGGTGCCACTACACCTGATGGGAAAGTCATTTACCTATGAAGATTCCCCATTCGAGCCCAAGCAAGGAAAGCTGGACCACCAAAGTAGTCGTCCAAGTCAGACTTGGTTAAGTTGAAGGTTTTGCTCTGTCAAAGACTTCTGCACTGTTCAGTTGTCAGCCCAAAATATGAAAACAACCCAATTTGATTCCTCGCCCCTCACTATGTATGCACTGTGTCTTGGACCAACTCTTGCATGTAGATGCATATGATGATTTGGCAGTGGAAGGGAGGATTAAGTTACCTGTTAGCAACAACCAGAGATGAGAGTTTGATATCTACCTACAGCAGAACAAGCTGATGACCCCATGCAAGGAATTCACAATGACCAACTCCTTGGCACCAAAAGTATCCACTTACCCTAACAGAGGAACCTAACCAGAAGATCATCAAAGAGTTCTTTAAAGGTGAAGATCTGCTATATAGATCCACAATATTTGGGAAGAGAAATAGATGATCAACCTGAAATACTCTTTGCCAGATTGCCTCTTGACCAGTAAAAGCCAGTGGCAAGTTGATGCCTTGCAAGGCCATCCAATCAATCTCCTTCTCCCATTGGTCCCATTTCCACCACACATAGGAGTCTGCCAAAACAGCACATGTGTGGAATCATCATTGCTCAGTCTCCACTCCCAAATTAAAGTGCACTTCATTTTCTCATCTTTCAAAAGACCAAGTGTCAACTGTAACAAACATAGTATGAGTGTATATTGCAACAACTGTCCCATTTTGACCTTGACAGGAGCCATCCACACCAGTCCAGTTTCCGAAGAGAGGAAAATTCCTGATTGCATGCTGGGGCTGATGACTATGTCTGCAGTTGGTGATTCAATCAATAAAACTTTGAAACTGGACTCTCAGTGCTTGTAAGGCAAGCTTGAAAGAAACAACTACATACAGCTTGATGTGACAACATTCTGGTAGTAGTTCCACTCAACAACCCGGTGTATTGTTATTCCTCCATCCTGCAACTGTGGCAGTGACCCAGGTGGAGGAATTGTAAGGAGCTGTGCCCCTCCTGTCTTGTCCCAGGATACATGAGCACCACACCAATACTTGATATACCAGTGCAGGCCTGCACAGAGCTCCACACCTGTTGTCCCCAAAATACTGCAAGAATAAAACATATGATTATATTGCAGAAAGAGATGAAGCCTGATCTGCAAGCAAACTGCAAAGAGGAGCAAATGTTCAAACAATGCAACCATATGGAATGTGTAAGGCCTATATGACCTGGTCCAACCAAAACCCTACTATTTCTGAGTAGAGGGTCTGAGCCCTTGATTGTCAAGTTTCATCAAAGGGCTATCCTTGATCTATCAGCTAAGAATTTGAACTAGCTCAGATCTGACATGAAAGGCTTTTTCTTGCAAAAGGGTAGTACCTAAGCTCTAGATTTCCTATCCTGTATGGCTTCCAGCTGAAGAAGTAGAGTGTTAGGGTTAAGCAGGAATTGTCACAATGTCTCACATAAGATCAACAGAGTTTAGACATGAATTAGTTGAGCTGAGCTCTAGATTTTCTATCCTGTATGGCTTCCAGCTGAAAGAGGTAGAGTTTAGGGTTAATAGAGAATTGTTAGAATGTCTCTCATAAGATCAACAGAGTTTAGACATAAATTAGTTGAGCTAAGCTCTAAATTTTCTATCCTGTATGGTTTCCAGCTGAAAGATGAAGAGCATTAGGGTTAAGAGAGAATTGTCAGAATGTCTCACACATAAGATCACAGAGTTTAGACATGAACTAGTTGAGCTGGAAGTTTACAACAAATTAAGACAGCTTGTTTTCCAACATACATATGCTCTCAAGCTTGCTACCAGTTAATAAACAGTCATCTGGATGTCACATCCAATGGACAGGTGGAGAAGGAAGGTCTAGGGTTTAAGCATTTACGGTTAAACGGTCATGCAGCTACGGTTCCAGACATATGGCTTGTACTTACATATTTAAAGACAATGAGTGATCAATCCAAAGACCAGGCTTGGATTATCATAACCTCCGCAAGCCTGCATTCTTGTTCAATGTGAATACATCATTGATTGACACAGGGCATTCTGTGACAAGAGAGGAGCATAATTTTAAGGTGGGAAGAATGTATGTATGTATGCATTCCTAGGAGGAGCTTGAAGATATAATAGGGATGTCAATACCAGAGCTGACAGGGTAAGAGACCTTATTTCTGGTGCGGCTCCTGCTGCTTGCAAACCCGAAGAAGGATGATTACGTATATGAAAGCAGTACTTTCCACTACAATCTTCCTGTTCCAAAATCAAAGAATTAGTTCAGAGTCAAAGACAATGACATGACGTAGGGATGAATATTGCTGCCATAGGAACAGAGGCAAAGTAGGAGAGGAAGAGACGACGCTTTTCTTTTCATTTTTGAAACCTTGGACACAATGCGTAGCTCGAAACTTGAAGAATGATTTGGGAGAAGTCTCGTCAGTACACCCCGTGCTGCACGCTCCTGAACGGATGCCTCCGATCTTTCCGCTTCCGCTCTCTTCCAAAAGCCACCCATCTCATGCATTCCAGAAGCTTGCACATACCATGGCTGCACTGTGACAAATAAAAGTACCAACGGTAGTAACCGCAAAATCTCCATTCTCCTCCGTCCAAATAGCAGGACAAATGTTTTTGGCAATATTTTCTTATGCACAACTCCGCGAATGTTGAGAAGATTTTTCCATAGCTACGAATTCCTCGACGAGATGAGAGAGACGAGAGAGAGAGAGAGAAGAGGAAAGGAGATGCGGAGCTCCTTAGCGTCTACGTTACTCAGAAGGCCTGCGCACATGCACACAATTTTGTCCGCTCAGCCACAAAAAGTGGCCTGACTGCCGTTCTTCCGCTCCGCTCAGGCCGAAGTGCAAGCCGGCTTGCACAGCTCGTCCGCTCAGGTCGTCCGCTCAGCTTTTTTTTTTGCCAAACTACCCTATTCAAAAATTGTTGCAGCCCACCGTTCCTTTAAGAAAAAAACTACTACTACCACAGAAGACCCACAATCCAAAAAATAATAATGCTAACCCACATGCCCACAACCTCAAAAAATAAATATAAAAATTGTGTCCTTCCTTAAACACAGTCCTTCTTCACAGTTCTTCTTTTCTCAACATGTCTCAAATACCGAGGGTCTCAATTAAAGTCCATAGATGGGTCCTACAACTAGTGTAGGTCGATCCTAACATAGGGTCAAAGGCTCATAGGTAGGTCCTCATCTAGCATAGGTCAGTTGTTATGTGACATAGGGATTGAGATCCATAGGTAGGTCTTAAATTAACACAAGATTTTGATCATTGTGTAACAAAGGGTATAAATATTGTGAAAAAATCATGATTTAAATAATGGTTCAAAATTTTAAAATTGGAACACTAAGAAAAAATATATATCATAGTAGTGACATACGAAATACGAGTATTTTTCGAAGGTGCTCAAAAAGAAGTATTTTCAAGTATTTTAAAAAAAGCATTATAATGATACAAAGGTTTGAAAATTGACCTTTGTATCAAGTGTTTTCAAGTATTTTTTTAAAAGCCCAAAAAAAATATAATACGCATATGTTTGAATCGAATTGAACGTATGTCACTATTATGATATATATAGTCATTATTATGATAACAACATTGAATCAAAATGATCACCAATTGAACCTATTATCAAAGATATAAGAGTTGGTAAATTTTAATCATTCATCATAACAAGGATTCAATTTCCAATTCAACTTGCAATAACAAGAACCATCCATTGTTTTCACAGATATAATTAAATGAATTGGTTTTTGATCCCATTAACTTTAAAACATGGATTAACATATATAACATTATCTCACATTTGAACAAAAAAAAACAATTGTTATCTCCTCTCCAAAATGAAATTTTTTCTATGGATCCAAGAGTACATATAAAAATAAATAGATTAATAACAATTGCAATTTAAATACCATTAATTTTCAATTTAAAAACTTACATAATTCTCATGTAATTATATAAGCCTTGAATACAACTTTAGGCCAACATTATGAAAACATCATTCATAATCATAACCTTTGAAATTTTCTCACTTCTTATGTCTTATAGAATCAAGAATACACCACACATCGAATGTGGGCACACTAAGGTTGGTGGTACTAAAAATGGCACCTACATGTGGAGTCCACAATTTAATTTTTTCGAATTTTAGTTCAAATGTTTAGTGTTTTGGCAATGGGTGCACGCATGGTAAATTAAACTAGCTACGTTCCTTGCACCACAATAAAAAAGTAGGAAAAAAATAACTTTGAAATAGGGGAGGGGAGGTGGGACAAGGTTCATTTTAAATCTCAAAATAGGGTAGTTCTATAGGCATGGTAGGCTCCTTCCCTAATATGATTAGATTTTTGGTTGGAAAAACCATTATTACTTATCAGCTTCCTTCCTTCCTCCATTTAACAATGTCACCACTTTAGGAAGAAGGGGGGAATAGAAAGGTCCATCAAGGAACATTTCATTGTTTGTGTGTTTTTGGTGAGTTGTTAAATTTTTCTTGCATGTTTTTTTGAAGTCCAAGCATGGTTGTTAAGGTTTCAAAGATTTGGCTGGTTTTATTACATTGTTAAAGGGAAATTTGAACAATGGTTTCTAAAAATTGAAAAAAATAAAAAACACTAAATTCATTTCTACCATGACAAGTTCATTTGTGTGTGTTATTTAGTAGTACCAAAACTTGGTGTACCATGTGCATTGGTGTGTTCTAAAATAGTGTTCAAGGTCGATTCAGTGTTGTAAATCATAGTAGCACTCAAAGCTAGTTAATGTGTTTTAGAACATTCATGTGGTTTTATTATGTTCCTGGAGTAGTTGCAAAGTTGTATTCCTTTTACTTTGATAGTTTCATTGGGTGCCATCATACTAACATGTACCAAAGGCAATCATAACCACTATTTAAAAGTTGAATAAAAGCAACTTATGACAATTTTGACACTAAATGCACAATTTGAAAATATTTTTCAATGACATATATTTGGATATTTTTTAATATACACCTTAATATAATAGTACAGTGAAACCTCCCAAAATTTGTACCTCTCAATATTGATAACCTCTCGAAATTTATAAAAAATTGCTGGCCCAAGTTGGGCCTAGCAAAATTTCTATAAATTTATTTTTTATAAGATCTGGCTGGCCTAGACATTTTCAAATTTTATAATGCGATGATATATTAACTAAATTGGTTCAATTTAGCTGATATATTAACTAAATTACCTATTTAAGCGGAGCTGAAGTAGTCAAGAACAAACTTTTGCTTGAGGCCTGTCATGCTGATCTTCTTCACAGCCTCCTTCTGCTCCTTCAAGCTCTCACTAAACTCATGATAGCTCTCCTTTTGCTGCATCCAGAATAAGGTCAGACCCTCCAGATATTCCTGAGCTTGACGGGTGCTGATTTTTGGCGGTTCCACATTATCGTCATTGTTGCTTGTCGCATCTTCATCCTGTTGTGGGTAGAGCTCTTCAATGATGCGGTTGGTGATGTCCTCATCATTTGACGCCACCATGTAGTTGTTCTCCTCCGGATAGTTGAGAAGATTGCGGATGTCCATAGGATTTCTGTATGGAAGCTGAGCCACTTAATGCTGTAGCTCCTAGATAAGGGCGGTGGGAGGACCAACTTCCCCTTGTTGTGTGTGGATGATGTCACTAGTCCAGATTTTGCAATGGCAGAAGCAGTTGGCGATTGTGGCAGGTGAAACATCCTCCACCCAGGCTGGGACTGCTAGGTGAAACGCATCTAGAATGCTGATCTTTTCTGGATTGTCGATGTTGTTCTCGTAGCCATCCAGAAGTAGGTTGTTGAATCGCTTTCTGTAATATGCTTTGAATGTGCGTATGATCCCAACATCGCAAGGTTGGACTGCCGAGGTCATGTTTGGCGGCAGGTAGAAAACGTGGGTGTTGCGAAGGACCACATTCATCTCCACAAACTTCTCCAAGGGGATGTGGCCCAAGCAGTTGTCCAACAATAAGAGGACTTGGCGACCTTGTATCCGGCGATCAAAGTCCAGTAGCCAAAGTCGAAAGACGTTCTGGGTCATCCACGCCTTTGCATTAGTGTGATAACAGGCGCCCAGCGTATCGCGGTTGATACCCTTGAAATAGCGTGGATTCAAGTGCTTGCTGATGATCGTCAACAGAATCTTCTCGCTGTTATCCAAGTTTACGCAAATGACAAGAGTGATGCGCTCCTTGTTGATTTTCCGACCTTCCAGCTGATGGGTTGCCAACAAGTTGTCGGCTTGGAGACGCCAATAGAGGCCAGTTTCATCCATGTTGAACACGTCTTTCTTTGTGTACACATCAACAACGGCGCGGATGTTCGGTAGCGCCGCGCCAACTGCTTCCATGTCTAGCACACCGCTTTCCCCAAAACGGCAAAATGACTTGATCCCGTGTTGGTCTTTGAACTTCTCCAGCCAGCCTTGTGAGAATGCCATCTCTGGAACATCAGGATGAAACTCTTGTAGGAAGCGTGCCACCTTTGCGCGCAGCATGTCTCCGTTCAGGTTGACCTTGTCTTATTGCTCAAGGAATGAACGTCTGAACGCAAGCTCCATCTGCGGGTACTACACAACCTAATGGGTACGCAGTGCTAGTTGCGAGGGCAGGACACTGGTGTCTATCGCCATTGCCAGCAATTCATCACTGCATTTCAGGGTGAGGCTAACGGTGGCTTTTGTGACGCATACGCCATGCGTAGTCCAGAGCCATTCCTTCAACTCTCCTTGCGTGAAGGTTGGACGACGGTGCTTCTGTTGGCACAAGGCGATGCGCATCCCTTCCGTGAGGTGTCCCAGGGTGTTGTTGTATTTGCCCATGGTGTGATAAGAGAAGGAAGTCGAGGGTGTTGAGAGAGTCGATTGAAAGAGAGTGAATTGAAGGTTGGAGCTGAAAGGGCAATGATACAGTAATGGGCAAACCGTCATTGGTATCAATTATTGAGCCACGTCATTGATGCCTCTCCTATAATTAATAACCTCCCAAAATTTATAGCTTCGACTCGGTCCCAACCTTATAAAATTTAAGAGGTTCTACTATATTAAAAAAAATTCAAAAATTTATAATTTTTTTGAAAGATGTATTAAAAAGATTTCAAAAAGATTTTAAGAATAAAACATTGGTTTAAGGGGGCACATGTGATTCATAATAGAGTGGTTGCATCCCATTATTGTGTTCTTTCCTTGTTATTAAACTACATATCTAATATAATTCCTTTATTATACAATGCCTAAAAAGTTTGTGAAACTAGGAACCTTGATTCCATTTGATGGAAATAGTTGAAAAATTGAATTTGTCTCAAAACACCAAAGGCAAAAACTTGAATGAGCAAGTCAAAGCTTTGATCGTGCAAGTTGGACGTGAAATGACTTTGCTACTAATCTAAATTTGGTTACAATAGATCTAGATCTTCGTAAAGATATTACTAATAAGGTCATCTTTCAAGATGAATTGGTCTTTGTGTTTAGTGAAAGGAACCAAATGGTTGGAAGGTGAAGGAAAACGAGGAGTTTTTTACACGTGAATTTGCATCCTTGCAAAAGCTTTATGAAGATGTGTATGCACACTCACCACCCAACGATGAATAGCCAAAGTTTTCTTGAAAGGTTGGCCATGAAAACAAAAAGGGCGAGGTTGTCAACTGGGCATTTTACGTTTTTTACACCACACAAAAACAAATGAAAAGGGTCAAGGGGCCTGCACCAACATTGCTACCAACAACTTCAAAAAGGAAAGATGTTGCAACTTCTTCCAAACATAGGCTTCAAACTTCTCAAGACCCTCCAAGCAACATTGAAGATGATGATTGCTTTTTAGTGGAGGAACCACAACATTTGAGAATTTATTTTCCAAAACAAGATTTTGTTGCAAAAGGTTTGTTGGAAAAAGTTGAAGCTAAGGAAAAGACCCTTGTTCCATCGAAAGCAAAAATGCAGAAGGAAAAGTGTGAGCTTGAATTATTGAAAATTCAAGTTCAACTAGTTAAATTTAATTGGTTATTGGAGTAGGAAAGTAGCTAGGTTACTTTCATAAGGTTGAATTACTTTCTTCACTTATATTATATTTGTGGTTTGGTCTTTTAATTAAATACCTTTATGTTGATGGTTTGGTTTTCCTTTCTGCACAAGTTTGTGTATTTCATGTAACAAAAACCTTAAAAAGTTTTTAATGTTATGTTCCATGTTGTGAGGATCGTGTTTTAGTTTCCTTTCAATAAAGATTTATGTTTGCACTTGATTAGATCTCCTATTTGTTAACATGAATTTCAAGTATAGTGGCTAACATCCAACTTGCTAAACCAAAAAAAAAGGATATGACAAGGAGTTGAAGAAACTAAGTAATTGGAACAAACAATATGTCATTAGCAACATGAGGTGGTTGTTTGTGGGGCTTTAGATCCATCTATTGACTCTCTATAACAAGCAACATAAAAACTTAAAAAGGCAAAGCAAGGCCATGAAGTGCAGCAATATTTGATGAACTATTGTGTGCTTAGGGTTGAAGAAGGTGAAAAGGATTGTGAGGCAACATCTCAGAAATTGGCAATCGTTATTTCAAATCTTGAAGTTCTTAACTTTCATATAAGTTGTACCAAGTTATGGATCAAGGGTCTTTTGCATCAAATCCATTTGATGTCTAATGGGTCAAGAGTCCTCATTGCACCCTTACTCATAAAAAGCCTTAACAACTTACCAGCAAGCCGATCAAGTGTGATTGTGGTGATGGCTTGCCCAATATGTGGTTTTTATTTCAAGGAGAATGACATCATAGTTGCATCTTGCTGATGTACATATCATCCTTTTTCCCTTGCAATGTTTATGGAGTTTGAACCTAACAAATGTGTAGAACCCGCTTGTGGGAAGGTGTTCATTAACCATTGGATCAATAGTTTTGGGTTCAAATAGATCAGTTTTCCAATGAAAAAATCAAAGAAGAAAAAGGATTGAGAGCCAATCAAAGCACAACAAAAAGTTTCCAAGGTTCAATTTCAATCAAAAGTTGTAAGAGTTTTGGCCTTTTTACATGCATTTTGAATTATAACCATCTCTAATTTTTCAAGTTACATAGTTGGACGCCTTTTTCAATCATTTGCACAAGTAGCTAGTACATGGAAATATTTACACATCGTGGTTAACCTCATTAACAAAAGATAACTTGTTAAGTTAACATTGGAAAGTAACTATATGGTTTTTAAGGTTTGTTTCCATATTAACACTTCAACAAAATCAAACTTTGTGCAAGTAAATCACTAACTACAATTTTAATGTGATCAAATATGCAAGTGTTTTTGAAGAAGGTGGTCAACTAGATTTCACTAAAGGTAAAGTATGCAATTTTGTTTCAAGTGCTTTTCAAATAAGTTTCAGTAGTACTCAAGTATTGAGTCCATTTTGGTTGTTTGGTGCATTTTATATTATATTATATAGGTACAAATTTACTTATGTACTTGCAATCTTTGAGGTTGTAAATCAATATAGTTAAAAATTGGTGGTTGGTGTTGGGTGTGGAAAATAGGGTTTTGGACCACAAATCCCTAAACCAATATTTACTAGTTAATCCAAAACCATAAAGTAGTTAGGGGTGACCCATATATTCAAATCCACATCCAATATGTGAAATTGTGTTGTTAAAAAATAACATATAATGTATTCATTAGTTAGAGTCCACTGAACCAATTAAATTAAGTTCACTAAATTGGCTACAAGTTTCCATTAATTAACATTAGTATAATACTACTTAATGGATTAAACTAAAGTTCATTGAACTATTTTAAATTTCCACCCAAGTTCCACTGGATATGGGCCAACTCCACTTATAAACCCTTATTTTAACATTACAATAGCCTCACAATCATATTACAAAAACAAATTAACATTTCACACAAGTTTATTATGTAAAAGTCCGTATATGTTTTTATGGTTGTGATATAAGATGTTACATGATGTTAAAAGTTCACCTTGCAATGAAATGATGGCATTTTATTTTCAAAATATTAAGTTTGACTTTACAAATGTTATAAATTAATTAAATGAGTCCCTTTATAATTTTCAATCATATCCCAACACATTGTACCAAATTTAAATGTACACCCCCCCTCCCCCCCCCCCAAATTGCCCTTGGGACACCAAAAACTTGACACCTTAGTATGCCAAAACCCCATCAAAACATGTGCACAAATTTATAAATTCATCAAAGTATTCATATATTGCAATCCATGATGGTTATGGGTTAATGATGATGTATGACATACACATGCACTTAAATTCTTTCAATACAATAACTAATGATGGTTTAGAATATGTAGAAACAATTTTTAATATTAATACAAAAAGAAATACATATTGTATGTGTGTATAAAATTCATTCATGTTCAATTTATACATTTCTAAAAAATCTTCAAAATATAATTCAACATTATTTCAAACATTGTCCAATCATCAATGTGGGAGATTTTAATGTTGACATTCTAAAAGATAATAACCAAGCAAAAAAAAAACAATAACTATTAGATTTCATGGATAAATTCCATTAAAATCACAATTTAGTGATAGCACCACACAAGTTGGATTTCCATTAAACCATATATGGGCAAATGCTTTTGGAAATGAATGCAAATATGGTGTAATAGAAACATATTGGTTAGATTTTCACGAGTCGATTTATATTGCACTCAAATTACCAAACACACTTTTAATGTATAACAAAAAACCATTAATGTCTCCACTTATGTAAAGTGTAATGTTTGTGATTGTATGCATGTAAATGTTGCATTTTCTACCTAATTAATTACTCCCAAAATGTTGGCACTTTGTGGCTTGAATTTGTATTTTTACAT
The DNA here is from genome assembly GCA_963921925.1 of Sphagnum tenellum. NCBI lineage: Eukaryota > Viridiplantae > Streptophyta > Sphagnopsida > Sphagnales > Sphagnaceae > Sphagnum > Sphagnum tenellum. The sequence goes on from OY998142.1 coordinate 6,406,796, forward strand.
TTTTTTCATGGACCATGTGCAAACAAAAATCATAAATATCAATAACAAGACAAACAAAATTTGGACAATTTTTTTATCCACACATACATTCATCAAACAAGATAACAAAATATCTTTCATGGAAAACCTAGACCCAAAATGTGACAAAAACAAATGTAAAATTTGTCAAATTCTCAAACTTAAAAATGAAAATGAGACTAAGAATAAAAATCTTTCATCTAAATTATATCCATTCAATATTGATGTTTATTTCAAACATCAAAATACCTCATGCACATTGCTAAAAATTGTTTACATTATCCAAGTTTGAAAAGTTGGATTTTCTTAAACAATATGATTAATCATTATTTACAATTTTACATTCATTTATATGATTAAAGGAGAGAATGAAACTATGGTTTCAATTTCTAAATATCCACAATGAATTCTAAGAGGGTTAGAAAAATTTATTTCTTAGCACAAATGTGAAAAAAATATTTTCATGGTGTTTCATAAAGCCAACAATCTTTCATCCAAGTTCACAGTAAAACATTAAACGTAATACCCTAAATTTTCAGTACAGAGCCTCTCATGGCAGAGCCGCTTGTTTCTTTTGAAGAAGGCCTCCATCTTGTTTTTCCTTTGTAGAAGTTCAGCTCTGGGCTGGCATCATAATACTTTTGTTTGTGGAATTTTTCTTTTGCATAATGCCCTTGTTTGACATTTGAAACTGTATCATTTCGCTACAATATGGTGAAATTCATTCATGAACTTTAGCCTTAATCCTACCATTGACATGTCAAGCTCACCATTAAAACCACTTGAACCACCAAAGGCCTAAAAGTAGATTTGGAGTTGGGCCCCAATTTTCACTTGTAGTAAGTGTGTCCATGTGACTTGATGAGACCAAATGTGATCAATAATTAATGAAACTGGCAAATGGAATTGGTAAAGTACCTTCATCCATTCCTATCTCTTCCTTGCCCAGAAACCTAAGTAGGCCTCATCATTTTTCCCGCTCATTCTTGTATCTGCTTCAAGTCATGGGACTTCTTTTTTTTTCCCAACCCCAGCACCCATCTATGGTGGTGAAAACCATGGCCCTCTATTTCATCACTTTGGTTTGACCTCCCATGTAGTGAAATTTTTTTAAATGAAATAAAATGGAAAGGTCCCATCGCTGGCGTGGAAGGTTGCCCTGGCCTTGGTGGAGCGACAGCAGCTGCCATGGCTATTGTGATCAGTGCATTTAACAGTGATCATCCAAACTATGTTTGCCCCAAAAAACCTCATATCTAGTTCCAACTTCCAAACCCTTGTCTAAACAGTGTCAAAAGTATATGGAGGCATTCACGAGCTCATAGACGTTCATCTTTTTCTGGGAAGTAGAATCCAGTATCGCCCAACTGTGGAAACAGAACGACAGAAACTGTGTAGGCCGTGATTGTGAACACTGTTTCTATGGCAAATCATAAATAAGAGCTTACGCCATAGTGAGAGCTCTAGTCCTTTTGGTGGCCCTAGTTGAACTCTAGGTCTCCATGTCTGAAGCACTGGGATTTAGATTGACACCTACGACACACTCCAAAATTTTCTCAGACCAATGCTACCTGACTTTGAGGTTTGCGTGGACCAGATCTCAGCAACTCAACAGAAAATGGTTAGATAATTCTATCAACATGTAGCACATTTGTGAAGTTTATATATGATGGCCACAAATTTGCTCGGATCTGCACAACTAAATCAGTCTTTTGGAACAGTCGTTTTCAATTTCTTCAAAGATTAGCATTCGCCACGATCAGGTTCTGAGTGATTGAGACCTCACTGAGGACTGATTATATATGTTCACAGCAGCTTCACTGTATATTTATTGAGATAATTTAATCGATGCTTTGTAGAGGAATGCCTAGTCTTAATGCACCGATGATCAGTTTATACACGTCGTCTTCGCTTCCTTCCACCATGGCTCGCAGAAAGTGACTATCTCGTTAGCATGTTCAGCTAGATCCCAACTTAGCGCCATATTTATCATATCGTGATGTGTTGCAGGGTTCAGACTCGGTTCAAATTATTTCCAAAAGCAGCTCCAAAGTTTTCAATGTACTGTTTGAGGTACATCTAAGCTTGGTTGCTGCAGATCAATATAATCTCATGAATTCTCATTGCTTCTAGAAAGTTCTTAAATCCAACGATTGACCTGTCGTTTGCCTGAGTTGGGGCTTGATCTGCAACTAGAACCATTGAAGGCCACACGTAGACACCTCTTTATCGGTCGGTGATCGATCTTCCTTTATGATTAGTCTGCACTACCACTCGGGGTTGCAACGTCTGCATCGGCCCTATGCTCCAAATCACTCTTGTTCTCCTGTGTGTGTCTATAGACTATATGGCGCCAAATTAACATGACATACCATTATACAGTTTCACGTGTAGGTAAAGATCTGCTGCATAACAGGCGAAACCTCTCAAATGTCATCACAGTGAAATGCTTTTGGTTAAAGCGAACTGGGACACAAATTATACCCTGCTAGGCAGCGGGAACAGCAACTGTGCACGCATGCAAAACTTTTTCCAGCAGGAGTCGGTGAACCTTCATGAGGTGACTGCTTTTTCTCGGGTATTAAGCACAACGACGCACGTTAATAACGTTTCTCGGCCAATCTCAACACGTGCAATAGAGAGGGTGATGCCCCTCTAGGTTGCAAAGCCTGTGACACTAGTAGAAATCATAATTTCCAGTCAGTGTAGCGGGCCTGCAGCATGAGCGGTCATGGGCTTTTGAAAAGCTGCATATTGATATGTCAATCCCAAGCTCACTTGAGCTTACAGAGACAATGTATGTAGCAACATAGTGTTCTGGTTGCTACTCTTAACAGGAACCTTTCAAATCTATCTCAAATTTGTGACTACATTAGTAGTATCCCCAGCTCTCTATGTTCTTAACACCTGACAAGTTATCCGAACTGCTCTCAAGCAGCAAGCTATCACGAGCCTAGTGCTGAGGTTGGGCCATCTGATAAGCTTCGTAGAAGTCTGAAGATTTGGCCTAGCTCCGCATTTATGCATCTTGGATATTATCGTAAACGCTCAAACTACTGCCACCACGGCTTCACGATGCTACATTGCTATCTATTAAGCTCGGTGCGCCCATCGCATGCGCAGACCTCTGATTCTTGGAAATGTTCCTTCCAAATGTAAGATACTAAAGGTGTGTACCCATAAAGTCCGAAAGGATACCCTGATTTAGAGCAGTCAGAAATATTTCGAGAATATACACATAGTGTACGAGGACTGGAGTTTAGGAATAATTACAACGTGAGGGCTCCTCCATGATCAGTGCTCCAAAAACGTATGCCATCCAACGTGGACGCTCGACAGGTGTTTTTCAAGACGACGGAGTGATCGGCGATGAATCCGGATGATTATGGACGTCGTGTCTCATTGCGTGGCTGGCATTAGGACATGCATGTTGTTTGCATTCCTACTGCCGCCGTCGACGGCATCAGAGGAACCCGGAGGAGGTCGCTTGCGTTTCTTCTTTTCGTAAGCAACGCCTCGCGCCTTCGCCTGCATTTCGCGCACCTCGCGAAGGTAAAGACGTACCGTCCGAGCTCCAAATGGGTTTGACTCAGGCTTCCCGCCGTTCTCCTCGAACGCAGCCCGTAATCTGCCGATGAGCGCATCGAGAGACCCCCACGCTTGGCGAAGCGGGCATGAACAAGGGTGAGGAGGATGTGGAAAGCCGAAGTAAGGGCATGTGGGAAGATGCACCTTCGTCTTTCCGAACTGGTCCAAATATTTCACGAAGTCGAGAACATGTGTGCCGGTACATCTGGCGAGCGGCAGAGGCGGTCGATGGTTGCCCAGGTACTGGCCAAAGGTGTTCCAATCTCGTCGCTTCTGCGCTTCGTAGCGGCTAGGCGCTCTCATCGATCCATGATCCTGCGCCTGCAGCTGATTATGACCGAATCCTATACCACCACCACCGTAAACCGCCTCCCCTCCCATATTCGAAGTTCCTGCCCCATTGTCGACCAGTGATCCTCGGCCCACTAGGCCCGGGTCGCCACTCATGAATCACGATTACACCCGCCTACTGGACAACTCGCCCTACTCTGCGATTTGCGAGAAGCTGGAGTACTATCCCCAGCTCTCACATGCAGCCACTGTGTAGTTCCTGCAGTTGACAAATTTTCTAGCTAAACCCCCAGACTGTTCCTGTCACTGGGTACGGCTTGAGACGTCTCAAGCCCCGGTTTTTTTGCATCTGGTTTGCGAGTGGCATACCCAGAAACAGGCACTACCTCTCACACATAAGCGAGCAACTCACACAGAAAACCACATCAATCCTTCCTGGCGATAATCTCGCTTACTACGAATTAATCCCTGTGCCAGGGCCTAGTTTCTCCTCCTGAGAACCCGGAATCGATCGAATCAGACCAACGTCCCCAATAGCTAACTCGCAAGCGAGGTCCGATCGTAGCTGGTTCCCGAGACCCTACCAGTAGCTTCAGCAGCTACTGTCACAACCCTCCTGCGAGGTCGGAGGTCGATACTCGATACATCAAAGCACCTGCTACATGGCACACAAAGTGGTGTAGTCTCGCGTGAACGATAAGGAGGGGAAATAAAAATCTGACATAACAACGCACCGAACCTGTTGGAAAACCGTATTCGCGCTTGTCAGACATAACTATTCAGACGCTGCTGCAACGACAAAAGTTACGCAGATCCGTATCCCAAGGTCCAGTTCTACTACGAACCTCCCCTCGGCGCTCCCGACGACTTAATTCAGATTCCACATATAATGCCGTAATTACGACCCCACCAATGTATTAGGTTCCCTAGCAACAACTACAGCAGGCCGCCCGCGGGCACTGAGCTGTGATGAGGCCATTAAAGCAGGCCGCATAAGCCAGCGCGCCTCCAAGAGGCTAGACCTAATTGCCTCTGCAAGTGCGTCAGAGAAATTATCGAGCTACTTGATGATGAATCAGCTGGCTTGTGGGAGCGATGTAGCTTGTAGACCATCGACGAGCTTGCTTGTTGGTGGACATGGTGGTGGGGCGGGAGTTAGAAGTAGGGAGGGGAGGGAAAAAGGACGGAAGAAGTAGTCTGCCTTCTTGCCCTACCTGGGATGCCTGCCTACCACTACCTACCTGATGGCAGTTTAGTGAATCGGGTACGGCCCGCGGGGCCCGCCCGCAAGTGCACGTGCAGGCCGGGCAGACCAGGACCACCTTGCATGCGTTCACCGGATGGGCCCCAAACTGCTAACCCCTGCCCGCTCGCCTGCCAGCTTTTCGTGCTGTTACCCACCCATGTGGCCTCTTTCCCACGCATATTTTTGCGCGTTCATTACCCCCACCCCCACAGTAGCAACCCTGACCAGTCTTCACCAACGTTGCAATTCGTCAAAAAGCCTGGTTCGTGAATAGAACTTGAAGGCGGTGTCCTGCCATCAGAGATGCTGCCTATCTCTATCCCTCCCATGGTCAATGATTTGTTGAAGAATATTGGTGAATTTGAGTAGTGTTAATTCCAGTGTTGGGCGGGTATCAAAAAAATATGTGAGAAGTGGTCAGGGTTTCAAGCCAGTTCTCAATTTGAATATTTCAGGGTATCAGATTGGGTGATACTCTTTATGAAATGTGGCTGCTGGGTATTTACAACATTTGAAACCCTGATAGAATATTTTTAAAAACCTTGTCAGGGTATTATAATTTTAAGGGTCAAAGTTTCAAGTTTCCTGGTTAGAAAAAAATAGTCAATAGAATTTAGTGTTTAATCAATAGTTAGATTTAGTGTTTAGGCATTGTTCAATGCAAAATTATATAAGGGTTGCAATTTTTTTTAAATGTACCAAAATCTTGTTATGTCACCCTTTTTTGTCTTTTTTACCGTGTAAAAACACATTTATTGATGATTATGATGAAATCTAGAATTGTAATAGTCTAAAATATAATCCTTTTGAGATTTTTGACAACTTTTGATTCATTATTTTATATGGGGATTAAAATATAAGGTAAAAAAGGATTGCAATAAGGACTACACCCTTTTTGTCCTGTGTGGTACACCTTAAAGGATTTTCACCCAAAGCAAGGGTTTTATAAAAAAAAATCATTTTGTGTTGTGTTTTTTGTTTTCTTGTTTGTTAGTGAGTTTGATTTGCTGGTCTTTTTCATTTTGTTGACATTGATGTTGTTATTGTTGGATGAACCTCCTGCTCCTTCTCTCCATTATGTTGTTGTCGTTGTTGTTGTTCAACAAAGCTCCCAATCCTCTTGATGCTCCTCCTCCTTCTTCTTAGTGTCATTGTACTATTTTTCTTAATGCAATTCCTCTTTCCTCTCGACATCGTTGTTTTTAAAAAAAACATAATTCCTTCTCTTTGGTGCAACTACAACTATTCCTCCTTAACATCAGTGAACTCCTTTTGCTCCTCGATGATGTTCCTTCTCCTTAACGTTATTCTTGTTTTTCTTCAATGTTGCTTCTAGTCTTTTTCAACAGTGTTCGTCCTTGTAGTCATTCCTCTTTAGTGCCGCTCCTGCTCCTTGATGTGACTCCTACTCTTATTCAATGTCATTTTTGTTCTTCAATGCCACTCCTACTCCTTGTATTTCAAGTACCTTTATCCCTTCATGTTGTTGTTATTCTTCCTTTTGATGTTACTCCTACTCCTCCTATTTCAAATTGGTACTTCCCCCTTTCATATTTTTGTAGGTGTGGGAAGAACAAGCTTTCCAAATTCAACTTTTTTAGGCCAAGCTTGAAGGTGAATTTGTTTTTTCTCCAAATGTCAGTTTGTTGATGACTTGTTCCTTGTTTTGATTATCTATGTTTTTTTGGATAATTTTGGTTGACAAGTTTTTATTTCTTATGTGCAAGATTTATTTGGACATGTGTCAATTTTACAAATTACATTTTATTTGCACATTTGCATTGTATTTTTTTCAACACATTGCATCTTCTTTTTAATTTTTAAAATATTTTTTCTAAATGTTCAAATTGCTTTTCAAAGCATAAATAAGCAAAACCCTTATTTTGGAAATAAATAAATTTTATTTCTAATTTCTCCTTCAAGGTAGGTAATATTCTCGTGGAAAATGGGGGAGTCAAGTCAAAATGAAAATCTAATTTTGATTGAAGATGAGAATGAAACTAATCAAAATGAAAATGAACAGTGAAGAATATGTGAAAAGAACAAAATGTGCAAATGTGAAAAAACATTTAAAATAAAAAAATGTGGAAAATATAATGAATTTTTTTTTGCAAAAATTACACATCTAAAAAAAAATGTGGGGGGGGGGCATAACAAAAATATTCTATGTTGGGCATTTTATTGTGTGAGTGATGGGAAAGAGGTTGGAAAAGTAAGTCATCAAATCATGAAATGTATTCTATGTTATGTTAATATTGTGAATGTTCTTAATCTAAGAACTAAAGAAAGAAAAGGTTTTTATAACATACTATAAGACTTGTGGTATAACTATTTTGAAAAAACATATAGGTGCATATCATTCCATCATTACAAAAAAAAATTGAATAAAAGGTTAACAATTTAATAGCAATAACGTTGAAAAACAACCTATAAGAAAAAGGCCAAATGTCTTAGGAAGTGTAATTTTTGTTTTTTTTTTGGTCATAAGAAAACCTTTCAAAAAAAATGATGTCAATAGTAGAAAAATGTCAATTTGTGAGCAGAAAACAATTACAATAACCTTTATAACTAATTTTTTAAAAAATAGCATAAGTGAAGTCGCATTGAACCCTTAGTTGAAAATGATGACTTAGCATGATGTCAGCACACTTCCCATGGATGAAATATATGGTTAACATGTACACTTTCATCCTTTGACTAGTGTATAACATTTGTAGCTATTAACCATTCTTCTGCAACTAATAAATAACCCTATCACTAATTGCCATTTGTCAACATAATTATTTTTTGTTCAATTTTTTAAATTATTGAAATATTAATCTAGGCCATCCATTATGAATGGCCATACATTCAACACATACTCTAATAAAATTTTGACAAATGGAAAAATTTGGAATTTTTTAATTATGATTTTATGTAATATCTAATGAGGAAAAATCAACATGACCCAATTTCAACTATTTACATGATGACATTTGGATAAAGGATATTTTGACACGTGGCAAAATCAAAAGTTTCCATGTGGCATATTGATTGAATTTTTTAAATTAAAATAAATAATTACATACATAGGTGGGTAGGTAGGTAAAACTATGTGCATAAAAAGTACCTACGTACCTAGGATACATACCTACCTAAGTTATTTACTTACTTACCCACCTAGTTACCTAAATAGGAAGGTAAAAAGGTAGAAAAGTAGGTGGGTAAAAAGATAACCATGTAAATACTTTTTATTTTATTTTATGTTTTGCCTTTAAGGTTAAGCTTCTTTGAGCTCATCCTAGGTGGCACATGATTTTTAATGTGAAATTCAAAGGGAGGCACCTTCTTTATATACTTTGTAAGATGACATTAGAAAACAAAACGTATGGGTCAAACCTTTTAGTTGCACCTTAATCACAAATTCAATTGCAACTAAAAATAATTCTTATGCAAGTTTTGTATTTATTTTTAATTTTGTAAATTATACAACTAAGTAGGTAAGAAATAAGTAGCTAACAAACTAATTAATTAGTTAGTTAATAACTAATAACCTACGAGTCAATGGAAACTAAGGTGGTTTACTTTTTGTCCCTTTCTGAACTTTTTGAAAAGAGTATTCTATTTAAATGCCACAAAAAAAAAATAATAATAATAAAAATTAATCATCAATTTGACAAAAATATTTATGCATTAAAATTGACAACTTGAATAAGAATATTTATTAAGGGGCGAAATTCAACAAACATACATCAATCACATAGTAATGAACTTTTAAAATAATCATATGGACTATACTCTAGGTGTTGCATTAACATTCAAATGCATTTTTTGTTATGATTTTATCTCAAAGAACATTTATAGTGATTCAATATATGATACATGATGGGGAAAAAAAATGGATTGAAAAAAATTACAACAAAAATTTTAAGCAACAAATAACCATGGATTTTGGAATGACCAAATTTGAACCTTATTTTTTGAAGTCCTTATCTTGGTCTTTTTTTGTTGGATTAATATTTTTTTCTCCTTAACATGTATGTCAAAAAATTGTCTAGATAGGCAACCTTTTGTATGGACTTTATTAGTTGATTAATCACACCACATAAGGCCCATTCAAAATTGACTTTTAACTATTGTTTCCATTTTAGTGTTAAAATATGAACTGTTAGGACTAGGATTCTTGCCATTTTTGAACCACCTTAACTTGCATCTACTACCTTTACCCACCCACCCACTTATAAAACTACTTACTACATATTATTGTTTAATTATTTTAATAATTTTAGAAGTAGAATTGATCATTTTTCTTTCATGGTTTCTAATAACTAATCAATTGGTTCATAGTATTAATTCAAAACTAATAATAAATTATTTCAAAATATAGTTATTTAATATTTAATTTAATTAAGCAAGTCACAAATTAGTCATTTTAGTTTTTAATGTATCTAATTATTTGGTAATTACTTCTAAAATAACAATTTTTTGTTTATTCAATTACTTATATATATATATATATTTTTTTTTTTACCTCCGAAAAATAAACCTTTAAATTTCTAGTGATCAATTAATTCACTACTACAAAATGTGGGTGCAGTTCACTAGTCCCCATTCACTAGACAAGTGAATTCACTCAAAATCTAGTGAAATCACTTGGCATACAAGGACACATTTTGTTGTAGTGATTGAATGAAAATAAGTAAATATTAATCAATTAATTAATAACTTTATTGAAGATAATTTAATTAATCAAAAATTAGGTATTAAAATATTTATTTATTTATTTGTTTGTTTGTTTGTTTGTTGTTTTTAAAATTTTATTAAAGCTCATTCACAATCCAGGTTCACAAAAGGATTGTCTAACTAAATATTTCAAAGGATTTTTTTGAATATTCATAATATTTAGCATATCACAAGTATGGTGTGTTGTTTTGATCCTATAAGTAAAGCATTGAAATATTAACCAAAGAAAAATATGAAATCATAAATTGAATCTTACATAAGATTCTTTTTGAATCCTTAAAGTTGTTTAGACTCCCTGTCTTAATTTCCTATTTTTCCTTAAAGGACTCAAAAGGAATGTATTAGCTCCTTCAATGGACTTCAATTGTTTTTCACAATAAATACATGTTTAGATCTATGGTTATACATGTTCATTAAGTGGACCAAATGAAACAAAAAAAATGGCAAGACTTCAAAGGGGGGTAAAAAGTCCTTTTGAAGGCTACAAGGAAAAGGACCCCTATTTTGGACACTTTCCATAGTCCTTTATGCTCATTGGGTGTAAAATTGGTAGCCCCAAATGTTGGTGACATGTGTAGCAATTTTTGATGAAAAACATAGATGAATGTGTTTGTTCAACCCCTCTTCAAAAGGTTTAACTTTTCAAAATAACATTCTTGACATAAAATGAAAAGTCCATGAAAAAGTCATCCAAATGGCACCTTGCAAATTTCCCACCCGTTTTTGTTGCTCATGATTTTTTTCTCCTTAATCTAAACCATTGGTTGGTGATGAAATATGCATCATTGATTATTAAATACAATCCTAGTTGTTTCGATTTCTTCCCAAATTGCATACTAGTCATTCAATTTTGATGCAATGTAAGTTGTTGATATGATTTCTTTTCAAATTTCATCCTAGTCATTCAATGGTGATGGAATGTAGGCCACTGATTTTAATCTCATAATCTTGACCATTGCATTATTTTGTCTCTCTCATCCCATTGTTTTTTTGTGTTTACTTGTTTCAAAGTTTGGTGATGGCGATTGCCTACATAGATCATCTATTTCTAGTTGGGTTCTTGTGAAATTATGATGTTTCAAGATTTGTGAAGATGCAAAATGCTTGCCAATGTTGCAAACCTATCAAAAGTTTCATGCTTACGACCTTCAACTATGGCATTCCACTTGCATGGCTCCAATTTGCTATTAGGGTTTCATGGAGTTTTGGCTAATTATGTTTGCCAACATTGTGTAAGTATGAGGCAAGTTGTAAACCTATGTTGTCACAAATGTTGTAGAAGTTTTTTAGCTATTAGTGTTCTATGAGCTCCTTTATGGCCTTGTGATTTGATGTGGCATATTTCTTAGTTTTTCAACCATGATCCCATGGCTAATAGGTGTGCTAAAAAGTTCTCAGGGCAAGGGTCCAAAAAACGTTTACTGCATTTATCACATCAAGTTGTGCAAAAGTCGGTGTAGAGATCAAGGAATACCATCCAAAGGCATCCAAATAGAACAATCTTCAAAGAAAAAAAAAAATTGGTTCAATTACAAATCCAAAATGCAAAAGCAAATGAAGGTGTGTCCAAGTGTGTTACAAACGTTGATAGAGCTACTACAAGGTATGCAAAAAAAAATTGGGTTGGATCTACTTTGTTCTATGGGTGCTAACGATGCAAATTTTCAAATGTTAGTGCTTGAAAAGTTGTTGGTTCTACTGATGTTGTAATCAATAATGCCAAATTATGTTGTGAGGCATGAAAAATTGTTACAATGTGAGGATGTTTGCAATAGCCTTGTATTTGTTAGGAAGGGTTTGAAGTATGGTGTAAAAAGGACATATTTGTAGCTCAGAATGTTGTAGAGGCTATTGTCATCTCTACATCATCAAGCACTGGTTTAAGAGTTATTAGGAGTTGTGTGGGCCTCAATAGGAAAGCGCTTAAAAGCGCTTTCCATCAAAGGTAATTATTAGATGCAAAAGAAAAAGGAAAACAATGGGCTAAGGGGGATAAGAAAGTCCAAAAAGATGAATTGGCAAAGGACGTCCAAGCCCTTGTTGCTAAGTAGTACTTTGAAGAAACAAAGGTCAACCCCAATAAGAAAGATGTCCTTTGTCATCGAGTTGGAATCAAAAATTGGGAAACCCATGTCACACATTTCCTTCAAAAAAGTGAGGCAAGTTGCTTTTCAAATCTTGAATGCATTTTGTTATTATATTAGATCTTGAATTTTTTACTTTGTAATGTTTACATCACTTTTAATGTTCAATCCTAGCATTTGTTTAGTCCTTTGGTCCTAAAATTGGGGATTAGAAATGATGTAAATACAATCCTAGGACAAGTTCGTAATGTCTTAAACATAGGCATGCACTAACACGAATTCAAGGACATACTTTTTTTTTGTTTAGAAATGAACCTCAAAATTTGATGGATTCTCCATAGTCCTAAGACCCAAATAACTTTTAGTGTTCATTCCTTAACAAAATTGCAGATCTTTCGTAATACATTACTTTAAACGCCTAAGTTTTGGAGTTTTGAATAAGGAACTAATTGCATACTCCTAAACCATGCTTTCTATCACTATCCTAAGTGTTAAAATGTCGCAACCCCACTTTGGCCAAGTGTGGGGGTGAAGCCCAACACTCCCAAAGTTGGGGATTTGGAGTCCTCCGGGACTCTTGAATGTTTAAAGTTCAACAACAGGACCCAAAACAATTTGCATTGAAGTGTTCTTGGTGTCATTGAAAAGGTCTTGAAGTGTAGATATCAAAAATGGCCTCACATTGGTCATTTGGACATCTGCAGCCGAAGTTATGGGCAAAAGAAGGGCCAGGAGTCAAACTGGCAATTTAACTCCTGACCACTAAAAGTCGGGAATCGACCTTTTTCTGACCTCTGAATTGAGAGTGCAATACTTAGTGGGAAAAATCTCAACAAGGGCTACAAGTTTGGTTTAAGCCTTGTCACAATCAAACTTTGCAATCGGGAGTTATGAGCTCTCAAAGTCCCCAGACTCCAACCGGGACAGTTTCGGGACAATTTCGGGACTCCAACTTGGGAGTCCCGGGAAAAAGAGCCATTTGGACGTAGCCTCAGCGGAGCGTCACATATAATACTATATGGGGGAAGGTGGTGGCTTCCCCCGAGTCTGGGCCGTGGTGTGTCTTGTGGTCCAAAGTGCCGGTGGCTTGTCCCAACACCCAAGGGTGTCCCGGAATGTGAACTAACCACTTTGTGGTTTGTTTTGGATGCAGAGTCATGCTTGATCTACTAAACCCTCTTCCTAGTCTAATCCCGTGACTTCTAGCACGCCCCTCTACCCTTCTATAGTGCTGGAAGTCGGGAGCGCCTTCCGAGTCCCAACTTTCCGCAACTACACTTTGGTGAACCCTCAAGTTGGTTCACCCCGAGACTTGGGAGTGTGTCATAAAATGTAACCCCAAATTTTGTAAAATCTTGAGCTTTTTTTTACCTTCATGAATCTTGAACCATTTGAAGCCCTCAAAGTCCTAAGTTCTTTCTTGTTTTTGAATCATGCACCAATTTATAAATCTAGTGTCCTAAACTAGTTTGAAAGTCTTAATTCCTAAACTAATTTGTAAGTATTTGTGTCTTGAACCAATCTAGAAGTTCTAAGTCCTAAACCAATTTATAAGTGTTATGTTTATAACCCTTTTAAAGTTCCTAAGTATTGAAACAATTTGTAAGTCTTGTGTCCTAAATTAGTCTAAAAGTTTTAAGTCAAACCAATTTGTAAGTCTTGAGTCTTGAACTAGTCTAAAAGTCCTGGGTCCTAAACCAATTTTAAAATCCTACATGTCTTAAACCAATCTGAAAGTCCTGAGTCTTGAATCGGTCAGTCTAAAAGTTCTACATATCTTGAACCAATCTAAAAGTCTTGAGTCCTAAACCAACCCAAAAGTCTTGCTTGTTTTGAACTAACTTCAAAGTCCTAGATCTTGAACCAATCTAAAAGTCCTACTTTTCTTGAACCGTTTTAAGTCTGAAACCAATATGAAAGTTTTGGGTTTGAAACCAATCTAAAAGTCTTGTCTATCTTAAACCAAATGGGTGAAAGTAGGAAAAAAGAAGCCAAATAGTGTGTGGACAATGTCATGCCCGTATGCACAGCCTCATACGTGATGGCTGGTTATGGGCATGCCAGTCATATCTGTTAGGGTTAATGTGCGTTCTTAAGTGACTGTACACTATTAGGTGTTTAAGGTTTCATCCATTTGGTGGTTGTGTAAAAGGGCCAAGCCCTTCCCTTCTCCTTTAGTTTTTCTAGAATTCCTTTGTATGAGAGTTGCCTCCACAGTCTACTTGGATTTTCTAGATGCTCACGGTGGTTACTACACGGCCACTGTCTACATACATTTTCATTCCTTCTTTGCAATTCAATTCAATTCTAGAAAAACTACACTTTCTGTGCTTCATGTTGAAAGCCACAGATTTCTTTCGCTTGTAAGTTCTTGAGTTATTATTGATGTTGCTATTGTTGGTGCTACTTTTCCCGAAGCCGAAGGGTGTTGCTGTTGGTGTTGCTGCTACCAGAAGGAGCTTGCGTTAGTACTGGAGAAAGCTTGCGTGTTACATTCTTGCCAACCAACAAAGTGGAGATCTTTGAACAGGTTTCAAAGGCTCTCCCTCCCTTTCTCTTTCTCTCTCTCTCTCTCTCTTTTCCCCTTGAAGTTGTCAAGTAAAAAAACAAAAAAAAACAAAAACGCTGCAGCGCAGCGTTGGCCAGGGCTACAACATGCTGTCGGCCATCGCCGCAAGTTTCAACACTGCTAGCCATTGCCGCAGCAACGAGCTACAACCCGCTGTCGGCCTCGCCACAGCAGCGAGCTGCAACGCTCTGCCGGCCTTGCCATAGCAATGAATTGCAGCGCTCTGCCGGCCTCGCCGCAGCGTTGCGTTGCTAGAAGCTACAGTGCAACGCCGCCACCTGCCATTGTAGCAGCGGCAGCTGAACTCTACTCGTCCGACGTCTGTTGGACTTGCATCCGACTTTCGTTCAACTTCCGTTCGAATTTCGTCCGACGTCATGCCGTCTTGCGCCCTGCCGTCATGCGCCCTGCCGTCATGCGCCCTGCCATCATGCGCCCTGCCGTCTTACCGTCCTACATCATTCGCAACAACGCACTATATTCTTCAAATTGTACGTTGTGTTAGAATTTTATAGTTAGTGCTACGTACTATCACAAAATTTTGGGGCATGGGACAACACCATGTCCTCGAATGATGAAAGTACTACTACTCATCTAGAACCAAGGTATCAGTTACGAAGTAACACACAACCCTTTGAACCAATATCTTTGAGTTCACGATCTTCACGACGGTACCATCAAACATCCACAACACCATCATCATCTAACACTACTCCTATTAGGAATTCAGGTTCAGGTTACACTACATCAACAGTACATCAAAGTCCATTTGGAAGGGTTAATCAGTGGGGTACGCCTATTGCTGCACCTACATTCACACCATCACTGTATACTCCGTTGCAAGCTGTGACTTCAACACCCATATACACCATGGAGGTTAGCAATTCTTTGAGGAGAATTGAGAAGTTCAGCAGAAGGCCAGAAACTATTTCTTTGAGGGAGTTCAAGGCAACTTTTTCAACTGTGGTTTGTGAATTGGAGCTCAGGTATGGCGCTAATTACACCGAGGTGTTTGCATTCAAACAATTGTCCCATTATGTGCACTATGAGGCATTGGATGTCTACGAGCAACATTCTGCAAGGATTTTGGGTGTCACCCAAGCTCCCAATCCAGCTTATGCCATAGCCATCGCCACCGCCTCTCAAACTGCATTGCAAGCTGCAATTGCACATCACGGGACTGTGCCGAATAATCCAGACCTGGTACCTACCTCAGTAAACCTTTCTCCTCAACAACTCATTGCTGCTACTACAAACATTCCTCTCACCACTGATGCGCTATCTTTTGTAAATCCAGTGGGGGAATTCTTTCGAATTCTTGAGCTAGAATCTTTAGTCAAAAGTTCTGAAAAAATTCTACAGCTCGCCACCTTCTCGCGGTAGAAGAATGAAACCCTCAAAATGCTCTATAGGAGGCTTCTCAAACTCAAAGAGGATACCTAGAGCATCACAGACTTGGAAGCTGCCCACCGGTATCTTCGTTCATTGGAAGGTACTCCAACACTGCACACGCAAGTTTTGCAACGGGTCTTTGCAGAATATGGAGACTCGTACACTTTGCTGGATGTGTACAACATTTTCGAAAAGCTATAACTGGCTCATGCACACTATGAGGCCAGTACTATGAGGCCTCCATCATGTTCAAGGCCTCAACCTACACTAGGTGCGCCAACTAGATCATCACATTCTTCTTCAAGGACTAAAGCGGTGCACTCAGCTACACCCATCCTACCTTCTTGCAACTACTGTGGCAATCCTACCCACAAAGCTAGTGAGTGTAACATTCATTCCAAGGATCTCTTTTGTGATTATTGTGGGAAAGAGGGACATCAGGAATCTGTCTGTTTTGCTAAGTTCCCAGAACAGAAACAACTCCAATTACAATGACAAAATCTACCAGCATCTTCCACTATCCCTCAACCAAAAGCCAAGGCACCTCAACCTTCCACTCAGGCTTTGCCCACCAAGGGTAATTCCAACAAGAATGCTAAGAAGCAGGAGCAAAATGCTGATAAAAGGGAGGTGCTTCAAGCCCATGCAATTCAAGTTCACACTTTACAAAATGAACTCGAATCATTGAGGGCCCAACTTGCTACTCTAAAAGGCAAGTCTTCCCAACCAGCTAGTCATGCCCAACCTGTACAAGGTTTAGGATCACGAGAAGGACCTCCTAGGTCGTTCTATGGCCTTCCACATGATGCCATGGTTGGGGAGTATGTTTTTTCCACTCCACACAATTCTAGTTTCACACCAGAATTTGCTACTTCTTTGTGCCCTTCCTATGTCGCGGCACTTGAAGCTAATGTGGCACCCAGAGTTTCTGCCACTAGGCAGGTAATCCAGACTGATGGACTCGCATCTGGTTCAAGTCCTATTACCAGGGCTAAAGGAGCTCGAGCAATCATGCCACAATCTTTTCATCCTCTCAACCTAGAAGAAGAACGCACCTTGTTGGCGAGGGGGGAGGAGACTACTACACCACAAGCTGTTAGGGCATCAAATTTTCATGTCCCAGGAGTACATGTACATAAGGAAAACACACAATTTTCCATTGATCAACTTATGGAATGCCAACTTCAAATGCATGCAGTGGCGCAAAAGCTTGTGAGTACACCATTGTTTAGTTTTCAAGATTTGAAGCTAAGCACCAGGGACATAATTGCAATCTTAGACGATACCCAGAACACTACATCAGGTCCTCAACCAATCCTGAGCCACATGCTACAAAGGTCCCATCCAACACCTTGGAGAGACATGCGATTGCCTCACGTGTTACAGATGATGTTCGTAATTTGATCACTAGTTCTAGCATGGCTAAACTAGTGGGCTTTCCTACCCCTGATTCTACATTCACATATCATAAGGGAGTTCGGAACACCTCACTTATGGATTTGTTACTCAGCAAAGGTGTTGTGGATAGCCATTCTCTCCACAAAGTCTCTCATTCATTTCCGAAGGTGGTGCTTATTGAGAGAACTTCCATTGCCACTGGAGTTGCCATTGTCGACAATACTGGGCCAGCAATCCAAGTGGGAGGACATACACCCAGAGTGGTACTTCTTGACACAGGTGCCCAACCAGTGATTCTTAGAGTTCAATTCGCTAAGAAGATGGGCATGCTTAACTCCAATCTACGGAAATCTATGTGGCAGATTCGCACTGCTAGTGGGAGCGTAGAAGAGGTACTTGGGGAAAGTTCAGATTTGATTACACTTAAGTTCAATGAAGGTACAGATCAAGAGCTTTGCTTACAGGTCAGATGTTTAGTCACCAATGCCACCAGTTATGATGTGCTCATTGGGTAAGAGGCCCTGTTTCCACTAGGTTTCACAATTGACAACTGGTTTGAACATGCAAACTACCGAGTGGATTGGGAGACCGATGGCCACCACTTGGGATACATACCCCTTGATTTTCATGGGAACCATAGTCCTATGGTTCACCATTGTATGCTCAAGGAAGCACACACCATTTCTTACATCCAACAAGCTAGCCACGAATGGATAGAAGGAGATGAAGAGGAGATAGCTTAAGCTCAAGCTATTAAAAGCTTGAGGGTGGTTCCTACTGACATTCAACATGAACCAGAGGTTTTACAAAGGTTCAAAGTAGCCCACCAGCCTTTGGTCAAAGCTTTGTTTAGTTTTGAAAGCATGGAGAGCCATGGCAAACCAATTAAGCCATTACTTCGTCAGCCAGTCACCTGGACACCACCTAAGGAAGGGATTACATTACTAAAGCTCTTTGGTGGTATTGGTACAGGTCTCGAAGCCCTACTGCAGTCAAGGATGGTGGTTCGGAAGTATTTCTACGTAGACATTGATCCTATTGCAAGGCAAGTGGCGGCATAAAAAATGAAGGAGTTCACAACAAGATTTCCACAACAATTTGTAACCACTGCATGGAAGGCTAGTTTCACATTTTTTCCCTCTGACATACAAAGCATATGGAATTACTTGGCCCTGTCAACCTCATCATTTCAGGTTGGGAGTGTCAAGGATTTTCAGCAAGTGGATTTGGAGAAGGCTTGAGTGACACAAGATCTGGTCTTTTCACGGACATGATACAATTGATCACCTGGGCTCAATTCATTTCTCCTACACTTGGTTATGTAATTGAGAACACTCCTTCTCAGCTTGATCAGAGGGAGAAAGTCCAGGAACACTACACACTGGTCAAACATTACCTTGGAGAGCCGCTCCTACTTGATGCAGCACAATGCGGTTCGTATGCGCACCGGCTACACAATTGGTGGACCAATTTGGCACCACTCTCAGTTTTGCAACTAGCTTTGCAATACACTGTCAGAGACCCTAACTTACAAATTTTTCACATATTGGATGATCAAAGTTCTTGCCAACCAATTTCAAGGCAAGAAAAACCTCCTTAGTTTCCTACGAACACAATAGGAAAACCAAGAGGTGCTTGGCCCACCTTTGTCTCCTTCCCAGGAGCACATGCCTTTCAAGGAGATGGACCAGGCCTAGTGTATCGTCATGCTTCAGCCACTTGGGATGAACCAAGCCCAGAAGAAAGAAAAAGGGCTATGGGGTTCCAAGCTGGCACTACTAGTCACACTAAGGTGACTAGATGGGAGCGTAATGCTCTACTAAGGAGAGGCATGGACCTTAACTCCCTTACATGGTTGTTGGTAACTTGTGTACTCTTTCAAATGTACACAACACGAACATTGATGCAATCAACTTGTAGTTCTAACGATGCAACCACATGGCACCCCGACCAAGTACACTTGCCTATCTTCAACACTCTGCATTTCACTCTCAGTGTTGGGGGGGAGGAAGTACCATGTAATTTGACTCAAGTTATGTCCAATACACTTGGAGGTACATCAACTTTTGGAGAAACAATTACAACCCTCTACGAATCTACGCAGTTGGATAATGGAGAACCCAATACACCTGGTTTTTCAAACACACTTTCCAACTCCATTCCATGTGTTTCCAACTACCCTTTCATTATGGGGAACCAGCTCACCAAGAAGGAGAAAGACCAAGTCACAAACTTGCTAATTAAGTATGAGAATGTGTTTGCATTCTCAATGAAAGACTTAGGTAGGTGTAAGACCATGCAATTATCTATAGACCTTACAGATGAGACACCCGTCTATCGAAGGAGGCATAGGTTGAGCAAACATGAATGGGAATTGGTAGATGAAAGATGTAGAGAGCTCCACGAGGCCGGTCTCATTCGCAGTTGCTACAGTAATGCCAGCAAAGAAAGATTCAGCTGGATTATGGACTGAGAAAAGGATGTGCAAGGATTATAGGCCTTTGAACCTAGTTACACCTCAAGATAGGTACCCCATGCCCATCCCTGAAGAATTGTTTGATAACATTGGAGATTCAAACATCTTCACAATTGTGGATCTGAAGGAAGGTTTTAACCAGATTGTGTTGGCTGCAAAGGATCGCAAGAAAACAACATTCCATGGAAGTAACAAGTTATGGGAATGGCTTGTGATGCCTTTTGGATTGAAGAATGCACCTGTCTTCTTTCAACGAGTCATGGACCAGGTTCTCAAAGGGGCAAATTTCCTGAAATGCTACATAGATGACGTCCTAGTGCATAGTAAGGGACTCCTGCAGCACTTGGCTCATCTTGAAGAGTTATTCTAGAGGCTCCACGAAGTCAACATGAAGATCCATCCTAAGAAGTATGAGTTTGCTGTCACTTCAGTGGTCTACTTTGGACACAGAATTCTACCAAATGGTATTATGGCTCATTGGGCCAAAGTAGTAGCCATTTTGGAGATGCCCAATCCTATTGATGTTCACACTTTGAGGAGCTTCATTGGACTATGTAATTACTATAGAATTTATGTCCAAGACTTCAGTACTATTGTTCATCCTCTCTATGCATTGTTAAAAAAGGATGTTGTTTGGACATGGAGTGAAGAGGCTCGGGAAGCTTTCAACACACTCAAGGAAAAGCTTTCAAAGTTCCCCATTCTGAGGAGACCTGATTTCAGCAAGGTCTTCATTCTACACACTGATTGGAGTGCTTTTGGTATTGGTGTTATTCTCGGCGAACTTGATGAGGAAAGCAAGGAATATGTTATTGCTTATGCATCCCGAAGCAACAACAAGGCTGAAAGCAATTTTTTTCATACGAGGGGGAATGTCTTGCTGTTGTATGGGCTATCATACATTTTAGGCCCTATATTTATGGCACCAAATTCACTTTATATACGGACCACCAGCCTATCAAGTGGTTGATGACCAAGGACAAGCTTACTGGTAAGTTAGCTCGTTGGGTACTTATACTTCAGGAGTATGAGTTCAAGGTTATTCACCGACCTGGTATTACACATCAAAACGCAGATACCATGTCACGAAGACCCCTCACTACCTCTAAAGATTTATCAGAAGCCAAGCAAGATTTTGACCAGATTCCAACAATACATGTGTCTGAAGCATCTAGTTATCTTCCACTACTGCAATGTAACCTAGTTGAGCATCCCATTCTGGATATATGAGAGGACTTGGACACTCTGGGGTTTCTTCAACATGGGGAATACCCTCCCCAATTTACATCAAGTCAGCGGGATCGCATACAACAGCGATCCAAACGCTACTCATGGAGGGACAATCACCTCGTCCGATGCTTACCAAAAGGCGACAGAGTGGTTTCACCACCACATGAACGGCCTGGTTTTATTCAGAAGGTACATTCGGAGCTTGGACACTTTGGAATTAAACGTACTTATAGCCTTCTCGCTCCTCATTACCATTGGAGAGGTATGTATGCTCAAGTCCGAGACATCATTGCTAGGTGTGAACAATGTGATAGAGTGAGAACTTCTTTCTCCTCTCAACAGCTCACACTTTCTCCACTCCCTATTCAAGGCATGTTCTATCGCTGGTCATGTGATTTAGCTGGAGAGTTACCACAAACCTCCAGGGGTAATGTCTACATCACTTTTTAGTATGAAGAGGCAGTTGCATCACACAACTAATAAGCAGTCAGAGCGAGCTGGGAATAAGGTGTTCAAAGAGAATTTAATTGACTTTTATGGAACTGACATAGTTGAAGTTGTAGAACAATCTGCACTCTGGACAAGGTCTATTGACAGCATGCTAACCGGTTTGGTTTTATCTCCAAAGGATGCCACAGTTGCACACTTGATTGGCTATGCTGGATATGCTATGAGATTCTATGCACCTAAGTTGTTGGGAAAAGAAGATTTAGATCCTCCAAGGAACGGGCTTTTGTTACTTAAACCCATTGAAGATGCTTTTGATGATTCTAGGGTTTTTTATCTTATGATGTTCTGTCAGACTCCATGTTTTGGATGTTGAGTACTTGGACAAGAGGTTGGCTCTCACTCCAAAGCTGGCTGGCTCAACCAAATTTGCTCTAGGGGACATGACATTTAGGGACCTGGAAGGCACCATATTTTAGTTTAGAAATGCCAATAGGCCTTATAAGAGGGCTTTGCAGTTCCAAGCCACTCAAGCAATAGCACTATCCAAGGAACGAGGGAGTTTGCCCAGGAACATCAATAGATTATGATAGTGCCGGAGATTGTAAGATAATGATTCAGAAATGGTTCAACATGGATACTTACTCTACTGAGGTTTCTCCCATTGAGGATGAAGGATGATGGACATTGTTGGTGGGAGGGTTTGTAATGTGCTAGTAGGGTTTTGCATGATGCAGACATTCATTTGCTGAGTTGTTTTCTGGCTGGAAGTGGCCCTTGAAGTAGTGGCAATAAGATATTTGATTAAATTCTGCATTGCACAATAAAGACAATCCTTCTCAGGGCAGTGCTATGTAATTTGATGTGAACTTGTGAAAGTGTGAGGAAGTGCATTGGACTTTGACTCATGTGGTATCATTTCATGCGGCAGCTTTGGAAGACATCCCCAAGGTTATGTGCATTGAGGTCACTGACCAAAGTTTCTCTGGCACAACACTAACTCTTGTCCAAACCTGCCAATATTGCTTGCTGGTGTATTGCCTCTATTTTTTCTGCTGCCACACATTCTCACCAATGAACACATGATGATTTCCTTTTGTGTTGTGTGATTTCCTAGGAGCTAGAGGCTCTAGAGATGAAGAAGTGATTCAATGAAATGGGAGAAGAAGCTGCTGCACTCTATGACCTGGAAGCTAAAGTCAAGAAAGAGATGAGCACTATTCAAGGTAATGTCTGATAAGAATCTCAACTTATAGACACCGCATGAAACTGTATACACAAAACTGTGTAACTGTCATAAAACTTCAAAGAACTAGAAGAACTCATGGCCAAGACTAGTGAGACTTCAACAACACATTTTGTAACTAACTTTCAACTTTCTTTGAGAGTACTTTAGGATTGGATTCTAGGGATATGTATTTCAATGCATGGACAAGAAATGTCCCAGGATTGTATTTACCCAATACAAATCCAGCAGGTGCAGCTATGGCACTGGAAAATAAAGAGGAGGCAGATCTTTGTTCCATTTTTGTTGGCAATGTATTGTTTCCTGCCCTTCTCAATTGAAAGAGAAACCTCTGTGTGCATCAGAATTTTCTCTGCATTTTGAATTTCACAGCAGGTTACCTGGTTTGGGAGTGCTGCTGTTTTTAGCTTTTGACCCTGCATTTATAGCGAATTTTATCATGTATTTACAACTGAATAGCAGGGCGTGATGTCTTAGAATCTTGGGATGTCAATTATGTTGCTTCCAAGTCAATTATGTTGCTTATCAGTGTGGAATCACAGTTTGGATGCTTGATGTGGTGTGTTATTTCAAGAACTGTTTGTTACAGTGGGTATTGGCAGTGGCACTCATTGTCATCGGCTTGTTCTCCAAATGACTGCACACTGCAATTTTTCAATACATCACCCCGCAGGTCAGATGTCTGGGGGACTGGGTGCAGAAAACTCTTTTTTGCATTCTCTCTAGTCATTGGCAGTAATACTGTCACAAGTTTTTTTCCAGATGTAGTTTTGGTTACACAATTCTAAAAAATCTGGATTTCAGCTCTTCTGATTTGAGTTTTTATGTTTCACTTCCACTGAGCCTTGAAGTTATTTTCCTTTGTCAGAATTGCATACTTGTTTTGGGGCATCTTGGACATGGATGCATTCTACCTGCTGCTACAGGCAGGAACCAATTGCCTTGATCTCTCCATGACTTGGAAGCTCTCTTGGTCTCTGGCTTGATCACTGAGGGTTGGACACACAATAACTGAGCTGAGTATTGCAGATACATCTAGTATGCATCCTAGTAGGATTGGAAGCATGCAAGCACTTGCAAGGAAGATCTGAACCTTCCTCTGATGATTGAACCAGTAGCTGAAGTGTGGTCAAGATATGTCCTGAGGTGTTGATAATAGACACTGCTGGTGTTCATTATCTTGTGCTGAAGTCCTCGTATGGATTTAATGCAGAATGTGCAGCTGTGTTGCTCTTTTTACCTTCCTCTTCCAGGAACTGTCTATGCCATATGTAGAATTCATTTGATGGACAATGGACATGAGCTACTGGCAAATTTTTTTTCCATCTGATCATCAAAGAGGGCCCTGATAATCTCTGCCTGTGGTTTTCATTGTCCCTGGAGAAAAAAAGGATCCTGATTATGATGATCTCACTCTGGTCATCTTGCCCCAAGTACACAAAACAGACTTTTCCCTTTCTCCTCTTGTTTGGTTGACAACATTTGTTGTTGAGAGCATATTGGAGCTCACCATTATATAGGCACAGATGATGGTTACTTAATGTATGGAGGGATTGATAGCAATGTCTCTTGCCATTGTAATTAGCAATCTTTTGCAGCTACTGAATGTGCATTGATTCCAACTATGAGATGTTTGGAGGTACCGACTCACATGATATTGATTTGTCTTCTGCAGCTCCCCAAGAGTACGATGGATACGGGAGTTTTTTCACACTTGACTGGAGATGGTCAGCCCATCCCCAATGGGAGTAAAAGGATGGTGCAAATTTGCCAGACCTGTATATTGAAGGATTGCAAATCGGCTACAAGTCTCAGAAACAGCATGCGCATTGTAAGCTCCATGAACCATACATTGGTATCAGAGTTACACACTACACCTCTGTTCATAATCCTCTACCAAACTTCCCTCTGCAGTTACATAATCAAGGAATGAGAAAGTCATGGTGCCTGCTGTTGTTGATCAGATGCAAGAGCATGCACTGGAAGCACTGTAGATGCTCAAGGTCAGTCTCTGCCTTTCACCTTTCCTACACTGTGAAGATTCTTACTCTGACTGCTCTGAAATTATGTCTTCATGAAGCATTTGTGTGGGTCTGATATGCAGGTGGTGAATCCAGAGGTTGAGGCCAGAGTTATTTCCATTTGACAGAAGTATGCCACTAGCTCATGGTGAGCACATTCTTGAATGCCACCAGCTGCCAATCATTAAGGAGGTGAAAGAGATTCATCATTTGCATACAGGCTATGTCTTTTCAGTACAGCATTAGCTGAGAAACCTTTGACCATAAGTCACCATTACATGCAGCTTCCATCCTTTCAACAGAGCATTAACCAACAAGCCCTTGACTATCAGACACAATTAAGTATATGGTGTATAGTTGATACTCAGTGTCCATCAGGGAAGATTCATGGTTTGTTTTGAACATTGAACTGAAAAAAAATCAGATGCCTATTTACGACATGAGCTTCATATGTTGCAATTTGAGCAGTTTGTTCTTAGAGATTGTCCCCTTGTTCTTGGGAAGAGACTATTTGTGCAAGTAGTCCAAAAGTAAATATTGCAGGAGGTTGCTTAAAAGCATTCCTTGTACCACATTTTCAATGAAAACTTTGCTGTGTTTTATTCAAAGGGAAAAATTCAATAAGATGGCTTTTCATAACCTTGTGAAATGCAATACATTCCAATAACATGTAACATCTAAAAATTTGTCATTCAACCCAACTTAACTGATGTAACCCTACTGAGTTGAACACTACAGGTCTATTCAAACAAGGGGTGTGTCACACTGTGGCCTTGCAATTTACATTAAAATGTATCTTAGGGCAAAAGAAGAATTATGGAAACTCAAATATTTCACAATGCAGAAATATAATCTTCAAAAAATCCTCTAAAAAAAACCAAAATCCTGCAAGATATTATCACTCTATAACCAATCTCCAGTTTCAACACAAGCCAAAATATCATATTTCAAAAATCCACATATAAAAATAGACCTATTACTAACGGACCAAAATCCCTTAAGCTACTATACTTTATAATGAATCTAAACACAATATCCTTGCCATAGTAGGTGGTGGATGATGATAATATGTTCAGCTTCCATCCAAGAGATTAGGGTTACAACCTTTGACATCAAATTTACAAAGACTTCTCCAAACTGTTTAAGTGGTTACTTCTTGTTCTTTGGTTTCTACATCTTCTAGCTTGGGAGATTGCTTCACATCTTTAGATTCATTAATGTACCTTAATTCATATCTTTAATTGAATTACTTTTCTCAAGTTGGTATCCAAGCTTAGATCCAAATTACATGATGCTTGGAGAAGCAAGACAAAAATGGTTTATTGTTGACAAGGTCTAATCTTACAATTTAGATAACCGATGGCAATAACAACAAGCATGTGCAAAGTGCTTACCAAATAGATAAGTTGTCTAGTACCAAATGTCTAATTTGGAATGTCAAGATACAAATGTTGTTGAATTGATTTGAATTGTGGACCATGGTTGATGAAAATGATCCTAACCTTAGAATTGGGAATGTTGCCTCATGAGCAGCATGGAGATTGTTTTGGCTTAATCTTACAATGCAATGATCAACAAATTCAATTAGTCATAACATTGAAAACTTCAAAGGAAGTTTGGGATAAATTGAAAGTCACATATGAACAATCTAGTATGCAACACAAACAATAATTCACAAAAGACTTGTGTCACTTTCTCTATCAAAGTTTCAACATATATAATTTTTTTGGAAGAATGGAAAATTATTTTAAATGAAGCAACTATTACTAGTCCTACATTTATTGGTACCCATAATTATATGTTTTTGTTGTCAACACTTATGCCTTCATGACATCCATTCCTCACAACACAAGGATGACTTCCCAACCAAACATTATCAAATTTGACTATTAAAATGCTACAAGAGGCTAGCATGTGCCAATCTAATTATATTTCTTCATCTACAAATAATCAACAATTTTTTTCACAAGAATACTCACAATAGATTTTCCAAAAAGAAATACAATCAAAGGTTTTTTGGGAACCCTCCCGTTACTCCTTTCAATCCTACAAATCCTACAAGTTTTTTAAGACCACCTTTTGACAATAGAAATAAAACTTTATTATTACAAGAGAGGTCACATTGCCCCAAAATGTAAAAAGCGAGCAAGAAACAAGAATTATAGTTCAAATAAACTCTAAACAAATATATGTATCCACATATGATGATGTGATACATTTATTTCTAATTACCTTTTAATCTACCCTAGACTTCCATGAAACAAGGTTCCTTGATTATGATGCTACACATCATATGACACCAAGAAGACAATGGTTTCATAGTTTTAAGACTCTTGCAACAACCTTCAAAATATACATGGGGAATGATGGGCAACAAGAGGCTGTAGGTATTAGGTCTATGTATATTAAAATTAATACAAGTTAGATTACTCAAGCAAATTAAGTTTTACACATACCAACATTAATTATATACTCTTCACGAGTCAAATAACAAGCAAAGGAACTAATAACATGAAGTTTTCTTGTGGGTTTTATACTATTAAGGGAAAAACTCCAAATAATAAAGAAATTTCAATTCAATGTGATCAAGTCGAGAAGTTTTATTTCGTTGGTATAGGTTGTGCAATAAAACCTAACCCTGTAAATGCATCGTTATCTACCTTTACAAAAGTTTCAAATATTCGGGAAACCATGAGGTGGCATCTTAAAATGGGTCAATTGCATTTATTTATGCAATAAAACAAATGCAAAGTAAAGGCATGGACTTCAACCTCCCAAATGTGTTAAATATTTCTTTACCTTTGTGTGAAGGTTGTGTCTATGGAAAGCAACATAAATCTAGTTTTTTTGTTAAAGGATCATCAAGAACTTTAGGCCTTCTTGACTTTGTGCATAGTGACATTTGTGGTCCAATGTAGACACAATCCTTGGGAGGTTCCACTTATTTTCTTACTTTCATATACAACCATTCTCAATTCGCAATGATTTATTTTCTTCGTCATAAATTTTTAAAATCTCTAAATTACAAACACATGAGTCTCTAATAGAAAACCATACAAGGAAAAAAATAAAGACATTGAGGTCAAATAATGGTGGGGAATACATATCAAATGAATTCAAGGTATTTTGTGAAACTCATAAAATTTTGTAACAATACACCACACCATATACACTAGAGCAAAACGGTGTCTCTAAAACACAAGAAGTGGACCTTAGTATAATCTACATGCATCATGCTCCAATCGACAAGTTGAACAAACTCATTATGCAAAATGTTTCATACACTTTTGTCATTAAGGGGAAAACTCCTTTTGAAATATGGACTGGTTCAAAACCAGACATACAACACCTACAAATTTTTAGGTGCCCCACATATGAACATGTGCCCAAGGAGCTCCAAAACAAGTTGGACCCAAAATCCAACAAGTGCATCTTCATTGGTTATGGACAAGTTGAAGGAATGAAAGGCTATTGATTATATAACATAATCACAAAGAAAGTTTCTATAAGTCAAAATGTTACCTTTGACGAAAATGTTGTTTTCCCACCTACAAGGGGAGCAAGCATGGAAGGTGCAACAACTCTAGAGGATGACTCATCTCAACTTGTCAACAATGAACATGACAATTATGAAATGCCTAAGACAACCAACTACATCAACAACTATTTCCAAACTAACCAAGTTGTTCAACATCAACCATTGGCACAACTTGAAGAACCACCTGGTTCACCAATCTTTCTTCATACACCAAAATTTTCATTGATAAACAATCCATCAACTCAAAGACTTTCAAAATATTTGACGACAAATCCCAGTCTATCACAAGTTGTTGTACCATAATTAAAGTCCCCACATGCCATGAGGAGATCTACAAGAGCAAACAAGGGGACATGGTTGAATCCCAAATTTCAAAATGAAATTTTCTTTCTTTACGCTTTTATGTGACATGTTGTAGACCCTAACACTATTGCTGAATCTTTAAAAGGTTCTCACAATGCACACTAGAAAGCAAAAATGGATATTGAACACAATTCACTTATTCACGATCAAACTTGGAAACTTGAGGAAACACCACCTAATAGATCAATTGTGAGTTGTAAATGGTTGTTTAAGCAAAAATACAACTCAAATGGAACTATTATTTAGTTTAAAGCTAGACTCATTGTAAGAGGGTTATCCCAAGGTGAGGGAATTAATTTTTCCAAAACATTTTTTATAGTTGTGAAAATGGCATACTTGTGAGTTCTAATTTTTTTGGTTATAACTCATGAATTTCACATTCATCAAATGGATATGACCACCACATTTCTCATGGCCATATGAATTAGAGGAGACATACCTTTCGTTTTGAATGTTCAGATTGGGCAAGTTGTAATGGTGGTAGATATAATATAAGATTATTGCTAAAGGGAAAAAAATTCATTTTTGAAAGTAAATTTCTAGAGTCATTTTCATTTTTTGTAAATCTTTTCATTCCTACTTTGCATTCAAGATTAAATCTTGGGTAGATGAAAATTATGGTGGCTTAAAAGCAACAAAAGTCCTAATCCCAAAAGTCCATATAAACAAAAAATAAACACTAGAATGGACAAAAATGTTTCAAATCAATGTTTAATGGGCCCTATGTAGTGATTTATCAATTAATAAAATTCATATGACAGGCTATCCATTTTTTTAAAAATAGTTATACATGTTAGGGGAAAAAAATATCAATCCAATATAAAAATGACCAAGATTGGGACTTTTGAAAGTATGGCCCAAATTTGGTTATTCAAAAGTCCATAATTTTCTGTTTATTGAATTTTTTGCTATAATTTTTTCAAAGCATTTTTTTTTCCCCCATCATGTCACTATGAGAAATTTTGTTTGCCAAAACCACATTACCCTACAATTAGAATTAAAAACAAATTTATATACAACTATTCTGCAACTACCCTTTAGGTATTACAACTAGTATGCAACTATCCCTTTGGAACTACATGGAATTATAAATAAATTCTCACATCAAAAAATCAATTAGTTATATTATAATTGTAAATGAATTCAAAATCGGTCTTCTATACTATAATTTATATGTAACGTATATACATCCATAATCAACCATGTTTGATTTTTGAAGGAGTTGCACTATAGTTGCATGTGACAACTATTTTAGAATTGTTGTAAATGTGCCTTTACGCAACAACTATATTGCAATTAGTTGTCTTCTCCATTTTGAGTGATTTAAAATGTTGTAGAAGCGCCTTTTCAAACTCTACAAATCATCTTTGAAATACAAAACCAAGGGACCAACCAAAAAAAAGTTGTAAAGAAAATATGTTTTTGCAAATTGCAAAATGTACTTTTCTAGGTTTTTTTTGGTCATTTTGACCCTTCCTACTTTCAAACCTCATAACTTTCTTATTTATAATTCATTTTGAACAATTTAAATTGCTAAAGGAACACCACCTAAAGTTTTACAAATCATCTTTAAAATGCAGAGTCAAGGGACTAGCCAGAAAATAAGTTGTAAAAAGAATACGTTTTTTCAAATTCCAAAATGTGTGTTTTTTTTTTCATTTTTTTTCATTTTGACCCCTCCTACTTTCAAACCTCATAACTTTCTTGTTTCTTATTCATTTTTTAAAAATTAAAATTTTATAAGAGCACCACTTAAAGTTCTATAAATCATCTTGAACTCTAATATCAATAAAGCAACATACAAGGAATTTTTGGGTGTTCAAGAACTGGCCTTTGTAGCAATTGGTGGTTTTTTTTTGAGTTTTTCACCCTCTCTACTTTGGGAGGCCATAACTTTTTCAATTCTATTTCGTTTTTGATACTTTTTAGTGTGCCATATGCGCCAATAGGAGGGGTTCAATTTCTAGTTGGACACCAAAAAAATAGAGCCCTCCCCTTGGATCTTGCTTGCCATGAGCATTTAAGTGTTCAATCACCAATTGGTTTACCTTATGTTCTTGCAACTCAATTTGCAACTAAAAAACAACTAAAAGATTTAACCCATATGCTTTGTCTTTGAATCCCATGCCACAAATTATATAGAAAAGGTATCCTCTCTTATGTTTTCAACTAAAATACACATGCCATTTTGAAATGAATTAAGAAAGACTTAACCATAAAGGCAATTTTTTTATAAAAAAAATGTATTTACAAGACTATTCTTTAATTCATCTAATCTTACACTTTCCTACCTACTTACCTACCTATATAAATAAATAGGTCCTATTTTTCTACCTACTTATGTAAGTAGGTAAGTAAATAGGTATGTAATGTAGGTATGTCAATCCTAGGACCTACCAACCAACCTACCTATGGATATGTATCGAATTGCTTAGCTATTAAAATTCATTATTTATTTATTTAATTTTAAATTAGAATTAATATGCCATGTGGTAATTTTTATTAGGCCACATGTCATAATATTGGACCATCAACAATCATAATAGATGATGGAAATAATATTTCAAAAATCAAATTAATCCAAAAATCTTCATAGTGCCATGTGTGAAGTTTTAGTGGATGGATGGAAATTACTAACGACAACATGATGTTGTGGCTATAATTGTAGTGGGATTGCATAGTAGTTGAAATTGGGTGGTTTTAGCATAATTGCAATTGAATTGCAATGAATTACACCATATATATAGTGAGTTGCAACTCTGTAACTTGTCTAATAACACTCATAGTTTAGAATTACGAAGAGTTGCAAATGATCATTGCAAATCAAAAATTGAATTGCAAGGCCAATTATAAAACACCCCTTTTTCTCATAGTGTGTATCATATATTAAATCCTTGTAAAAATATTGAGATGAAATCATAACGAAAAATGCATTTGAATGTTAATGCAAAACCCAAATTATAGTCCATATGTCCATTTAAACACTCCATTACTAATATGACTAGTGTATATTTATTGAATTTTTCCCCTTAATAAATATTCTTATTCAAGTTGGCAATCTTAATCCATGAATATTTTTGTCAAATTGATGGTTTTACAATGCGTTTGTGGCATTTGAATAGAGTACACTATGTAGATAATACTATAAAAAAAGTTGTCTTTTTGCAACTTGATTTATGACGAGGTTGTCAATCATGGAAGACATCTATGACTACATGATTATGTAGTCGAATAGGACACGTCATTTAGGACACCTAGACGCTAGTGTGGCTCAGTTGCAAGACAATTTGCAATTATGACTTTTGCTACTATGAAGTCATGGAGGTCATCAATGCTTGATGAAATCCATAAATTATGGCCATTGGATATAGCTCATTAAATATAATGTAAATATGTTTTCCACCCATGCCATGTAGACACATTTATAAAGGTTAAAAACCTATCCTATATGTTAGGAATGTATGCCTTAACCTACTTAAGAATGTAGGCTAACTTAGCTAGCAAGTTATACTAGTTAAATTAGTTCATTAAGTTGCAAGTGTGAGGACTTGAACCCCTCACCTCCCCATTGAGGGAAAAAGTCATTAACCCCCACTTAACAATTGCATCACATGATTTTTACATGACAAAAATAATCACCATATTGTTATAAATATATATTTTTAACTTATTTTATAAGTTAGGTACCTAAGTATTTATGTAACAATTAAAAACCTACCTAGTAACCTAGTAGGTACCTAGCTTGGTAGGTAATAGGTAAGTAGTACCTAGAGGTAGTAGTAAGTATGTAGGTAGGTATGTACTACCTACCTACTAGGTAGGTAAGTAGTACCTAGAGGCCAAGTAATAGGTACACATATGTATTACCTATCTAGTAGGTAGGTAGATACCTAGTAATAAATAATTAGGTAGGTTTGTATTACTTATATCTAGGAGGTAGTTAGGTAGGTATGTATATACTACATAATAGGTAAGTAAATAATAGGTAGTACTAGCCCATAGATACTAGCTACTTTATATTTAACTAGTAAATAGTTAATAGGTAACTAACACCTAGTTAAACTACTAACATAGGTAAGCTATTAATGTATGTGGTTAGTTATGTAATCGCAATGTAGCCACAAAATAGTTCTAATCTAGTCATGTAATCATAATACAATTGTAATGTAGTGACAAATTTGAGCAAAAGTATATGACTAAGGACATATGACTACATGATTAGATTAGGACATGTAGTCATAAATGTCCAAGTCATGAAAGACACGTTTTGGTGTTGTGAAGTCCATAAGGTTGCAAAAAATGAACCACTGTAATTTACATCTACCCTTTTAATTGTTTATGGTTTTTTCAATGTTTAGAATGGTGCAATGGTGAGCTACCAACATTTTTTTGCTTTTGAAGGTGTCCATGAATTTGGATTCTTTTTAATTATAATGAATAATTCTGAAATATGTTTACCATTTTTTGAATGTTGATGAATCAAAGGTTCAAATGTTGCAAATTTTAATTATATGAAGTTTTAAAATGCAACTTGCATCACATTCATTGTAAAAGTTTTTCATTGATTTCAATGTTCACTAATTTTTCTTGTTTACATATCTTAGTTTTCTTTTTAAGTTTGATCCCACCTATTTACAAATCCTAATTGTTGTGAATGTTATGTTCTATGTGTTAGTTGAAACCTAAGTTTTTTTAATGTTGTTTGAATTTTTTGTTGTGCAACTTGAGACTTGTGGGAAGTGTAAGTGCATTATTCCGAAACTTGAGCATTTGAATTTATCATGCACTATTTTAATGTTTCATTTTTTGATTATGGCACCTTTCTAGGTTTTGATGAACTTGAAGTTTTGTTTCTTTTTTCGAATTTTCTGCAACCATTGATCATTCTTATAACAATGCAAACCTCAATTATCCAAATGCCATAGAACCTATTTTGCTACCCAATGTGATTTCAAGTTTTACTACATTTATTTTTGTGGGTAGTGCATTTTGAAAAGTTTGTGAGGATATTGTTTGATACCCTTTTGGAGATCCTATAAAACTCACAATTAATGAACCAAAGAAGAAAAAACTCAAAAAATTAAATTGGGAAATTTGTAAAGTTTACAAAGATAGATGGGCTACAAGGTTTATTTGGTCTAAACCTATTTGTGCTGGGGATGGGAAGATGACATGGTGAGGTGGAAGGTCTGTTCCAAGATTAAAAGGAGAGATAAATTGTTAGTTCCAAAGTTTGGTTGTCTCATCAAACATTTATGTTTAAAGAAATGTTATGTTGTTGGACTTGAAATGGTTGTTGGTGGATATAATGTGAACCGTAACAAATAACATGTGAAGAATGAAAAGTTGTATTCATCCATAGGGCATGACACAATTGTTGATTTGAGGCATGTCTTTGTGAAAGTTGGTTGTGAAGTTTGAACACCATCATTGCAAATATTACTACCATATACATTGTTTACTAGCTAGATTGCTTGCAAAAGTCTTGAACAATTTTCTATTTGCAAAAATCTACTTTACCAAGGAAAAGCTCAAATTTTTAACATCCCCACTAAGCAAAAACAACACACATTCTTGTTTTTATTCCCTTCCCCCCCCCCTTATCCCCATGCTCTTGTATATGTTTCATAGGCAACGAAAGATTAAGACCCGCTCCTTTTTCTAATTGTTTTATTTTCTTGATTTATTAAAGCTTTGATTATTTGATGCAACCTTGCAAAACATTATTAATATAAACACATTGTAGATTTGGAAAATGTACAAAGGAATAAGAAAAAAAAAAAATTACAAAATGTCTAGGTAGTTCAAACTAGATGTTAAAATCTCTCCATGTCAAAAAAAGAGTACTTGTAGTAGGTCAATTGTATTTGTTGATGTCAAAAACCAATCGCTTGTAATAGGTTGGCCATGATGGCGGTGTGTCATGAAGGGGTGGAAGTTAGGACATATTTGGACCTACGACTACTACTTGACTTAAGATGGAGGATGTTTACATCTTTGGCAAAGTGATTGAAATATTTTAACAAAAAAAAATAACCAAGAAAAAAAGATGAAGGCCCTTTGGCCCTTTCAAGCTTTGAATGGCATTGGCATAATCATGTAAAAACACATCGGCATGTTTGTGTGGACATCCAAATACTTCAATTCCTAAAGGGAGGAATTGATTTAGTGGGGTGTTGATTGTGATAACTCCTTTCTTTGGCTTGAGTTGTGTTGGAGGCATAAAATCTTTGAGTTGCATAAGATTGGGGAAGTAAATCCACTTGCATTGGGTCAACACTAACAATTTTGGCTAGGGTGCAAATGCCATCTTTGGTGAGCACAATGTCGATTCGTCAACGAAAGGAGTTGAACGAGGTGAAAGGAAGCACATGTAGTTATTATCAACACACTTGAAAGCTAACATTCCATGCAATGGTGGCAAAGGTGTCACGAACTGCATCATGGGTTATTGTGCATTCGTTGCCATGAGCACATTGTAAAAGGTGGACACCCATAGGGTTGATGGGATGCATTCACACACATTGAGGGATACCTGAAATTGAAGGATGGGGTAGTTTAAGTCACATCCAAAACGTTGTGGAAAAAACTAAAGAAGATAATCAAAAGGCTAAGAAGGTTGGTTGGGTTGTAAGCTAAACATTTTCCCTTGGGCAAGAACATGATATAATTCGAACACGATGGGCCTTCACTACAACAACAAGGGGCTATTTTACGATCCAAATATCATCGCAAATAACAAAGAAAGAAGTTTCTGAAAGCTCGCTGCTGCGAACCATAATTCCTCGCAAACTCTTAAGCTCTTGCGATACCATAACATTTGCACCCGTACAATCACAAGTCCTTCGCAACTCCCGAACTCGATACAATCGCAAAACTTTTCCGATTGTAACTGCTTCTATACATTGTTTGCGATTAACAATGCATCGGAAACTATCTACAACAAACCCATCACAACAACGACTTAGCAAATAAACTCAAAAGTCTATCGGTTTGCGATATAAGATCTAAGCCAAACTTTTTGGGATTCTCAAAATGCTGCTAAAAGTTTGTGAAATTGTAGATTTTGCAAACTTGTTCTGGAATGATTTTACCCGTAAGAGTGTAGTGATGTCTGTGACATGGTATATTTGGTCTTTTGGCTTTTGCAATGTTGCGAAGAATTATGATTCACAAATGGTTTTGAGATCCAATGTGTATCGCAAGAGCATGGCACTGTATTTTTATTTTGGAAGCAAGGTTTATATTCATTTGGAGTCACTTTGGATCGTAAAAAAAAACTCTATATCAAAATTTCAATGTTTACAATGTAAAAGGGTTTGCAACTCTTGGGTATCTAATACACTAACTATCTATCTAGAAGGGAGACTTCCTTCCCCTCTTGGATTTCTTCCTTGAATCTTTCTTCCTAGTGTTTTTTGGTGGAGGGGGAGCCTGCTCATCCTCCTCCCTCTCTTCATCATCCCCTTGCCCCTTCTCCTCCTCCTCCCTATCTTCTTTATTTCTACCCCCTGCAGAACCCGCATTTCAACTAGCAAATGAATTGGGTCCATTGCTAGTGGTAGCACTAGGAACAGTGCTAACTCTCCCCTCCTCATCACTGCTGCCCTGGGAGCTCTCACTCTCACCCTTAGATGCCTGCATTTCAACATGCAAAGCTTAGTCAACACCATAAATGAAATTTTTTATTCAAATGAAAACAATGTCAACACAAACAAAAATTGAATCCCAACTAAACCCACTTACCAGTCATGCATCAACATGTTCAAAAAGATGCTCCATGCCATGCTCCTCACCCATTTTCATTTCTGCAGCTGTGATCTTCTGACGCGCTCCTAAGTCCCTTGTTGAACCCACTTGAGGGTCCAACTACGTAGAGTTGCGGATAGTTAGGACTTGAGGGCCGCTCTCAACTTCCAGCACTAAAAGGGGGTAAAGGGGCGTGCTAGAAGTCTTGGGATTAAACTAGGAAGAGGGACTAGATTATCAAGCTTGAATCTGCATCCAAAACCAACCATAAGAGGGTTAGTTAACATTCGAGAACACCCTTGGGTGTTGGGACAAGCCACGGGCACTTTGACACACTAAATTCACCCCGGCCCGGACTCGAGGGAAATTGCCACCTTCCCCCATATAGTATTCTCTGCAGCTCCCTGCGGGAGCCACATCCGAATGGCACATTTTCTCGGGACTCCCAAGGAGGAGTCCCGAAACTATCCTAGGTTGGACTCCCGGGACTTTGAGCTTTCATATCTCCTAGCTCCGACTTTCGATTGGAGTGAGGTTTGAACCAAAGTTGTAGCTCTCTTTGAGAGCTTTCCAATGCTTTATTTTTCTCCTTTTGCAGACGTTGGAAAAAGGTCGATTCCCGACTTCTAATTCCTGACTTTTAGTGATCGGAAGTCAAACTGCCAGTTTGACTCCCGGCCCTTCTTTTGCCCATAACTTGGGCTATAGATGTTCAAGTGGCTCATGTGAGGCTCATACACTTTAAGACCTTTCCAATGAGACCAAGAACACTCAAATGCAAGGAGATTTGACCCCTCAAATCGAGCTCTGGATTTTTGGGAGTCTCGGAGCCATTTTCCCACTTTGGGGAGTGTGAATTGCATTTTCACACTTAGCCCCAAAGTGGGGTTACGACATCTTCCTCTTGTACCTCTTGTATTGTCCCCATAAATACAATAGGTCAATAAAAACACATAAAGAATTTATTCAAGTCTTCGACCACTTTTGCGAAACGTAAACCTTTGCATACTGAAACTTGTAAAGCAGTTTGCGAAACAAATCCCATCGTATCCGAAAGCGCCAAAGTGCCATTTAAATCTTTCCGAAGCTGAAACTATCGCAACTCAAAACGCCAAAATGCCATTTGACCTATCTTTGCGATGCAATACGCATCACAAAGGTATCGCAAACTGTCCTATTTGACTCGACAAAAATTCAACAATAATTTTATTTGATTTTTGCAAGAAAGAAATGGGGGAGAAGGAGGGTACTTACAAATGCTGCTTTGAGGCCGGGAATGCTACCTTGGCCTAGCTTGTGGGTGGTGTTTGGAACCAATTTCACTTGCTCTGCTGCCTTGAGGAACTTCAATGGTGGATCACCAACCTCATCCACCACTAATTGGCATTTAGCAAGCTTCAACTCCAGTGCCTTCAGGTCATGGTCAAACCTCCTAGACTCTCTTACCTTCCTGGCCTTTGGCTAGCTGCTCTGTGATCTCCTTCAGCTGCCTTGCTGCTTTCAGTTGCACCTCAGACTGATAGAAGGCATTCCAGATGTCTTCTGAGAACTGAAACAGCCTTTGCAAATTCTTGTACACATTCAAGTCTCTCAGGTGAACACGAATCTTCATCATATCATGGTATCTTGCTTGAGACATTGAATTGGAGATCTTGTCTGTAATCCATTATGAGTCAAGCTCTCCTCCATTTTGAAATGCTCCCTTGACCTGATTTATCACTCTCTTCTGCTTTGCCTTTGAGAGAGTGCCCCACTCAACTCCTCATGCAAAGTTGGTGGAGACAATGTGCCTAATGGTGCTCTTGGCCCTAGTGTATGCCAGCTTGGTTGGAATTCCCTCTGCCAATGTTATCAGAGGGAGCTTCTTCCTCTCCTCCTCCTTCTTCAGGTCGAGCTTCTCCTTTCTGATGGCATCCCTCTCATCCTTCCTCCTTTTCTTCTCGAGAATTCTAGGTGAGAGAGCTCTTGTTGTTGCTATCTCATCTCTCTTTCTCTTCTTCTTTGTTGCCTTGGCTTCTGTAGCCTTCCTTGCCTCTTCATCTCTCTGTGCTTCCCGAGTAGTCAGCCCTACTTGCAATGCTTGACCTAAGATGGCTGTCAAGGATGCCAACCCTTGACGTGTCTTAGTATCAATTGTAGATAGCTCTGAAGCTCTCAAGTGATCAGCAATCATCTTCCTCAACCTTTCCTCATTGTTGTCACCTCCTCCAGACCCAGAACCCCCTCCACTAGTCCTAGCCATTGCAATCCGCAACCTCCTTTCTACCGCAAGCTTTCCTTCGACAATTCTCGAGCAAATTTGAGAATGAATTCAAATTCACTTGCCGGTCCTTAAGGACTTCCAACAATTCATGGCTTGCGATGTAATCCGCATCACAACTTGCAATACACTATTTCTCACAAAGGAGTCTGGGTTTCAAAAATGACTAACGGATGCATTTTCGAGGGTCGTGCAATGCTATTAGTTTCGCAAAGTTAGAGGGTTGCGAAGTCGGGGGCTTCACTAATGTAAGAGGAAGTTAAAGGGTTTAGGACTTTGGTTTAAGTAACATATGCGGATGCAAAGAGGGATGCGATGGTGGGGGGTTCACAAGGGGTTTGCAAAATTTTAATTTATTTTGGCTTTAACATTTTGTTGTTTTTTTTGCATATGCCAAAGGGTTCGGGGGCTAGGGTTTTTGAGACTGTTCTAGGAAATTTTTTATTTAGTTTCATGTGTCATGGTTGGTAACAAGTATGTTTCACCATGAAGTTTTGTAAGGGAATAAGGGTTTACTTCAACTTTTGTTTAATTTAGGCATTGTTGGAGCCCGAACATCTATAAGGTAAGGTTTTTAATGTTTATGAACAAATTTCTTTCAAGGTTTTCATTGGTTCCTTGCTCGATTAAACACCCTATCATTTACTCCCTTTGTATTTTTTTGTTTTTACAGTATTTCCCTTTACTTCTAAATTGGTGTTGGCATTATTTGAACAACTAGTCCTATAGGCACTATTGAGCCCAAATTGGATGCAAGTATGCATTTCTTTTTGGTTTAGGTAGTCTCAATTTATGAGTAGTCATGGGTTTATATTGTTGTATCACATGGTTTTTGAAAGTCTAATCTGGTCTTGGCCTTACATTTGTGCCTTATTAATGTGACAGATGATATGTCTTCCTC
This sequence comes from Sphagnum tenellum, assembly GCA_963921925.1. Lineage (NCBI taxonomy): Eukaryota > Viridiplantae > Streptophyta > Sphagnopsida > Sphagnales > Sphagnaceae > Sphagnum > Sphagnum tenellum. Next base: position 6,446,335 of record OY998142.1, read on the forward strand.
CTCCGTTATCTCCACTAGTGATTCATCCTGCTCAAATGAGGGCACATCAGCTCATACGCAGGCAGAGGTGTCTCGATCTCCTCGTGGTCCACCTTGGCAGCTTTGCCAATGCACCAAGTGTGTTGGTCAGATTTCACAAAAGTCATATGTTTATGCTCAACACATTAAGCGATTTGGGCGTCATTGTGGTCTTACCCCAGGAGCTTGTTCATCTCATGTGGTAAGTGTCATTTTACCCATTGTCACATGTTATTTTTCATGAAATCCTCTTTCAAACTATTTCATTTCCATGGTTTGTTGTGGTTTTTTGAATGTAATAGGGTTCCCGTATGACACCACCACCTTATGTTCCATCACAAGGGGTTTTAGCTGCCATAGGAAATGCACTTTTGCAAGCATTAGCTGTAGGGATTGGTACCTCTCATGAGGCCAGTAAGCCACATCATGAGGCAAGGTCACATGTGCCTTCCGTTAAACAATGATCCAAAGCACAGCTTCCAAGTGAGGGTCATGCTAGGACTATTGTTGAGGGCTGATGGGGTATGTGTGAATTTATTGGCAAATGTGCCAATATTATCCAGTCATGGAACCCTGCAATTTTTGGGTTGCTTGATAGTTTGCCCTATGATGAGGAGGTTGTGGTTTGGGGTAGACGATGGATTGTTAAGACCTCTACACTTGGAGAGAGGCACGGCTATGGAGTATATGCTTGTGAGGACATCATTGTAAAGAATTTAGTTAGTTGTTGTAGAGAGGGTCCTACTTTATCCCCTTATGGTGGGCCTATTTATAAGATAAGACATTGGAACAGGATCCTCACACAACATCCTGAGTGGAAAACCTTTGCTCTTGATATGGACACCTTTGCTAGTAGCACTAGGAGGCATAGTGATGGGAGGGTGATAGATTGAGACCTCATACGTTCTGGAAACATTGCTGGTTTCATCAATAGTACGGTGGGGACTTAGCCTAAGCGTAAGGCTAATTATGAGTGGGTTTTTGTTGAAAGACCTCCTCTAGCACCATATGGCAGACTTATCATGAGGACCATTGCCTAGTTATAGCTACTAGGACCATCAGATCAGGAGATGAATTGTTTACACACTATGAGTGAAATTAAGATTCCACCATTTCTAAATTATGTACTTTGTTTAAGACATAACATACCATATCTATATACATGCATTTTGGCATTTTTTATTTGTAATGTAATATGCAACTATGTTTGGTATATTGTTAAGATATTTTGGATTTGGTACTGCATAGAATATTCGACCTTTTGAAGATATGCTGCCACAGAGGTTGAGAGAAACATATTGGGAAATGGGCATGCCACACAAATCAGACTTGTCATCAATTCACTCTTCATCAAATGACTTGTCTGCTCATGATGAAGGGTCTCTCAACCAGTTCATGAAGCACCACTGCCTGCAAACCAAGAACAAGCGATGGATGACTTCATGGTTGACTAGTTCGGACTTGACAGAGTTGATGATATGTTTGGCAACCCACATGATGAAGGAGCCAATGTAGATGATCCATGTCGTCAACATACTACCCAGGGACAACGGCAGTGGCAAGAGGCGGAGGCACATGCTCGAACACCTATTTTTCAGGGTGCAAGGTTAAGCCTTTTAACAACCATATTGGGGTTGTTAAACATCCAAGCAAAACACAAGGCAAGCAATATTATGTTGTCAGACATTTTTCAGTATTGTAATAGACTCTTATTGCCGAAGGAAAATGTTTTGCTAGGATCTTGGAAGGAGGCTAAAAATATCCTATCCTCCATAGGCCCATGGTATCAAATTGTCCATGCATGTGTTAATGATTGCATGTTATTTCATGGGAACAATGCCCATTTAACGGAGTGTAATACATGTGAAGAGGCTCGATATGATCCTCACATGCTTACAGGGAAGGTGCCCAAGAAATCAGTAAGGTGGTTTCCCATTAGTCCTTGCTTGCTGCACATGTATCAATGTACAGACTTGGCTGAGTTAATGGTTTGGCATAAGAAGCATCGATCAGAGCTTGCTGTTATGAGGTTACCCATTGACTTTCCTACTCACTAACATGTGGAATCAACATGGCCAAAGTTTGAGCGTGACCCTAAGCATGTAAGGTTGGGGTTAGCATCAGATGGTGTTAATCCACATTCACTTGGAGGAAAGGGACGACCTACCTTTGTTTGGCCAGTTGTTGTCATGAATTACAACCTTCCTCCGTGGTTGTTTATGAAAAAGGGATTTTTGTTGCTTTCTCTTATTATCCCAGGGCCAAATAAGGTGAAAAACCTAGACACCTACTTAGCACTAGTGGTCGATGAACTCAAAATGTTGTGGGATGGAGTATGGGCATATGATGGGAAGAAGACCATTGGAGGAATACCACGTGTATTCAGGTTGAAGGCAATTTGCATGTGGACAATGCATGATTATCCTAGTAAGAAATCATGCACATGCCTATATTTTTATTATTATTATTTTGTTTTGTGATTATTTGTTGTTATAATATTCAGTTCGTTTACAATTAGGGTTTGGTTTTGTAAATCAGCTGCAAACTCAAGGCTACAAGGCTTACTCTACATGTGGCCCAAGTTTGGAGGACATGGCTAAGTATTCAAGCCATCTTCGCAAAATTGTTTACCTTGGCCATACAAAGTTTCTTCCACTCGGACATGATATGAGATTAGACCCACTTTTATTTTCATCTTTTGACATGCCTTGTGGTGATGAGCGTGATATTCCAGAAGCTACCACTTTTGCATATTGGAGGGATGTGGCCAATAAAGTTACTGACCCAAATGATTCTATGGTGTTTGAGGGTAGTGGATTAACAAGGTGGGGTATACTCAACAGCTTGCCCTATTAGGGTGAGCTAAAAATATGTCACTCTTGGACCCCATGCACATTGAGGGAAATGTGGGAAAGGCTATCATAAAACAGCTCTATGGAGAGAAGGACAATAACTTTAGGGAGGCCTGTGAGGATCTTGAGAGGCATCCTGATGTGTGGATTATTGTTGATCCTAACATAGGTATGGAGCAGTGACCATCAGCTCCATGGACATTTACTACACAGGAAAGAAAAGACTTTCGAAAACGCATAAGAAAGATGCGATTCCCTACAGGTTTGAACTTTGATGGCAAGGGTTGAATTTAGAAGTATTATGTTGCTTTTATTTATATTTAAATACGTATGCCTTATATTGGAAAAAGAGTTTGAAGTATAGAATGCTATTTGTTGGATGTTTAGAATACTTTTGTATAATTTTATGGATCCTTGTTGCAAGTTATGGAGCCAATCTTCAATGATGACCACAAGTGGCCAAAGTATCTCAAGACACATGACTATCATCGTTTACTGCGACACATATTGCCTGTGGCAATAATAGGCTTAGCCAATGCAGAAGTACAGAGATGTTCTTTAGTCATTGGGAACTTTGTTGAGATGGGTATGCTCAAAGGAGTTATTTGTAGAGGAGATTCCAAGAATGAGGGTAATAGCAGCAAAGGTGGTATGCAAGTTGGAAAAGGCCTTCCCTCCATCATTTTTTGATTGTCAAGTGCATTTACTAGTTCACCTTATGGATGAGATAATCATTGTTGGTCCTGTGCAATGTCAGTGGATGTATTGGCTTGAAAGATATATGGCAATATTAAAGGGTTATGTCGGTAACCGTGCACAAGTGGAAGGAAGCATGGTAAGAGGACACTTGGCAGCAGAGAGCATGTTTTATTGCAGCAACATCTTGGCCATTATAGATCCATCATGTCCTCATGTATATATGGAAGGAAAAAAAAAGGAGGAAGACTGTTTGACTGGTGCCATCAAAACACGTATGTTATTACCTACATAGTTAATTTAGCTGACCGCATTCATGTTGAATAATAGCAATGTCATGGAAGAGTGGAGGAACTTCTATGAGAATGCCAAAAGTATGAGTGGGAGATCAAGGATTTTTCCTACGTTTCATAAATACATGAAAGAAAAGTTGGCTGAAGTGGATCAATTGTTGGCACAAGGAGAAAGTATATCCTGTTTACCAGAGGTCATAGATGATGTTCACACCATTATTCATGGACCACTGAGAGTTGTGACAACATGTTCAGCAATGTGGACACAAGGAAGACATTTCAGGTATTTATTTTTTCTATTTTATTAGGCATATTAACTCATCTTCACATTCCAGACATGTTTTTAAAAATGTTTTAGGACGATTTTTATGGGCATGAATTTTCTATTATCATATAGTTGTTGACTCACAATGCTTAACACAATATTAATTTTAGGATTTCCACTTTCGATGAAAAGAGGGGCTGCACCTTTGACTATGGAGTTCAAGGGCAATTCACTCAGGACTCTAGAAGCAGTCAACATGACAGGAATATTGTTCGAGATATTGTGCCATGTTATGGAAAGCTGGAAGAGATTTTGGTGGTATTTTATGATGCACATTCAAAGTTTGAAGAATATGTGTTTAAGTGCAAGTGGTTTAGAGTGAACCTTGCTGGTGCAAATTGCACTATAGTTCAAGATGAGTGCGAACACAGTTAAAAACATTTGCCACTAGTTGTCAGCCATCTCATTGGCAAACTTCAGAGCCATTTACTTTTCCTAGTCATGTAGAGCAATGCTTTTATCTTCCTTATCCCCCAGACCTAGAGGAGTGGTCACTTGTTGTCACATATGTGCCACGGTCTCATTCTATTCTAGGTGAGAAACCAGAGGTTGTGTTTACAACCTCTGAGGTGGATGATGACCACGTATAATGTACTACTCATTATTTTTATGCAAATTACCATTGAGGCTTGTGGTTTTATATTACTGCACAATGTTCATTGTGTCATTTTCTGCCTATTCTGCTCCATTGTATAATTTTAGTTTTAAGAATAGGAGCAATGTTATGCGTACTTTACTAATATTTTCACTCAGTCTACCAAGGCAAAATAGATTATAATAATGGTTAAGTGGATTTATAGCTTCCATTTGGTTTAAAAGACTTTTTTTTTATGGCGTTTCAATGCTTTGGCGTTTTGGCGCTTTTAAACTTGACTTGAAATTTTGGCCTTTCGATATTTAATATATATTCTTGGTACTGATAGGGCCCTGTTGGCCTTTAGCATTTAGTCAGATGTGTTTAGTCCCTCAGTAGCCTCAAGATTTCTTAAGATTCTTTTTTAAAATTTTAAAATCTTTATTTGTCTTGCCAAAATTATATTCTTTATCAACTTGAAAAACTAATGGCTTTCTCTCAGACAAAGGATCCTTTTGCTACAAAAATCCATGCCCCTCCAAAGGTAATTGAAATGAATCCCCTACAAATTCCAAGTCCCATTTCAGTTGGTTTACCTCTCACTATTGTAGAAAATTTTGGATCTATTCTCCCGTTGTAGAAATCAAGCTAAGTGCCATCCTGTATGTCCCAAGGAATCAAATACAGATGCTCTAGTCTCATCCTTCTCAAAATCTCTCTCAATATGTTTTGTAGTTCCCTAATAGTCAAATACTGCACTGACAAGGATGAAGGTATGGCCTCCAAATCTTCGACCATAGCTGAAATCTCTGAACGCATAAAGGTTTCAAAACCCTAAACCCAAAACACCAAAACGCCAAAATGCCAAAACCCTAAATCTGAACAAAAATCTCGTGAACTACTATCAATCCTAACTGAATTCCTAGACCTCCTTCGCATTTCTGCCAACCCTCTCGTTCCTCTTGAACTCTCTCCAGAAGAAATCGCGAATGCTAAAGGGATCCTGACACAATGGAACTATTCATAAGAATTTCAGCCTTTATAGTTTTGCAAGTAGGCCCTCTGTACTGCACATCATCCCTTTGGAAACTTTGTACTACTATCTTTTGCATTACCGCATGTACTACCTCAATGTCACCGAGATTTTTTGTGATTTAGAAAAGACCCTGATAAATCAGATTATATAGCAAAACCTTTTGCGAAACTGCCTTCTCTAGTAACCCTTTCACTAATTTGCGAGCTAATGCACATCGCAATTTACAATACGTTCACCACTGGAAAGTTTCGTGAAAATTTGTGATGAGGTTTGCGATACATATTCAAATGTAAATGCGAGGTGTCGAATAACGCAAGCTTGTGATTTCTTGTGACTTTCAAAGGTTTTTAGCGATATGTTTTGTATCATAAAATCTGCGATGTTTTGAGTATGACTAAACGTTGCAAAGTGTGGAATATCGCTAAGGTGGACGGAGACCTAGCGGGTCGCAAAGTTTTCTTTGTGGTATATGTCGTAAAAGTGCTGCGATGATTGTAAGGTACAATATAAATTAGTAATGGGTGGTGGACCACAAGGTGCGATGTGTGTCACATCGCAAATATGGCAAGTTGTTTTTCCTTCGCAAACCCTTTAGGTATTTTGTTTGGCCCTTCGCAAAATGGCGCAATATGTAGTAGTGTTTAGATATCTTGTCAAAAAACATGTTGGAAAGGGTATGATATGGAATCTTGAAATCAAACCATTTATTGCATGATGAGTTATTCAAACAGAGGAAAACATGTGCGAATTAAAGGTGGTAGATCACATGCCACCTTGAAGTGTTGCTGGAAAAGGAAAGGTTGTGAATTCACATTAAGGCTTCAAAAAGGAAAGGATGTTGATCAACCATAAACCTAACAACTATGATTGAAATTACAAAGGCCCAACTCCTTAAATAGGTTGATGGGGTGATGGTGACCATTGGTATGATCCCAATGCCACCAAAAGTCAGTGGGAGAGAGGTTTGTCTATGGGCGAAAGGTCTTTTAGGGCTATTAAAGGATTTTGGTCCCAAGAGGTGCCTAAACATTTGAAGGAAAAAAAACTCAAAATAAATAAAGGATTTTATGAAGGTGGAAGGGGAGGTGTGCACCATGAAAAATACGATAGCCGTTATACGAAGTAATGAATGATAATTCTAAAAGTCACATAAGCATTACCCATTATAAGAAGAAGTTCCACATGTAAAACATCATTTAGCAAAACATATTTGATGAAGGATGATGTGAATGATGAGGTGCCCAATGAAACATCCAAGATTCTAATTCCTTTTAATGGGGTGGTAAACTGGGACAGGGTGTTGAAATTAGGTGGTAGGCCAGAGGTTGACCATGATACACATTTATGAGGTTGGATAAAAAGACCTATCACATATAAAATTTAGACTATAAATGTTCATAAGTAGATGATACAATTAAAGGGGGACCTATGATGTGAATGTTATCTACAACGGATGGAAATACACAAGAAGTGAAACAACTAGCTATAGAACATAAGGCCCCTGAAGTGGGCTAAGGTGAATAATGTCCCTCCCAAGGGATCACCTTGATAAGTTCCCATGGTAAATGGGATGACTATGACATCACCTTCATGATTATGATGATAATTAAACAAGGGGGATTCAAAAGCATAAAATGCACGAACAAAGGGGATGAGTCGTATGATGTCTCTTTACTTGTTGCACAAAGTTTTTGAAATATGACCTTTCTTGACATCAAAATAAAGACGTTTGCCATGTCCAACTAAAAAACAACCTAGTCGGGGTGACGGTCTAGGGTGCACAGTATGTCATGCACTATTGTTTCACAACCTCTTTAATTACAATTCAAAATTGGTGTGAAGAAAAATTTGTTGCAAAGGCATTGCAGATTTGAAAGCATAAAGTGTGGCTTGTGAATTGACATAATGTTGCCCCCATTACAATGGGGCAAACTCCACCTAAAAACTCGATCATGGTTAAGAGGTGGGCCACGCCAAAAACACATTTAATTCGTGGTGGAATGTGGCAATATGAAAATAAGGTTAAAACAACTAAAGGAATTTAATCGTTGAATTTTTTGGGTGAAAAAAATCTTGAAGGTGTTCAAAAACCATTCCGAAAGGACCATTTGTTGATAAATGCACACATGTTGGAATGCAATCTTGAATGAATTAGAAGAAAAGAAGTCTTGGTCTAGCTCGAAGTCTTTTAGGAAAAAAAGGAAGTGGCCATTTAATTTGAGGTGTAAAGTGATGAAAATTGAAGTGGTGTCGAAGGACATGGGTGCATGGGGAAATGATGCCAAAGCACGAGTTGTTCCAAAGTATTCTCATGCATGTACAAAAACTAAACTGCAAAGAATGCATTTATGAATTAAAGGATCATGTTGGGGAAGAAGCACTAAGTTCAAACTTGCCACCAAAGTTTGGGCTCACAAAAATAACTTTTTTTGCAAATTTTCCTAGTCGTTCATTGGAAAGTGCTCTAGTCGAATCCACATTTCCCTATGCCTTGTTGCCCCATCATAAAGGGACAAAGTGGAACACATTGGGGTAACAAGAAGAACAAATGCCAAAATGTCAAATCATAAAAATCCTATGCCAACTTATTTAATGAAAAATGAAACGCCATTTGTACATCACACCATAAAATTATAAGGATGCGATTATATAATCAAAAATGAAAAAACCTAAATAAAAAGAGCTGACAAAACCCAAGTCCAAGTTGTTACATTTGTTTATATGTGTGACTTGTTTTCTTTTGGTGTAGGATTATGTTAATCCTTTTTTAACCTTTTCATAAGAAAAAACTTGATTTAGTAAAGTTCAATTACATAAATATGTCTTTAAATAAATTTAAAAAACCAAAAATATAAATTTTGCATAATGATTTAATTGCCTTTTATCATGCATCTTATTATATAGAGCAAGCACAAATTGACAACTCTTCCCATTCAATAACATAAAACCTTCCATATTCAAATAATCAATCAAACTTAAATATTGAATTTTTAAAAAAACACTTAGTAAAATTTGTCACCAACAATTTATGAACATACACAAATTATGAGAAATATTATCTATGTATCCGATTGAATGCCCCCCCCCCTTCCTCCCTCCCCACTCCCCTAAAAGCTACCGTGGCATACAGGCCCTCACAATTTGTATCCAACCAACCTACCTCACAATTTAAAAAAAAACACTGGTAGGGGGTGACGACCAAATAACACGGGAAAAGCCAAGGAACAAAGCGAACGTACGTCGACGCTCGTTTGAATAGACGTTACTCCGTGTGAACGTGAGAACCCTGGCCGTCGTTTCAAGTTTGCACCAAAACAATTTCTGTTCTTTTATACTGAACATACCACGGGCTAAATTGTTTTGTAAATTTCTTTTTTGCCGTTTGCATTGCGCAGCTTTTCGTTTGCAATTTGTGTCGCAGTTGTGGAAGTGGGCTTTTGCTCTGCGATCCCTTTGTTTGAAGACAGTTTGTTTCGGGAAGATGTGCGTGAGCCTATGCTTGGAAGCTCGAGGGAGATTAAGAAGTTTTGCCTGTAGTCTGGTTGGAAATTATGGGGAAGGCCGTGCATAATGGCTGAAGCGCTCAACTCCTAATGGCGACAGTGTGGAGTGCGGCCCATCGTGTGGAGCTCCGACGTGCTATTCGTCATCTCCGAGATCGAGGTCTCTACGCTGCTGCTAAATGGTATGGTGCTGTACACTTTCAAACAAGTGAGCTTCACCCTAATGCTCCCTTGCTTGTGTTTTCTTGTCATAACTTTTGCAGCAATGGATACTTCCTTACCCCCAGTTTCTGGCAGCATTCATAGTCCCTTCTTTAGGTTATGTTCGTTTCTGAAGTGGCCAGTCACCTTTTCTCCTCTCTCTCTGCGCCTCTTTCTGTTTTGAGTACTGAGTTTAACTGAAGTTGCAATCTGGTCCACTACTCTCAACCCGAAGCAAGGTCCTTCGGTACTGGAGAGCTCATGAATCCACAAACATTTGCTGCTTTGTACAGGGCTGCTGAGCAGTTAGTTGGCCTTCCAGAAGAAACAAGCAGGAATGCAGGCCCACCCCCAGCTCCTTATTCTGATTCTGAAAAAACAAAACTAAAGAGACCTTCAAGGCGGAAAGACAGCACTACACAAGTAGGTCCTGGATATGCAGGTTCAGGAAATTTGCGAGAGGAAGATGAGGAAGAAGATGATGATGTTTTACTACTTGCAAAAGCTTTTTTTGACATGCGAGAGTACAGGCGAGCAGCGCATGCATTGCGAGGATCAACTGGCAAGAAGGCATTTTTCCTCCGCTGCTATGCCACATATTTGGTAAGCTTTCCTGTTTGCAAGCTAACCATCTCAATTTCTTTATGAAAATCTAGAGGGTTGAGTCTTGTTTCTATGACTCATTTAGCTCCTCTGAAACTCAGGTGAGACATCTTTGTCAGAGCTAGCATTCAGAAGGTTTAGGGTTTATGGTAATTAAACTGTAATAAACTGTGGAAGGTGCTGGCACGTGTCTATGGTAGGTCAAAGAGTTTGACAATACACTGGATTGAATCTTTGGATGGAATGTGCAATCCTCATGCATTTGATTTTAAAGATAAGCTATGACAGAATCTGTCAAAGTTCACCCATCCTAAACAAAATTTCTGAGGCTACTATAAACAGTAGTTACAATCTCCCATGTTCAAGAGATGCAGGTTGACTGGATCTTCTTTCAAAATATGAAGCTTCATCTGGTGCAGATGGGATATAAGCAAGTGACTCCTGTTTAAATGAATGGTGAATGATGAATGGTTACAGGGCTCCCCCATTGATATTGAGGCTATATAGCTCAGCAACTGGCTGTACATGAATTATCCCTGAGTGTTAGTGTCTATACTAACAATAAAAGAGTTATTTGGTGTCTAGGCAGGGGAAAAGAGAAAGGAGGAGGAGATAATTGAGTTGGCAGGTCCACTGGGAAGAAGTGATGCAGTGAACCCAGAGCTTGTTGGATTGGAACAAGAACTCTTTGCTTTGTACTCAAAGGGAGCATTGGATGCCTTTGGAAGCTATATGTATGGTGTAGTACTGCATGAAAGAGAGCGAAAGGCTGATGCTTGCACAGTGCTATGTGCATCAGTCAATGCTTATCCTTGGAACTGGAGTGCCTGGCTTGAACTCCAGGTCAGATTTCCAAATCAAGCTAGATGACAAGGCATGTTAATTCAAATACATTCCAGAGTCTTTCAATTACAGTTATGGGAGAATGCTTCTCGTGATTAAATGACCAAGAACAAAGTGCTGAAACCTGAATCCTGCTATAGGCTTTGTGTACAGATCCTGACATATTGCCCACTCTAAATTTGAATGATCACTGGATGCGAGACTTCTTTTTGGCTAGTGTTGACCTTGACCTACAACGGAACTCTGATGGGTTGGCACGATATCGAGCTCTCTACGCCTTATTTCCTCGTAGTGACCACATATTGGCTCAGACAGCAACTGCCCACTATAATCTACGTGACTTCGATGAGGCAGAAGGCCTTTTTGAGGAGCTTCTTCGAAGTGATCCATATCGTATAGAAGGTTTTCTGACCTGACTCCTTTTCCTACAATTTTCAAGGCATTGTCAACCCAGTCAGAGTGTTGAGTCTCAGCATGTGATGAACACAGAAAGCATGTCTTGCTGGACATGTTTTCTCATGAAAGCAGATGCAAGCTTTTGTTGTCATGTTCATTTCATGGTGTTTTTACTGTAGATATGAAGTCTTTGGAGTTCTTACTTTTTGCAACTGCCAGGTATGGACATATACTCAAATATTCTATATGTGAAGGAGTGTTTTGCGGCACTAAGCCATCTAGCTCACAAATCTGTCCTTACAGACAAATACCGACCTGAGACCTGTTGCATCATTGGAAACTACTACAGCTTAAAAGCACAGCATGAGAAGGCAGTGGTATACTTTAAGCGTGCATTGCGACTGAATCGGAAGTACTTGTCAGCATGGACACTGATGGGACATGAGTATGTGGAAATGAAGAACACACCAGCTGCAATTGATGCATATCGGCGGGCTGTTGATATCAATCCTCGGGACTATCGTGCATGGTATGGGCTGGGGCAAACTTATGAAATTTTAGCAATGCCTTACTATGCCCTCTACTACTACAGACGGGCGACACAATTGAGACCTCATGATGCTCGAATGTGGTGTGCAATGGGACAATGCTATGAAACTGAGCAACTAAATATGCATGATGCTGCAATTCGATGTTACAGACGTGCATTGAGTAACAGTGATAGAGAGGGTATTGCTCTTCACAAACTTGCAAAGCTCCATGAGAACCTAGGGCAGGCTGACCAGGCGGCTTTTTATTATAGAAAGAACTTGGAGAGGATGGAGGCAGATCAAAATGAGGGACAGGATTTTGTGGATGCACTTCTTTTTCTTGGCAACTATTGCAAGAATAAGGGTTCCCTAGAGGAGGCTGAAAAGTTCTGTGACCGACTGCTTGATTATGGTGACCCAGTAAGCCTTCTAACTCTTATGTCTCAATATTGTGCAGATGTCTGTTCATTATGGGTTTCTTGGGAGTTAATGCTTCCAAAACCTAGTTGAGAACCTTTTTATCATAGAACTCTACATACTGTTCTAGAAAAAAGAATCTCTCTCATGGGAAAGAAGACCCTAGAAATGATATACCATGAACAAGCTGGTGAGTGTGTCTTCTAAATCAGTTTTAAACCATATGGTAGTTCCCTAATTGCCAATGAGGCTTTAGAGCTGCCTTCAAACTCTCCAATTGTAGAGCATGTTAAGTCATCAGTTTCCTCTGTTCATCAAATTGTAAGAATTTAAGGTGCAGAAGACATTCTCTTGGAGCAGTGGCTTGCTGATTTATGAGCTGTGATTCTGTGTTTGCTAGTCAAAGATTAATTTTGTAGAAAGTATTGAGAAGCCTTTTAAAAATCCATTAAATTAAAAAGGATGCTGCAACCTTTTGTTTTCTGTGGCAGAAAAGCCAATATTTTCTGTTTTAAAGCCCCATATAGTTGGTGAGTCAATTGGCCATTCAGATTTAGACTCTTTTTATCAACAACTGTTAAAGTGAAGAACCTGGCCTTCATTTAAGACATTAAAATGGAAATTCCTGTTTGTCTTCTACCTCAAGAAGGCCTTCCTGCCTCGTGAAAGTACCTACAAAAGGTTGTTTCTGTATAACATGAAAGTAGTTCATAGAGAAGCTATGTATTGTGACAGACCATCTTGAAACTATTTTTGTGTGTTTCTGTAGGCGAAGGAGGATGCTAAGGCGTTGCTTCGTGAGATTCGCAGTGTACAGCAGCATACAGCAAATCTTCCATCTATGGACCTTGAGCAGTATACCCCATGATTCTTTGTTCATGATTGTGAGCAGACAACATCTGAGTACTAGAGTCTGTAGTCAGGCTTGAGTTTCCATTGTTTACCCCTGTCCATTTGTTGTCCCCAGTCCAGCAGAGGAGAACTCCACTGTTTAGTTGAATTTAAAAGTAGCTCAATTTTCCCAATATGAAGGTTAATAATGAAATACCCTCAGTTTTACCTGTCACATCCTCCTGAAAATCATGCCACTCTCTCCTGTCCTTTCTGGTTAGGTCCATAGTCACAAGGCTATATTGGCAAGAGCCTTACAAGAGCACTTTAATATCTATCCCTCCTCCTCTCCCAACTAAGTTGCAGCCTCAAGCTTCTGAGTCCTTGCCATCTCTTTAGATAGTACTCTCATGCTTCCTGGTATTAAATTTGAAGTAATGGATGCTTTTGACTCGTTTTCATCTTTTCAGAGAGGAGTAGTTCCCTTTGTACTTGCATTGAAGATTGTGATGTCACGTTATCAACACAGAATATGAGGTGATATTACCTGATAACAGTACTCATATGTAGTTAGAAATATTCATCATCATCATGTACAATCTTTTTACCCAATGCAAGCAGATGCCTGTCACTCCCTTTAACATGCAACTGTACAATTGCTAACAGTAAGTGAAATATTCCCCTTGTTTACTCATCTTATACTGATCACTGCTTTAAGATATGTTGGACAGTTTTCTCAGGGTTTTGCTAAACTAAATTTAGAGTGAGCCTAGGATTGGCATGAAGTTCAGATAATTGGTTCCACTACAAGTCTAGGTGAAAGTCACCGTTACCCACAAGGAACCCAGAAACATTTGTGCCACTTTCTGGTTGCTTTTGTCATGAAGTCCTTGCAGCACTCTTGGAATGGAATTACACATGAGCACAATAAGTGCAAAGCTGCAATGGCCACTAAATAGTTGCTTCCAAGCAAAACAGGATTGATTTGGTTAGATCTACTGTTTATAGTGCTTGCTGGAAAAAGTGGGCAAATGGTAAGGCAAAGTAGATATTCCAAAATTATTGCTTTCACAACCTGCTGATCTTGTTACTCCACATGATTGCCACTGATAGTTGGGGGTGTTGTGACATTGTCATTTGTGATGGAGGGGATGGCTGGGATGATGAGTGATTTCCCTCGTCTGTTGACTAGTCTATAGAACTCAAGTGACCTATTTAGTCATCTTTTAATTCTTGTATAATAATTGGAAATCATTTATATTAATTAAGTGTTGGGTTCATTGGTGGTCATCACTAAAACAATTTTGGACATCAATCACTTGACATTTTTGTTAAATAGAATGGAATGGAACAATGTCTTTGTGTTCTTTCATGTCTCAACTTCATATAAGAATGAATTAGTGTCTCACATTTCAAGGACATTTGAAGAATTTGTCTTATCCTTGTCTCGGTGAAAATAAAGAAGATTTATTACATGTTATACATTACATTACATTATTATTACCCTTTGACAATTTAAATTTTTTTTCAACATGACATGTCATTGACATGTGTTATCTAATTAAGCTTCATATGCATATATTGACAAAGAATAAATGTCAATGCAAAAGTTGAGAATGGAAAGATGCTTTTGTATTTAGCATGTGCAAACAACCATGATGGAGTCATCTTGATATTATGCATGATACTCAATCTCTTATTTACCTTTTTTTTGTTTCATAAATCTTAGATGTATGAATTTGTATGATTTCTTGTAATTATGTAAATAGTATGTGAGAATTATATGCACAAAGGACAAGGAGTAAATGTGAAAGCATGTTTTGAGTTAGGTAATGATCTAATGAAAATTACGTGTCAAACACAACACAAGAATGAAAGTCAACCATATAATTAATATTAAAATTGTGTTTTTTCCAGATAAATTGTGATTTTTGATGGAGCATTTTTTGTCATGAGTTCTTTAGAATTTTAGCATGCACACATTTTCTTCTCTTTTATTGTGGTTTGCACTAATTTAAAGTGTTACATTACACATGATGCTCATCTCATTATATATAAAAAAAGTGATTGAACAATTTAGTGAACCAAAAAAGGAAGGATATACTATTAATCTCAATGTTTTATTTGGGGGTCAAAATTTTATTTTGCTATTTATTTTGATAATTTGATTATGATTTATGCATCACATCATTACAATATAACACGACATATGATAACAAACTGTTTATACCATTACAATTGTTTTAAATAACATGGGTATTTATTTTTCAAAGAAAAAACATAAATATAAACACTTAAACACTTACATATTTGTCAAATTACTTAAGCAAGACGAAAATAACAAAACAACTTGAAGACACAATTTAATTGAAATAAAATTGATCAATGATTGAAGAAGTATCCTTGTAAATAATATTATTTTTATAATCCAAATTTGACATTTTGTTATCTCATAAAATCGAACTTCAAGAAAATTGAATAAGGATTTATGGGGGTTTATAAAACATTATACATGCAAAATGCCATTTGATCATTATTACAAGATTGCATATATAATATGAATAAACAAACTAAAAATAACTTCATCCAATGACAAAGTTAATGGTTACTAACTATCTATTGGGATAATGGCATGTTCCCTATACCAAAACGTGGCATATAATACACATATGATCATGTTTATCGTAATATAGGTCAATAGTAATACATGATTATAGTAAATCAAATTCATGGATTATGCCACTAGTAATAATTTTGGTCATAATTATTTTTGCCATAAATGATGTGACTTTTATTTTTATAGTGAGACAATATAACTAAATGTGTATTAGATATTTGTTGACTTATGAAAAATAACCACATACTTAAGCATAATAAAACCACTTTGACAACCTAACTGCCTATTTCACTAACATAATTTATGAAACTTGCCTAGGCTAAAACCTTAATTAATAACCTAGGCTATTTTACAAAACTAGGCTGCCTAAACTAGGTAACCTAAAGATCTAAGCTAAAACCTTAAGTAAGTACATAGGTAAGTAGGCAAGGTAGGTAGGTAATATAAAACCCTATTTATTTATTTGGTCACAAGCCTTTTTTATTGGCTCATCACAAAAAGGCCATTTTGTTTCATACAAAAATAGTCAACTAAATAACCATTGTTATCTTGTTCATATTTTGTTCAAATAAAAAAATAGTAAATTTCATTTTTGAATATTTTTCCAAGATATACATATGTATACATTTATAAATAAATAAATAAAGTGATTTTGACTGAAAATGTAGTTGAGTCTTCAATACCATACTCCTTGATTGGTTTTGGCATCAAATTGCCCAATAATTGATCAAATTTTTTTATCTTAATTTCGGCATTTGGTTTTTGAATTCTGAAAATTTCAGCATGTAATGGTTATAAAAAATAATAAACATAGTCTCTTCAAGGTTCTGAGATAATTTAATGTGTTTAAATTGCCTTAGTCTTAAGTCCAGACACCTTAAGGTCTACGGTTCAAACCTAATAGTTGAAATTTTGTCAATTTTTAATTTTACTAGAATCTTGGCACGTAGAATAAATATTTTTTCAAAAATTCAGCTAATGTATTATAATCCATGCCAAAATCATCAAGCTATTATTGTATTTCATACTTTTGCACAACAATGATGGCTTGAAGATTAATTTTTTTTTCATAATAAAATTTGTAAATAACCATACTTAAAATCAACATGGAATTTTTTTTGGAATTTTAGAATAGTAAAAAATAAAATTTCAAATCTCCACACCTTTTAAACATATAATGAATCAATAAAAGTTGTATAAATGTTATGTTATATTTATTTTATTTTAATCAAAAATATATATGTACATGATTGAACATATAATATTACGTAAAACATTTTTAAAGGTTATATAAAATATTAAAACTATGTAAATTTCACAATTATTTAGTTATACACATACAAAAATTTTGGAATAAAATTAACTAAAATTTATTATGAATAATAATATTCTATTTTATTTTTAAAGGATTTTTAATTCATAAATTTGATTTAACATAAATTATTAAAAAATTCCAAGTTGTATGACCAAATATTTTGATAAATTTATAAATATTTTTTTAGTAAATAAATAAATTCAGATCAAATTTTATATTTTCGACTACCAACTATATGGAGACTTGCAAAGCAATGTGTTACCTAGATTTTTGTACTAGGTAATTCAATGTAATAGGTTACATGTGTACCTGCACCCAACTACATACTATAACAAGTCTATGCTTATCAACGAAGCAAAACATCCAATATCTATAAGGAACCAATGAATGTTTATAAGACTAATTGATAAGTATACATTTGCACAATTGGTATATATTAAACCTATTGCAACCACATAAGGAAATTATTCACATGGTCTTAGAGTAGTACCAACTAGTTTTGGATTAAGGAAATTCGTAGTAGTTGAACATGATGTAAAGGTATTTGTATATTTAACTACAAGAATACCATCACATAGTATAGTTACTACTAAATTAACACCATTAGATCTAGGAGGTGACCCTTCAAAACCCCTAGGAGGTAGTGTAGTAACATTTGTGCAACATGTAGTACCCTATTTTAATTTTTTCAAGAGACCTAAATTATTTTGAATATAAGAAAAACTCTGATCTGGATGCTCATGTAGGAGTATTCAAAGCCATTATCAAAGTTCATGATGAACCAATAAATGAAGAAATAACCAAAATTTTAAACTTTATGTTAAAAAACAATGCATCAAATTGGTGCAATAACTATATGCAATATCATCCAAACAATAGATTCACAATTTTATACTAAGTTTTTTGTAGACAATACCGAATTGTGCAAAATGATGAACATGTGTATATGCAATTAAAGAATATGAAGTAGGAATTAATAGAATGGATAAAGGTGTATTATATAAAAGACTATTAAAACTTGTTAATAGTTTACAAACCCCTACTATTGACAATTTTTTGACAATAATGTTCCAATTTAGACTCCAATTTTACTTACCCATTGCTACCGCAGTAATGAAGCGATAAATCCTATAACATCACAAGGAATCTACTTTGATGTGCGAAGAAGATATTTCTATACCAAAAGCACAAAACTCATTATTTATACCACAAATTTCAAGAACAAGGATTTTAGTTATTGGAACCAGATATTTGTTAATTTGAATATGTGTTGTACAAATTATCATTGTATAAACCATAATGTGGAAACATGTATAAACAAAAAAAGGAACCTACTATAGTTACTGCTAAAGCCATTGCGTAGGTTGGTAAACCTCCAAGACCATTTTAAACTATCCTTTTCATATTTGAGATAGTGGGACACACATTAACAAATTGTCTGGGGTTTAGTGAAATGCAAACCATGTGCAAGGACAAAGGAGCTAAAATTATAAAAACCAAGCCTATAGTTAAGGTAAAAATTGCTAGTGCTTTAGTTAACAAGGTTGATGTTCATGTGACCACTCAAAGTAAGGCTAATGAAGAATATGTGTTCAAAGATTAAGAATTAAAATTAAAAAAACTATAGTTGACTAGGAAATAGATGAGAAGCTAAAGAAGTCTATGGTGGAAACCATACAACAAATGTAAGTAGTTGGTCCACCACTTGACATACCTACCACCACAGTAGGAGAATGCAATATTAGTTGGGCTAGGATGGTAAGTTCAGTAAAACCTATAGGACCAACAATGCCACAAAAAATATTTTCTACAAGTCTCTAAGCAAATTCATCTTTATTGAGAAGATTCTTTAAGATCATATTAGTAAACAAATGTTGGAAACCAATTATACTATCACGAGCATGAAAACAACCACGTCTACATGATTTCGTAAACCAAGACAAGAACAAAGGCATATTTTATTACAAATCTAGATTGCGAAATAATAAAAACAAGAACATAACAAGTTTGTGACAAGAAAACACATTAGAAGAAATCTTCAAATATATGACTAAGTTTATGACTAGAATTTCAATCATAAAAGACAAAAATGATTAAGAACACTAAAGTCAAATTGGATAAGTCATTGAGGACAATAATTGTTTACAACATGATGTGGCAAAATGATGTGGCACATATCATCTATTAGTCATAAAGGACATATGTGAAGTCATTAAAATAGTTTAGTCACTGAGTATTTATTATTTATTATTGTATTTTGATTTTATGTATTTTGAATATTTATAGCAATATATTTTTACATTCATTTTTTTTTGCATTTTTTATTATCCTATCAATTATTGACACGTGTCATTATTTAAACTAAGCTAAAAACCTAGTTTAAATAACTAAGTAGGCTACCTAAGTAACCTATGTAAGTAAAGAATCTTTAGTCAACACTTCATCATTGACCACAACTCATGTCACTTTTAAGGTTTGATCCTTGAACCTCAAGGATGGAGTCCAACTCATTTACTATCAAACCACCCCAATTATTGTGAAAATAATTAGTGTGCATTTCATTTACACCATACTTCATTTCAAAATATGCAAAGTTTCAAAAAATTCATATATTATTGATATTTTTCCAAATGAAAATATTGAACATTTATTTTTAAATTTTTCTTAATAACGTATACATAAATATATTATAAATTGTTTTATTCAATTTTTTTTGAATATTTTTATTGAATAACATTTCATTGACCAATATTTGAAAAAAATTCAAGTTCACATGATTTATAATTGGAATTTTCTTTGTGGTTAATATAATAAAAAAACTCATAAATTAAATTTTCATTTGATTTAGAAATTTATAGATTATATTATTTATATTTCAAAAGATCATGATTATATTAATTTTTTAAAATTTAAACATAAATGATATATAATTTATCCACATGAAATATTTATAATTGGATTGTGTATACATATATGAAATTATAAATTTGTTAATTTTTACACACATAATTTAATATAAATGAAAAAAGAAAAAATTACGTTTTATTTGTAAAATAAATTTATGTATTTTATACATATGTTATTTATTTTTTTCTCAATTTTAGAATAAAAATCTAATGTACAAATAGTTATATACTTCCCATATTTTATACTTTTATCATAGTAATTAAATTGTTTACTTATAAATCTACAAATTGATCATATATCAAGTTTATTCTATAAAAATTTAACTAATCTTTTTATATTACCTATATGTACATTATTAAAATATTAGTTAAAATATTAAATATTACGCAATATGTCATATTAATTTCATGTTATGAATTATTTTCAATGGTAATCATATTGTAGTCATTTAAGTGAAATGTCACTATTTTGAAATCTCTTTACAGTCTGCATGAAACATGTGGACATGTAACATCATTTGTTGAAACCCTCACAAAACTTGAATCCAAAATCATGAAGGTCATTTTTTAGTCATGGAAAAAACCACATGGGCATGATAATGCAATTGTATTGTTTGTGGGAGCCATAAAGGCCAAAAATAAAATACAATTTGACCAACAATATTTACATGTCACTATTAAACACCTAACGTCATTTTTTTAGTCATCAAATTGTCATATGTATGTTGTGAGCATTAATTGAAACAACTAGGACTTCCACATCAGCTTATTTCATGTTCATATAACTAATAATTACAACAATGGATGAAAGATGGTAAACCAAATACACACATCAGATAAAAATTCATCCATGTAAGATTATTTTAATAGGTAAATGACTTATGGACTTTACATGTAAGAAATGAAATCATATAATATGACTATAATCATTTATACAATCATGGAAGACACTTAGTCATTGTTTGACTGGTTGCATAAGACACAATTTCTTTTAGTGATGCCCAAAACTAATCTTGAACAAACTGAAGGCAATGGGAAATTCTAATTATATATATACCCATTGGGCATGTAGTTCAAGGAAGTTTCTCAAAAAACTTTCAATTTACATGTGACCCATGTTCACCCATGTGTGGCCCATGTCCACCTATGTGTGAATTATGAGGAACTATAAGTTAACTGGAAATGAACTACAAATGAATTAAAACTTAATTATAAGTTCACTAAAAGTAAATTGAAACTAAATTGGGTACAAGTTTACTACAAGTCATGGATTAATATTCATATGAATGAATTCCATAACATTGGCATTTGTGACATATATAATGAACCTACTCAAAATAACATTAGACCTGAAAAAATATCTATGGAAAAAATTGAAATAAGATAAACCATTGAATTACATTAAACATGTGACCAACAAAATAACCTAGCCTATAGTTCATGACATTAGCGCAATAGTAATTGTTAAAAGTACAAGTAATATGGCCATTATTCCAAGTACAAGTAAGAAGAAACACTATTGATGATGTACTTTTGGATGGAGGGTCCAAGGCAAATATAATCATAGAACAATTGAGGGTTAAGTTAGGATTACCTAAACCTAAGCTTGCACCTTACAATTTGCAGATCGCAAATTAAACAACAAAAAAATAAGTAGGATTGATCAAAGACCTAAAGATGTATGTGCATAGTATACCATACATAACCACCTTTATAGTCTTACAAAACATTGTTATTTCATGTTGTTTGGTAGACCATGGGTTAAGGATGCCAAAGAGGCACATGACTAAGGTCTAAATAACATGATTACAATACAAGGGAATGGTATCATTAGAAATATAACAATGTTCAAACATTTGGGTACTAACTTGAAAAGACCATAAATATTTATATTATGCTTTGATTATCAGAATGTCATCACATATGAAGAAGAAGACTTGATGTTTGTAAATGAACTTGAATAATTTTCTAGTGATACAATCAATTTACCTTTAGAGGTTGTGAGTGTAGTTATAGTGAACATAGTCCAGATTGAAAGAATAACAAAAATATTAATTTCTGCTATAAAATCTACCCCAAACCACAAAGGTAGTGTAGAAACAGTCATCACTAAAGAACTTAAAGTAAAATTTGAAAACAAGGTATATCCTGGAATAAACTCAATCAAGTATAGATTAATGAAACATTAACAAATGTCAAAGTACAAGAATTATAGAGTATAGGCTCATCATTAACCAAAAACCAACAACTATTGAAGATCGACCTTGGAATATTGGACAATCCATAGACAATGAAGGTGCATGCCCAACTAGTTGAAGAAATCAAGTATAAGGATGTCATTGCATGGACTTATAAGGACCTAAAAGACATACCTCTAGAATTGGCACAACATCATATGGAGTTGGACACATCAATTCCACCAACACATTAAGCTAGGTACAAAATGAATCCCAACTATGTTGTAGTTGTTAAACATGACATAGACAAACTATTAGCACCCAAATGTATACACCGAATAGAGGAAGGTACTTGGTTATCACCAATAATGGTGGTACTCAAGAAGAAAGGAAAACTTAAAATTTGTGTACATTACAAAAAATTAAATGTAGCCCCAAAGAAAGATCCATACACACTACCTTTTATAAATCATGTTCTGAACACAATTGCAAGGCATGATGCTTATTCCTTTTTAGATGGATACTTTGGATATACCATAATACAAATACAAAATAACCTTTATAACAAATCAAAGAGCTTTTACTTGGGTAGTGATGCCTTTTGGAGTGAAAAATAGACCTCCTACTTACCAAAAGGTAACTTAAGTAAAACCTTCAAAGATTATTTAGATAAATTCATGAAGATTTTTCTAGATGATTTCAATATTTATAATGACATGGGTATTCATCTAAATAAGCTCAAATTGTGAATCTAGAAGTGTAGAGAATTTGGGATTAGTCTAAACCCACATAAATGTGTATTTATGATATTTTTAGGGATGATACTAGGGTTTATAGTATCAATAGAAGGTAAATTACCAAATTCTAAGAAAATCCAAGCCATAGTTTAAATGCTTACAACCACAAATCCACAATAGATTCAAGTATTCAACGGAATGGCTCAATTTTATAGATGTTTCATTATAAAATTTACATTCATAATGGTCCTAATTACTAAACTTAAGAAAAAGACAAAACAATTTATATGGACCTAGAATGTTAGGCAACTTGGGAGTTGATAAAATAGAAATATATAGAAACATTTATTCTTATATTTCCAAATTGGGACATAGAGTTTCATGTTCATGTAAATGCATCATTATTAGCCATAGTGTTATGTTAACATAGAATATGACAAAGAAACATTATTAGCCTATTGTTTGTGCTTCTAGATTTTTGAATAGAGTAGAGAAAAACTACAATACCACAAAGTGTGAAACTTTAGTAATGGTATTCACACTTCATAAGTTCAAACATTATTTACTTGGTAATAAGTTTGTGTTTTATGTTGATGATATCGTTTTGGTCTATTTATTGAACAAATTACAAGTTTCATGTTGTATTGTTGGTAGACTACTTTTATTTCTAGATTATGAATTCACAATAGTACACAAGCCATGACATACACATGTAGTGGTAGACACATTATATAAGCTAAACAAAAGTTGCCCACTTCTTGTCCAAATCTTTTTTTTTGGCTGAATTCAATCCTTCAAGCAATGAAACTTGTCGAAAGGTTTTAGTTTTGTTAGTTGTGGATCTATTAGGACCTTTTATGTTATTTCTAGGGTGGTGAGAATTTGAGCCCCTTCCACTTGAGATGTTGAAGCAAATTTTTCATCCATTGAAGGATTCAACATTTCAATGGCCACGTTTTCTGTTCACCCATCTTGGATATGGTTTGGTACTTCCATGTCATTTAGTGGTGGAAGGATGAGCCCACCACTTCAAGGAAATAAGGCCTTCACTCATGGATGTG
This sequence comes from Sphagnum tenellum, assembly GCA_963921925.1. NCBI lineage: Eukaryota > Viridiplantae > Streptophyta > Sphagnopsida > Sphagnales > Sphagnaceae > Sphagnum > Sphagnum tenellum. The sequence goes on from OY998142.1 coordinate 6,470,266, forward strand.
CCTTTGAACACATTACAATTCCAACTCACCCATTGCCATCATATCAATAACCCAAATGGAAGAGCATTTTATCCTTGTGATATGAAATAACATTATTGCAAAACTTGCATTCCACCTTCCCTGGTTGTCCGTTGGTATCAAATACCATGCATTCCACAAGTTCTGTTTTCCCTCCATCAATAAAACACTATGCACAAAAACAAGGTATTTAACAATAAGATTGGACTTCACCTTCAAGGTTACAATTGAAATTCAACACCAATTGCAAATATAATACGACGATCTAAAATTCAAACGCCCATAAATGTTTCACGCCTCCTTCTTAAAGTATATGACAATGGTTGGTGTTAAACAAAACAAGGCCCACACACCCCAAAGGAGAAAGTATTGACATGCAAGGTTTACATTTGATTACAAGGCAAGATCAAATTTTGTCACCAAATCAATGGTGGAATCAATCCATTGTTAATAGAACAATCGACATTCAAAGACATGCGACAATTGAAAAAAATTCAATCATCACACGATTAGTGATGGAATGTTTTCAATCGCCATTCGTGTGGTGACGAAAAACTTTTGGTCATCACATGCTTGGCAATCAAAAACACTTTGTCGCTAATCATGTGGTGATTGAATTTTTTTCAATTGCCACACGATTAGCGATTGAAAATTTTCCATTGCCGTAAGGTTGATGATCAAAAAAATTCGATCATTGTAGGCTTGGTAATTGAAATTTTTCGATTGCCACAAGGTTTACAATGACCAAAAGAAGTGCATTTTCAATTGCCCATAAGCGTACCTGGGTACCCTAAGAGTGCTTTTGATTTAGGTTGACACCAGGTTGACCTAGATTGACCCTATATTGACATGACATGAGGGTGCATCTACATCAAAATGCATCCACCACATCATGATGAATGCATAGATGTAGTGACAACCATGACTAAAAGGACTAATTTGAATTTGATTTTGTTTTTGCTTGTAAAATTTCAAATGAACTTGAGCTCAAACACATTGTAACGACTAGAATCTTACCTTGTTTTTTTTGTATTCTTGACAAATTTTGGTTCCATCTCCCCACGAAGAGCAATAACCTTCACATTGTAATTCTTCCAACTTTTTTTATTTTCTTCATCTCCATATGCTTCACCTTCTTCAGCCTTCACCACTTTTTTTTGGATGTAACTTTTTTTTAAAATTGATTTTTCTTTTTGGCTTCAAATGGTGTCACAATTTGAACATTCTTCTCTTGGGTGTCTTGAAAATTGTGAACTTCTTCATCGATTAATTTTCTCTTGGGCACAAATTTTTGTAATATCTTCAAACTCACCTTATTTGAAAAAATGTGATTTGAGATTTAAGATGGGCAAATTAACTCTTGTAGCTATAGGCATTTGAAGAGATGAATTAAAAGGCTGAAATGAATGAGGACCCACATTTGACACACCATTTTCATGAAACACTCCAACATCTTCCATATCCCAAGTAGAAAACTTAGAAACTTCTTCCATCATGCACAAACAAACACAAAAGTTCAACAAGAAGAAAGTAAAATGAAAAAAGATGAAATATAAAAGAAGGAGAAAATATAGGGTTTGATGTAAGGTTTAGTTTGATTCTACGATGTAAATTTCATCAAAATAATAATAGTTTATTGTTGTAACATTGGCCCCGACGGTTGCAAATTGGCCTCTCAAGTTGATAGGTATCCTTTTTCAGCCGTGGGGCCAAGTCAGGGCCATAAAGTGGTAGATTAAAATCATTTTCAGCCTTGACTCCTAGTGTAAAGCCCTTGGGGCTGATTTCAGTGAATGCACTAATGGGAATGTTTGATTTGATTTCAGCTGAACTTTGGCCTTGACTCCTAATGCAAAGTGGGCCTCAGTATTAGGATGAGAAATCCCACCTCATCCAGTGGACAGAACAGCCAACTGGTGCACTGCTGGGTGCTGGTTCATGCTGGCCCAATTGATGCCCTATAGGGAACACCTAGCAACAATGGTCTCCTCTCACACATGGTCACCTATTTGGGACTTTATCCAGCATAAGGAACAACCTAAAAAACATCACAACATTTTAGTGCTACCATTGGAGATGCTTTGATATATTAAAGCTTAGAGTTATGAGCTAGGTCCCTACAACTTAGACATAAGACCTTAAAACTTAGAGACCCTAAACATTATCAAAATCTAGGACTACTACCCCTTACCTAACCTTGTAAAAAAAAACCTAGAACCTGTAAAACAAACCCCTTACTCCCTAAATGTCAAGGTGAACCAATTTAGTCTTTTCAGTTTTATTTTTTCTTCTTTTAATATTTAAGGGTTAAGACTTAAGACTGACCGGATCCAATCTGGATCCATGTAAACTTGTCAAGTCCAGTTCTAAGGTTAGGTACAGGTCCATGTGGAACCATTGGATCCAGTTCTTGACCAGTTCCAAGTCCATGTCGACATGCTGGGTCCAGTTCTTAAACTTGCATCTAGATCTTGACCAAGACCCTGATAGAACTTGAAACCTTGAAACCAGCCAACACTGGTAACAATCCCAAATGTCAATACAATTGTCAATAGCCAACTTACCATAGTCTTTTTGTTTGTCAAAATGGGAGGCAAAAGATCAGAAATCTAGAGTTTCTTGAACACATCTAGTAAAGATGATCCTTCAACCAAAGATATTAGACAATTCTTTTATTGGCCTTGACCACCAAGGCAAGGATATTGTGTTCAAATTCATTATAGAGTATAGTAGCTTCCGGAATTTTGGCCCCTAGGTAGTAGGTCTATTTTTATATGAGGATTTTTGAAACATGATACTTTGGCTTGTGTTGAAACTTGAGATCAGTTATAGAGTTATGATGTCTTGAAAGATTTTGCTTTCTTTTAGAGGATTTTTTTAAAGATTATATTTCTTCATTGTGAAATATTTGAATTTCCATAATTCTTCTTTTGCCTGAAGATATTTTTCAAGTTAAATAGCAAGGCCACAGTGTGACACACCCCTTGTTGAACTAGAGTGTAATTACATTGCTAGGTATATGCTAATGTTCTTGGATTAACTTTCTAGTATCTACGATCTAAAATGCATAGATTAATAAATCAATAGTTTGCAGAATTCACTTATTAGAAGGGTACATTCACACTTGGTGTTAGGGACTCTAGTGTTGAGTCATACTAGTACTTTAAGACTTAAACTTACTTATCATGATGATTTTATGTTAAATTAGCATTCACTTAACATTAAGCTATCGCCCATTTAACATCACCTAGGCTGCCATATAGATTTTCATTTAACATTGATTTAACATCAAGTGTGAATGCACCTTAAATAGTATTAAGAAGCATCCCCTATCATTTCATTTCTTGCAAAAGTGTACAACAAAGGTTGAAATTGAAAAAGTAATTTTCCCCTTATTAAAATTTGAGGGCATTTGTCCTCCAATCCAACTATGTTTTTCCAACTTATTTGCTAGGTGTTTTTACATATAAAAACATCAATTTGCTACAACATATTTTGTGAAGATTTTACTTTGTGTTACAAATTATCCAAAATTTGTAAAAAAATCATTAAATGGTTGTATAAATACTTCAATGTTTCTTTAAATTGAAGCAACTCTATAATTGAGAAACGTTTTCAAAATAATAAATCCAATTTGTCAAGGAGGAGGACTGGGCCACAGTGAACCAGCAACTACCAGTGCACCATCCACTGGATGTCCATTATTACTCAGTTGTGGATGAACCTCAACTGAGTTAATATTTGGTTTCACCTTGGTAACCAATTCTGTAGGAAATAGGTCTCAAATATAGGCAGATAGGTAGGAAAATAGGCAACTTCCAGCTAAGAAGATGGTTTATACTTTATAGATAGCTAAGGGCTGTTTTAACTACCTATCTACTAACAACCTGCTTGTGGGGTGTTAGTAGGTAGGTATAAAAAATAAGTAACTGAGCTAACCACCATAGTTAGCTAGGGAACTGAAACCCAACAGAAAATTGTTTTCTGACCACTTATCATTCATCCTTCATGGTCCGCTGCTGGGTGCTGGAGAATTGTGGCTGGAGAACTGGGAATCATCCATAAGAAGAATGAGCCAAATTTGGCTAGAGGTCACACAAAAAAAATTAAAATATTTTTAGATTCTTGCCTAGTTCTGGCAATCAATAGGAACTCATTATCTAAATATTGAAGTCAAGTGACTTTTTTTTCCCTCCAAATATGGCGAGTTTTGCAGTTTTTTTCTTTTTGAAAAAGCTCTTGAAAAATTCACACTGGGTTTTAATTTACTGCTACAGTGCGAAAATCGCCCCCATAAAAAAACACTGATTTACAAAAATTTGTAAATTTCCTTTTGAAGAAAATGATCATAAAAGGGTTATTTTATTATGATGGATTTTGGAGTCTAATTTCTGAGACCATATATGTATATGTATATAAATTTGGGCTTTGCGTTGCTTCGCACTATCCGTGATGATGATTAAATTATTTTTTATGGACATAATAATTTTGTTGTAGTTAATTTTGTCTTTTCAAGAAATAAATTTTTTTAAATTTCATTATATGTTATTTAGTTTCATTACTTTTTTTACCTTCTTGATTTGGTAAGCAAAATGCCAACAAAAGTCGGATTCATTAGATAAGTTTACAACAAGATACAAATAGACCCCAAAAAAAAAACATTGAACGAGTGTAAAAAAAACAATAAAATACAAACTAACAAAAACATTGAAAGGTTACTAGACAATAAATAAATAAATAAATTGAAATTTGATCTATGACAAATTATAATCCAAAATGACTCTAGAATTGTCGAATGACGATCACCAAAATACCCATCCTACATAAACCAGTTCCAATGGAACATGTGGAATATTTTTGGCTCAAACCCTCTTTTTTTAGTCGTTCTTTTGACGGTCTAGATTGCATTTTCGGCCAAAATCCGAGATCGACTGTCAATAATTGGGAATTGGTACTAGGCATACAGAAAGATGAATATGCGAGGGGAATTCATCCATCTGCAAGGACAACATGTTGTTCATCCGAGAGGACACTATTGTACCTTGATTCCCTGGCTCATGATTGAAAGTTCAGGGCCTAATGGAGTAGTCCCCGTTCATTGCACGGGTGCCGCGGGGATGAATGGACCAATCAAATCATCGGGTACGTAGGGTTTGGGGCGGGGGGCCTCGTAATCTGCTCCCCTGTGATAGGGACATTTGCAGGGATCTCTCAGCAGGGATCCAACGGTTAGGATAGAGACCTCACATTTTACGGACCTGATTCATTGATAAATGCCCAAAGAAACTCCGGATGGTTCTATAGACGGTTCAGATCGAACGATGGACCTTAACAGGGCTGGGGAGTGCAGGTGCACACACAGCGGAGCAAAAGAAATGGAAAGTGCAAAAGATGAAAAAAGTGGCGTTAACAGGGGATAAAGAAGGAAGAGGGATTGTGGGTGGGGGGGGAAGAAATGAGAGTTAAGGGAAAGAGAAAGATGCGAAAGTTCATATAGAAGAGGGTGCTTCTCGCGCGTTTGCGCGCTGCCTCGCTTGCGCTCTTTGAGGAAGGCCTTCGTTGTTGGCCGGCTAGTCTCACCGAATTCGCGTCGGGATTTTGTACTTGTGTGGCGCTGGAATCTCGGCTTGTGGCGTAGAGGTGAATCCCAGCTTTCCAACGAATGTTTTCTTGTGCAATTTGGTGCATTTTTTCGTGAAGAATTTGTTGTTTTTCGCTACATGGATGTCATGTCGCTGCTGCACTAATGTTTTGCAGGCACTTGCTCAGGTAGTCTCAATTCCATGATCAACAAGACGGTTCGGTCGTCTTCTTCTGCGCTTGAATGGAGATGGATAACGATTCGGGACAGTCCTCGCACAAGCGGAAGCTGCACCAAGTACTCCCGGGTGGCTCCTTGAAAGGAACTTCGTCGAGGAAATTAGTCAAGATGACTTCGATGTCTAGCGCTGCTGCTGGCCACACCAGCTACACCACCACCACCACCACCAGCGACAACGTTGCATCCCAGCTGCTGCTGCAAGAAGAAAACCAACAACAACAACAGTGTCACCACCACAAGAAGTTGCAAAGCTCCAGTTCATTCACACAAACTGGCAAGTCGACATTCACAGGTATAAACACAACCGAGTCGAATTGCTTGCTAACAAACTCAAGACAAGATCAAGATCACCACCACATCTTCCAGTTTCTACTGCAGAGCTCAGCTTGAGAAAATTTGTAGGGACCTGGCGACATGATCTGGATGATCAGTTCTGAAAGTTCCATTGCTCAATTTTTGTTTTGCAGCCATTGTTGGAACCACATATGAGATTGATCAGAAATGTCTACCACCAGAAGCTCCCCACGACATCCAATGCATTCGAGCTGTCTTGGTGAGTATGTGCAGACGGAGAGTTGAACGAGGTTCAATGTCGCGCAATGCATGTACTGGAACCTTGTTGTATTAACAAACAAGACATCTTCAGACTCTCCAGGCAGAAAATCATGGACCCAAAACAAGAATTGCGAATGTCTGCTGTCAGAACCCCGATCAGGATCCTGAACCAGATTTGCAATGCCACCTGAATTAGATGCAGATGCGATGCATACAGTTTGACGTGTTTGCACCATGTGTGAAATTCAATTGGTAAATTCTTCTCTCTCTCGAAGATTCTACTTGAACTGCAATGACAAGACAATAGTAGTTTGTCTGGTGGTCTGATCATGTGCAGATATCAGAAGTGACAAAATTACACATCACTGTGAGTTACCCAAGCGCAGTATCTCTGAAGACATTCTACTCGAAGGTGCAGAAGTATGATTGTATGGATCATCATGTGCACAACACCCCAAGAAAGCTTACAAGATACATGATGCAAATGGGCATTGCCGAGCCACTGATGGGGACAAAGCCTGAGTTGGACGTGAAATTCATCATGAGCCAGAAAGTAGCAGAGAGAGTTTTGGTGCGACCAATCTCTTGCACTGAGTATCTTCACCAGGCCCATCTCAAGGGGTTTTGGCTGACTGGACCTGACTCTACCCAGAGCTCTGAGGCAAACTGCAAGGTTGATGCCATGACAAGTCTGAACCTCTTAACTAAGCATGCCTGGGGTGATGGTTGTAAGGAGGAAGAGGACAAGGTGCATCTTCAGAAGCTGAAGTTTGCAAGCTGTGTATTGCAGCAGGAATCATCTGCTGTCAAACACCAATCATCATCTAAAACAGTCCATAAAGATGGCAGCATTGATGCTATGGCAGCAGCAGTGAAAGGGGAGAAATTAGTGAGCAGCCAAGACCCATGTGCAAACTGTGCTGATGGTCCCAAGGTATCAGGTTCCACAAACTTCAAGCAACATGGAAAAGGTTATACAAATGAGGGAAAAGCTTGCAGAAGTGCAAGTTCCACATCACCCAATGATCCAGATGCAAATTTTCAGAGTGGAATTACTACAGAAGATCAGATGGAGATGGAGAAGGTACAGGAAAGTTCAGCCTTGGTGACAGTAACTGCTGCCGCTGAGCTCTTGACCCAGCTAACAAACACTAGTCCAGATGCTGCAGCAGGTGGTCCCATTACTGCTGCAGTTACAGAAGAGGCAAATGCCACAGAAATCCAGCCTGCATGCAAAGAAGCAAGTGATGATCAGCCCTTTATTCGTTGGGGGTTCAGGAAGAAGGTGACCTTTGAGAGTAGGGCACGCAATCTGGACTGCACCTCATGTGGCATGGATATGATGAACAGCAACAATACACTGCACTCTCCCAAGGACAAAACCCCAGAGATTGCCCATCCAACAATGGAGGAACCTGGAAGTGAACACAAAGCTCCAGATAAGTATGTCCCCTACAACTTTAGTAGCCAGTGCAGCAAAAGCAACTGGCTAACTGGAGCAGCAAATCCAGCTAGTCCAACAGAATTGCATAGTCGGAGATCCTCAGTTGGAAGAGCCAATGGAATGAAGCGAATGCTGATATCTCATGCTGCAAACATTGCTCACACCAGTGTGAGAGTCAAACAAAACAGACCTCCGAGCCATGGCACTGGCACTCTCAAACTCCCTAAAGATATGCAAGGCCGATGGTCAAGTGAGAGGTCTGTCAAGCCAGGGCTCTTCTCAACATGCTTGTGCTCTGCAGCATTTGGTGATCTATCTCTTGATTGATTTCATTCAGTCTTTGCATAGTAAGACTTGGAAGTTCCATGTTTCTAGGCCTCTCTGGAAATGCCAATGTGATGAAACTTCACATGTCAAACACATGTAAAGAATGATTCATCTGCCTCATCTGATGTCCCCAGGTACAAGTCAGCGCAGCTGAAGCTGATTGGCATCATGCATGCGCGTGGAACAGTACCAGGCAAGCCAATTTTGAGGCCTGCACTGAGAGAGGAGGCAAGAAAGCACATTGGTGATACCGGCCTACTTGACCACCTTCTAAAACACATGACAGACACAGTTGTGAGCACAGGGGAGCGCTTTCGACGGCGACATAATGCTGAAGGGGCTATGGAGTATTGGCTTGAGGATGCCAGCCTGATGGAGCTACGAAAAGCTGCTGGTGTTGAGGACCCCTCTTGGCTCCCTCCCGCTGGCTGGAAGCCCGGTGACACACTCCCTGGAAGACCTTGGGACTTTTGTTGGGGAATGACTGCATGTGAAGCTGCAGAGATGAAGCAACTCAAGCAGGCAGTGGAGAAGCTCAAGAGGTACTTAGGGTCAAGTGGGTCATATCTTTTCAGCTCCATATGAACTGTACTCAGTATATGCAACATCATTTGTTTTTCTCATGATTCTTGATTGACAGCACCTGTCATCATGTGCCAACTTGAAAGGAAGAGTTGGAATCAGTCTGTGTAAATGCAGATTCAGTAGATCATGAACTTGTGTGTTCGGAGAAATCAGTAGCAATCTTTTCCCACCTCTAGCATACCATGCTACTGGATCAACATCCATAATGCCTTTTCTCTTGTGGGTTTAAGTGAGATGAGGTTTCTATGCGGGCGATTCAAAGCTGGATCGAAACGAAAGCTGGGAGCCATGGCTCAGAGTTCTGTCGCTGTTCAGAAGAAGCCTCTGTCTGACAACATTGACAATCTTCCAAGTACAGGGGATGGCAGTAAAATGGATGCGGCACTGACAGAGGTATGATTGCAACTTCATTCATATTTGACCAAAACTTGACTGATTCGACCCAGACAGGTTTTCTTCAGTGTTTTGGATTGCTTTCCATCCGTGCATCTCTAGGTGGTTTTGATTTCAATGTGCCCTTGGAACACATTGAATTTCTCTTAGGAGCGATGTTTCTGACTTCACTTGAACTTATCTGGACTTTCTGTTTTGCAGAAGATGAGGACCAGGACAGAAATGGTCAATTTCAAGACTGAATTGACAAGTCCAGAGCATGCACAACAACATGACCAACAGACTAAGCCAGAGTAAGTGCTGACCCATGTGAATGTTGAATTGCTATTGGACTGAGCAAATCTTGATAAGCTGCATGATATTTATTTAGAGATATCCAAGATGTCTGCAGAGAGAATCACTCAAATGGTGCATTGGACCCATGATGTTGGAAACAGATCTTCTGGTGCCATTACTTTGGAACGCTTTCACACTCTTGAAAACCAAGTACAGCAGCTCTCTCAGGTATGCTCCAGTCTATATGCATCTTCAAATGGACACATCTAGCTAGAAGAATTCCACTGCATAAAGGCAAGATATTCACTGGCATCCAGGTACTCGAAATGCAGCACATTCTGAAACCCAAAGGAATATATAGACAAGAGCAAGTCCTGTGTCTGACATTGTGGCTCCTGCTAGTCCTCGACATGACTATAGACCACAAAAAGTTGAGGCTCAAGATAAGATGTGATAGTGGTACACTTGTTGCAGGAGTGCAAAATGCAACAATTAGCTGGACAATCAACAGCTGTAAACAATGTAAACAACATAGAGTTGGAAGAACAACTTCAAGATGCACATCGAGCTATTGAAACTGTGCAAGTATGTGATTCCTCTAATTGAGTCAGAGTGTGCACCCAGGATGTTTTTCCTAGAGGGATTTGTGTGCTAGAATACCTGCAAGGTGGCAGCTCACCACTGTGTTATGTTATGAACTGGATCTTCTGTGAAAACCAGGAAAGTAACTCATCATTGCACTTTACAGGCACAAGTCAATTGCATAATGAAGTTTCTTCAATTCTCAACATATCCAGATGTTGAAGCAAGGGCAAGTCTACCTCTAAAACCACTTGATGTGAGTGCTGAGATCAATCCCATGCCTTTGATATGTGTTGAGGAGGGTGCCCAATGTGGGGCAATTGCAAACCCACTGTCTAACAAAGCCTGCCACACTCCAGTAAGCTCTTGTGTCCATGGAGTTGGATCAGTGCCTGTCAAGCATGATATGTCCCTGCCAAAGCCAACATGCAAAGGTCTGAGCAGTAGTACCATAAGTAGCAGCAACACCAGTGCCCCTGCAAGTGTAGATGACACTAATACAGCAAGGCTTCAATGTCTGGCAAGAGTTGATTCATATTGCAATCCGGAAGTGGTCAGCCAGCCTCTCCAGATGCTGGCAGCCAGTGAAAACACAATCAAAATGGACCCAGTTGCAAATATGGTATCTTCTTCTCCTGCTGCTCCTCATTTCTACACTGCTGCCACTTCTCAGCAAAACCAATGTAATCCTTCTGAAGGGAGGAACACTCAATGCACATCATGGAGAAACAGACCAACTGGATTTAAAGTATGCCGTCCTCCAGGGAGTTTTATTTGGCCAAACATGATGTCTGTTAGCAACAGTGATGTGAAAAACACTGGATTGAATGCAGCTGCTCAGGTGCCTCAATCAGTACAGGATGTGGTAGGCAATTTGCCAAGGATGTATGGTGGATCTCTGCCTGCAATGATCTCATCAATGGGACAATTGGCCAGCACTTCTGGTCAATCTGCTGGGGATTCTTGTGTTGCTACATCAATTCCAGGAAAATTCAGTTGCATGCCACAAGAATCAGCTGCTGCAGCTGGACCTCCAAAGCTGGAGAATTTAAAGCACATGACCCAGACAAGCACTTCCTTGTGCAGTTTAGTACAAGTGCAACCAAGGTCAATGAAGCGTGTCACTCACATTGAGCCAAGAGCCAATTGGAGTGGATTACATAATCATGCATTTATGGAAAAAGCCATGTGTGCAGGTGACATGTCTAGCCCAGTTGCTCAAACATCCTTTCCAATCAATCATCCAACAAGGGTTCCAGCAGCACCAGCAGACACGAGCGTTGGCACTTTGGAAGGGGCTTCTCCATTGAGGTCTCTGCCTTTCTTGAGTATGGCAGGTGAGTCTGGAATCATTCAGGCTATGGTATTGCCTGGTAATCATCGGACAGCATCTGTGCCTTACTCTACAGGTCCAGTGCAGTGCCCAGCATCTCTCAGAAGCAATGCAGGCCCTTCAATCTCCCTCTCATTGTCACTATCTCTCTGCTCTCCAGCTTCTACTACTGACCATGTGGGTAAGCCAGTTGTGAGTAATCTTTCCCCTTGAGGTAACTACTATCTAGCAGTGCATTCTGTGTATGTGTGTGGGATATTCCCAATCTCAAGGATTGATTTTTTTTGGCAAAATAACTTCTGATTGTATCAATCTGGGAAAGGTACTTTACATTCAAAGTTTCAGTTTACAAAGGGCTATCTAGAGACATTTTGGACTGATCTTCAAACAGCTTCAACCAGTGGGCTATACTGGAGGAATGTGCTCAGATATATGGAACAATTCTGGCTCTTGATTCATGCATGGGTCACATTGCCCCTTTACTGTTGTAATCCTTCTCTCTCTCTCTCTCTCTCTCTCTCAAAACTACCGTCTAGACAGTTTTTCAGACCCTCAGGACATTGGTTATTAAAGTGTGCTCTGAGCAGCTACAATTGTCTAACTGCTGGTGGAGTGAGGCTTGCTGTGTTTGTGACAGTATCTACTACATCTGGACACAGTTTCTTGCTCCTCGAAACAGCCTTGCAGATTGTGTTTTTGGTGTTTTGCGTACTGTGGCTATTTTGCTCTCTCTCTCCCTCACTCCATGACTTACTGTTGCCAATTGCTTCTGGACTCTCTCCACATGTACCATTGTTGATTTGGAGTTATCAGCAGTAGTGTGCTGTTGTTGTGCTCTACTGCATTGCAGTAACCAGAAGCTAATTCCGACCTTCCCAAGTGATACCCTGACAATTTTCCTTTTCCAAAGACATGTATCATATTTGAGTACTTGATGAGGATTGTGTCATTGATTGCCTTTTCTGGACAAAGTGAGGTTTTTTGGTTCAGTAAGTATTCATGTTTGGATTTGTGACTTTTGTTTCCAATTCCTTAACTGAAAGGGAAGAAGCTGGCCAGCAGCATTGTAGTGATTCCTTTAGGTACATATTCACAAAGCTTTGACTTTAAGAAGCTTTGAAATGTTTGCAACATGTTAAAGTCTTGTCTCAAAGTACCCAAATGTTTTTCTTTCTTTCAATGCTGAGTTTTAGTTTCAGTTTTCAACACCAAGAACACACTTTAAACACAAAATCTTCATGAAAGATAGCTAATTTTGTGAAGAATTTTCTCTTTGCAATCTCTTAAGGATTTTTTTTGTGGTATACTGATGCAATTTTTCACCTTTGGGAGTTGCATCAAAGGTAATGTACAAGAAATAATACCCATTATTTAAATCCAAATATGTGGGCTAACCTGGTGGGATAAAAGAAAAAAGTTACGATTGTTACCAATCAACTGTTGTGGTTCAAATCCCTTTCTTGAATTCTTTCCATATGAAGTGATTACAACTCTTCCATAATAAACCACAACATCACAATGATGTCAATCAATCCAACTTGAGTAAAAACAATTGATGTCCAGATTTGAGATATGGTGAAGAAACAATATGTCATGACTCATAAGCAGCTTAGGGACATGTTGAACACCATAGTGCTAAATATTTGACATTACATTATATCATCTACATTTATATTTTCAGTTGGTGTAAATGTAAAGGGCAAGGCAATATCACATGACAAAGTGTTATCAAGTGAATTCATTCAGTTGTTTCTTGGGCCCTTTAATGCAACGTTATGCATTGGCTACACGTGTGTAAAATGTCCGCATTGAAAATAACAAAGAATAGAAAATTAAATCTAGTGAAGCAAATGCTACAATGTATTTTTCATGCAAGTTCACAATGACCAACCTTGTGAAATCACGTTCAATTTTCAAAATGTCCAAAGTGGTTGCAAGAAGGTGCATTGTTAAAGAGTTAAGTATTACTAGTGGGTGCCCGTGATCTTCGGACACTGTGAGGCACAAACGTAACGCAACGTGCCATCCCCTTCCTTTCTTGAGCTACAGAGAGAAAGGAGAGAGACGACCGAGCTCGGGTACCCGGGCCGGTGTCGGCGACAGCCCCCGGAAACACATGGGCCCTGGTCCGGTCCACCCGTGGCAAAGAGCTTGGTTTATGGCTCGGGACCCGGATCTTCGTCACCGACCCGGTTTAATACTTACTCCCGCGATTCCACACACTTGGGTGCCGCCTGGCCCACGCCAGGTTTTTTTTTACCGGTCGGCTCTTTGAAGCCTGGGCGTTGGGACTTGGGACTTGGATTGGTCGGGACTCAAGACTTGGGAGTCGGGACTGGGGGGACAGTTTTAACAGTGACCTGGGTTTCAGGACCTCGACAGACAGACAGTACGTCGTTTATGACGGACCCGAGCTCCGTCACAGATAGACATAGTGAATTTATATATATATAATGTGGTTCGACACGAGATGACAAAGAATGTTAAGACAATTAAGATGGAACAACGGACACTCAATAATTTATATATGAGGTTCCACTTTGGAAACAATTGACCTAATGTTATAAAATAATATCCAAACCTGGAAGGAAGGATTTCACTAAGAAAAATTAGATTCATGTGGGTTTGTCATTATCATTATGCTTGTAAACATGAACCAATAAAAGCTTATTTGCCAATAACATGAGGGTGGTCAAGCAACAATTACACAATGTTTTAAAATAAATGACAACCCTATCAACATGGAGCATATATGGTATGGAGAGTCTAGTTCCTAATTTTTGGACCTTGAGAACTCTAGTCCTCTGAAAGATTTTAAAGAATATGTTTTGCATAATGTGACACAAAAGCTTTGCTAAGGTAATGAGTAGTCTTTGGTTCTAAACCCCATATGCTCTAAATCATTGATGTGCAACGATTATTATTATGATTATGTTACTATTTGAGCACATTGCTCTATCCCCCAAATAAACACAATTGATCCGTATATGTTGATATGGGATCTAAAGGAGAAAAATTTCCATGGCATCCATTTACAAGGCCACATGGTAATTACAAAACACTTTTTCAAACCTTTGAATAAATATTTTCATTCATCTTTTTCATTGTGCCAACATGACAATTCCCCTTAAGAACAACACTTCTAGAGAAGTAACAAATAATTACACATTGCATCATGATGAATATCAAAAGATTCTTTTCTTGCAATTTTTACGTAATGCAAAATCCAAATGGTATTATCAAACATAACCGTAAAACACAAAATTTGATGTTGAGACATTAGGTTGCAAACGAGATCTGTTCAAGACATACCTATATGCATATCAATATTTTAGAATTAAAAAAATGACTAAAGATGAAGAAAGATTAATACAAATTTTTTTCCTTTGTGAAAAGACATCCATATTATAGCCGAATTTTTAAATGTGTGCCTAGTTCACATATGCTATTCATATAATAAACATATGGCCAAAGGTCAAATATAACCTTGCAAGATATATGTCATTTAAGGTAGCCACTAAAAATAAACATGTTATCATTTAATTCAATAATTTTGAATGATGCAAAAAATGAAGAATATTAATGAAACAACAAGTTGGGGAAAAACATAATTGATTATACATTCATATTCTGTTTCCTTGCAAATAGATTTTGTTTTTAATTGCATAGTTCAAACAACCTAGTGGTGTAGTAGATGAATGAAATGTGTGTGGTGGGTTATCACCATGGGCTTAAATTCAACAAGTTGCAAACCTTGTTGGAATGATCTCAATGACATTGTTAATGTCTATTCATTGATGTTTATGGTCCTTGGCGAGTTAAGGTATTGAATGCTTAATGTACATTAGGAATTGTGTGTAGTTTTCAAGCATGTCCCACAATAAGCAAATCAAGCTAATGAAGATGAAAAAAATGTGGCGTAGAATGTCATGATGCAAAATTATACACAACTTAAGAAAAAATGGAAGTAACTTCCCTTAGTTGTGCTCATTAGTCAAAAGATAGAACATGTAATGAACTCGAGAAAGTCAATTCAAACTTGTCCCATATTTGGTAATATGTACAAATTACATGGAAAAAAATAGAAGGTGCAATTAAACTATTGAAAAATAAATAAACTTTACAATTTACTTAAATGTAAATAAGGTGTTGGGTTGTCACATCAACATCTATTTGGAGGCATTGCTTTGTTCATCAATCTTGATGCATAGGTTAACATTTTCATGATTAAAAAAAATTGAAACAATTGTTACCACTACCATGTTCCCATATTTAATGAACAAATATTTAAATGACCTCATAAATTACACACATTGAAAATCAGGCCAAGGAATTTGAAACTAACCATAATGTACCACATGGACAATAAATATACAAATATAGTTACAATTTTATAGATAGAAATTTCACAATTACTTCAAAAAAATTCAACTATACATATTACAATTAATCAACTTTCTATATGTATGGTTACAATTTTCATGTTTTATGTCTAGTTCATGTAGCAAATTTTGGCTCAAACTTTGTATGTAGGATCACCATTTTTTCAACCACCTCCTAAGAATAATTTCCAATTAAGCTACATTTAGAAACTCCAAAAAAACCTTTGTTGCTTTTTTTTCATTAAATATGTTACTTGCTATAAAAATTTGGAAAGTTTTTCCAAGTGTATGTTTGATGAATTTTGTTGACTTTCTAAGGAAATAATTACCAATTTTTCAATATCACAAAATTGGAAAACATACCCTAGTCCAAGCATTATTAGTCACAAGCTAAAGAGGTTGTAGATCATGGGTGCCCATGGATGTTCAACTTGTGATCATGGATGTGTAGATCATGGATGTTCAACTTGTGATCATATTTTGGTCACAAGTTGCACAAGAATACCCATGATCTCCAACTTGCAACCAAATTTCAAAACTCTTGGACCACATCCCTTGTCATGCCTTATCCTTCCTTGCAAGCCTTCCTTGCAAGCCTAAGGTTAATCTCATAACACATATTATTGATATATTTGTTTTGGTAAACAAATTTTGTTACCAATTGAATATTGAGTTTTGTAAATTTTGAAAATGTATCTATGCATTTTTAAAATTTTAATGATGAAAATTTGGAAAAACAACAATGGCAATTCTTTTTAGGTCATTTTGTCAACTTTTCTCATCCTTCACTATTTTTGTTTTTTTTTTATAAAAAATATTTGTTAGCTTCAAAAAGTCAAAAATAATGGATAAGTTTCTCTTTAAAACATTTATTATGAATAACTTTTTTTTTTTCAATCTTGAGGAACATAATAGTAGACCCAATCAACAAGTTGTTGGTAGTACCCCCAAGTCAAGCCCAATGGCAAAAGACATCATGACAATGCTTTCACATCCTAACCGTCAAGTTTGAAACCCAATATCTTATAACTTGAAGATTGAAAAGCAAAATTTTCTTGAATGTGGAACTTTTAAATATACCAGTTATTTGTGAATGTACATTTTGTCATGTGACATGAATATTAATTTCTAAAATGAGGTTAACATGATGTTCTTTCCAACCTTATTCACACATTTTGTTTTGTCGTTGTGTTTTCTAATTTTTGTAACAATTTTGTTATCCAAATGTAAAGGGAATTTGTGTAATAATACTTTGAATAATAAAAAATGAATTTTTAATGAATTTTTTTTTAACCTTTCAAAATATTAAATTAATTATGATTCAAATGTCTAATTCATATTTCAATCCAACATTATATAAAACATTTGAAAACTCGGAGTGTTCATTAAAATAATAAAAAGTAACCAATTAGAAAAGGAAATACATAATAGTTTATGAAAATTACTCTTTTATTTTACTAAGAAAAACTCTAACTTAAAATATAAATCACTAACAAATGTCTTTACATACAACAAGGAATCCTATATATTAAAGCTACAGTGGTGGTGTCTGTCTGTTACAGGGTTGTCTGTTCTGCACAACCCTGTCACAGTTTCTATGGCAGAACTGTGTGGGCCAGCAGGGGGGGAGCAGGGGTTGGGGGGGGGGGAGCAGGGGTGGGGGTGGGAGGGGGGGCGGGCGGGGAAGGGGTTGGGGGGCCAGGGAGGGTTTTTTTTTTTTTTTTTTTTTTTTTTCCGCCCTAAACTGCCCAGGACTTATTATGGATCTCAGGACATGGTGGGAAGGGCCAGGGAGGGTTTTTTTTTCTTTTTTTTTTCCGCCCTAAACTGCCCAGGACTTATTATGGTTTTTAGGACGTGATTTTGGGACCTGGATTTCACACAGGGGCTTCACAGTGGCCTTCGGCCACGGGCACCCACTAGTAGATGTAAAGAATCATGTGAGTTGATTTTGGAACATATTTTAAATCAATTTTAATTTTTTGATCACATGCATGGCCATTCTTGTAAGGTGCTTAAATAGAGTTTTGTAGAATTTTATTAAACTCCACAAAAACATCAAGGAACATGTATATAATGAATGAAAATATTAGCTTATATGTATGTCTCTTGTTCATAACTACATCTTCCAAACCAAACTACTTCATTTATTTCCCTTGCCCACTTATATGGATATAAGAAGGCAAATTAACATGTGCCTTTTCACATCTATGTTATCTATATTAAGACAATTCAATAACTTGTTTCTTTCAAGCCTATCTCTTAAGTTTTTTTCCCTTGCACATCTACATGGAAATGAAAAGGCACAATTTTGAGATGTAGCATTTAAAATACGATGAACCATATGAGAACATAAGAAAAAAATAAAATAGAGGATGTGGGAAGGAATTTTGTTCAATATGGCATAGAGTCTTCTTGTACCAAATGCACAAATGAAGCGACACTAGAATCCTTCTCTAACATAAGTTTGTTGAAGGTTGTGGCACATTGCATGCCTTTGGCTCACGTTGCGTTTCCACAAACTATTTTTTGGGTAGATGTTGAGAGAAAAGGCTATAAGTACAAAAGAATCCCAACTTCCCTCAACCATATGGCTCGAGAAAAGACACTTTTGAATTGGGTTTATGATTGTTGCTTAAGTATACATAGAATTGGATTTTTTTGTATAATGTCAAGAATAGCTATTGGAAGTGTTGTATATTACTTACTAAAATCTATGAAAGAATCTACTTGAGAATTTTTTGTTCATGGTAGAAGAATTCACCATTCCAATCCTTGGTTTGCAAAATTCTTTTGACCTAAATTCAATAAATGTTTAAGAATTTGTACATAAAATGTAACAACACTCATGTCAAGCTCTTTGTATTTCTACATAGTTTTTTTTCTATTATATAACAATTGTGAGTTTCTTGGGTATTCCCATTTTATTATTTTATGGAACATCATTCAACTTCAATCTTCTTTTTAACATCTTTCTCAAGTATCCCCCACATATTTAAACCAATTGTGGAACATGTGTGTTATTGGTTTTAAGATACTACATTTGACATAGCTTTGATAAAAGAAGAGTCTTGTTCGTTTTCAAAAATGGATAAAAACTTTGGTGTAGATTCATGGAAAGAAGGAGCTCCCTCATGGGATGATATTAACAACAAATTGTATTTGACAATTCTCTTACTAGAATCATGTGCTTTAAAGAGCACCCTACCATGTCTACAACAACAAAAACCTTGAAGGATGGATAATGTGTGAGTTTAGTTCAATACGATCATTGGGCAATTTGAGTCACTTGGAAAGGTCAACAAAAACTTGCAAGATTTGGCAAGAAGGTGGGTGCACTAAACAATGGATCTCTCCATTGCCAAATTCAAAAACTTTTTGCTTCAAATCCATGAAGGCTTCATCTTTATGGAACAACTCTACACATGTAGTTCATCATGTATAGCTCATCATTTTTGAAATTTGAGCTTGTTTGGCTAAGATGGCATTTTCTTGCATTTCAAATAAGTATTTTTTTCTCACTTGAGCAAAGCTTTTATTGCATGATATATAAATTTTTACGAATTAGGAGTATGTGATCTATATGAACATTGATCAATAGACGAATTGAAGTGTTTTGGACCATGATTAATGGGTCTTGTTTGAACTCAATAATTCATGTTCTCAATTTTTATCCTCCAAAATTCAGCTACAAAATTACATGCAACCTACTACCCATAAAGTATTTGAAAAGTCTTTTGATTGTGAAAGTAAATCATTGTTGCTTATAAAATACATGAAGAAGAAGTTGGTTTATTCAATCTTCCTATGTTCCTATCTCTTCAATCTTTTTAACTCTTCATAATTTTATCCATATATAAAGTATGAAAAATGTGTCTTTATACCCATGAATGCCACAAATGTTGCAAAGGTTCCCATAATGTATAGGACAAATGTGAACCTTTATGAACTTTTTCTTTTCTTTTATTGATGTTTTTTCAAGGTGACAACTTTTTTATTTTGCTTTCTCATCTCATGTGCTTTCATTTCAAATTTTGTAAGATTGAAAATCATTTTGAGCAAAAAAATATTTGTTTCAATATTTCCATGTCAACCAAGTTATGCTACATTGAATCATATGTAGTTTCACAATGGAGGGGGGAATGGGTATTTCAAGCTGGTGAATTGGTGGTAGAAATTGTTGCCTATGATTATTTATTTCCCACTTTTTGAACCTTTGTTTTGATGGTTTTAACATTGGAACTATGGAAAGATATGCAAGAAGTACAATGCAAGAAAATTTAATATCTTTTATAACAAAAATGAAGGAACATTATTCAAATCTAGAAAATCACATTAAGATATGTAACAATATTTTAGAAGATGTTATCTAATATTTATGGTATCAAAAATGGCAAGAAAGAAAACATGATAAATGAAAACTTGAGAGAGTATAAAATAAAATGGATATTATATAACCAAATCTTAAAACAATATGATCCAAACCTACAAAAACAAGTAGATTAGTAGATTACACAAATTTATTATTTTAATTTTTTAAGTTGTGAAATTCCCATCAATTTTGTAAAATCATCTCATTTTCAACACATTATGATTAATTAAAAATTATGGTCTCAAATATAAAATACATAATAATGACAAATTAATAACAACATTGTTAATTGAAATGAAAAATGATTTAATTGAAAATTTGGAAATTTCTATTACTTGTGATGGATGGACAAATACAATAGTTGATATAAATTTCTTTAACATTTAAAATGTGTGCCCCAAAAGAAAATTCTTATTAAGAACAATTGCCATTATTGATTTTAAAATAATAATTTGTTGTTAATTAATAATTGACAATGCAACCACTTTCATATTCTAGTGAAATACAAATATGGACTATATTTTGAAATGAGGTTAATATGAAATTGGTATTTTCCATGGCAAGAATGCTCAATTTTTATTTTTAAAATTGGCCTTTTGGCTTTAAATAAATTTTTTTTGGAATGAAATTTGTCACAATTTTTGCAAAAATAATCAAAACATTTCTATAATCTATCTTTTAGTAGAACATGTATGTATATGCGTAAGAATGTGTGGTGTGTGTGTGTGTGAAGAATTCATACATACCTAATATATCACATGCAAACATACCTCCATGCTTACACTTACAATGTAAAAATGATTGAATTTTGAATATTTTCATCGCTAAAATAACAATCAAAAAGTTAATTATTAAAAGAAATATGTGGTGTTCATATCTTTGGCAAGCCATTGGTGAGTGCATTGAGGTGGTTATGTAACAAAACTTCACAACACCAAAATGTGTCTTTCATGATTAGGACATTTTCTAGCTATGTTTTAATTTAGTCACGTAGTCATATGTCCATTAGTCATATACCTTTAGTCATCATTGCAACTACATTATGACTACATGATTGAAAGGTGGGTACCTAGCTAGTATATACTAGCTAAAATTAAAGTATTTTATTTTCCTTAAGTTATTTCACATTTCAATGAAAATAATTTATTTACTAATACATTTAGTCTTCGTGGATTTCCTTGGTGAATAGTTAATTTATTTTCATTTGTCCTCTTCTTGTAACAACTAGAATAATTTTCTCAAATGACAACAAATGGCCAAAGAGTACTAAATCATGAACATTCCCAACTAAAAAACTTATGATACCTACCTATATGGAAGTATAATTTTTTTTTTATTACAATTTTCTTTTTTACCGATGGCACTTGTATTGCCCTTTTATTACTAGTCCTATTGATCAAAACAATTGTTTTTTTAACTAGGGGGGACTTGTTTTGGTTTGAATTGACTGGATGGTTTATCTAATATATGGTCAAATTAGTCATCATAATTAAATTGAATGGTTAAAATATACCCATGTCTTTCAAGGCCCTGGCCTTTAATCAAAATGTACACATGGTGTGGTCAAACATGACTATCTAGTCAACTTGCGTAGTTTGAAAAACCTATAATTCTAATAGTGTATGCATCTAATTTAGGTAATAGCTTTGTTAATACATACAAATTAGGTAGGTACCTATTAGGAATAGATACCTAATAAGTACCTAGTGAGCACTTACGAATACTAGTACTAAGTACTTACTAATACCTATCTTAAATGCATATTAGTTAGGTAGGTATCTACTTAATTAATAAGTAGCTACTACTAGGTACCTAGGTAAATATGTGCCTTCGTACCGACCTTGGATACTAGGCAGTAGGTACATACCTACATAGGGTACATATTAATTATTTACCCACATTGGTACATACTATTTATTAGGTAGGTACCTACTTTAGTTAGGTGGTTAAACCTACCAAGCTTTAGGTTATTAAATTTAATGTTACCAGGTAGATACCCTAGTTAGGTAATTAGGCCACTTAAGTAAGTTTTTTAAAAAATTGTTTATGATAATATGCTGACAACTTTTATCATGTAAAATATTGTGGTGCAATGGTTAATGAGCATCCCTCAATGTGGAGGTAAGGAGTTCAAATTCTCACAATTGCAACCTAGTCCTATAAGGCTAACTAAACTAGGTTAAGTTGCTAGTTTAGCCTAAATACCTAGCCTAGCCTAAGTTGCTACCTAGATGGGTTAACCTACATTCCTAGGTTGTTTAAGACCTAGATTTTTAACATGAAGGCTAGTGTTTTAGCCTAGCATACCCTAGGCTTACTTAGCCTAGGCTAGTAGGTTAAGATAATAGCCTATTAATCATGTTTTCATGCATGTAGTTATAAACGTCATAATTGTAAAAGACATGTTCTTCATGAGTATAGTTGTAAAAGACATTTTAAAATATGTGTCCTAATCGACAACATAGTAATGTAGTCATGGATGTCCTAAATGACTAACAACCCAATCATAGATGGAGTCATGAAAAACAAGTTTTGGCCTTGTGCTTGTTGGATTTTGAATAATATTCGTAAAAATACATTATAATATGTGTTCAAACATAGCATGTCACATTAGTTTGTGCATAATGTTCATATTAATTCAATACATATATTAGTTATCAATGTGTTCCTAAAATAAATATAGTACACTAATGTACAAAAGAGTTTTTTCAAACATTCATATCAAGTTAATAAATTGTATATTCATCAATGTATTTGCAATAAACCTCCATATCACCAATAGTATGTGAAATGTAAGGTGTACAACCAAGTATTTTATACAAGACTAATATGAGATTAGTATTTCCCTTAGCAATAATGTTCATATTTGTTTAGATATTTGTTAGCCTTTGGAAAAAATAATTTAATCTTCAATTACAAGTGGAGTGGAAGTGGTTTACTTTGTAAATCTAGATTCAACCTTGTTGCAATAAAGAAATTATGTGCATGTATGTTTGTATGTTTGTGCAAGGACATCATAGCTAACTATAGACTTGTTGTATCCCCTTACAAACTTATGTACATGCTTGCCAACCTATCATTTTTTTTGGAATCACTAAAGTGAATGGTAAGTTATTTCTATTCCAACCTATTTGTCCTTTGCAATGTGTGGACAATTTTTTTTGTCTTCTCCATCCAAATTGCAAAGGGAAAGAGGTTTGGAAGTTAAATAAATGAATCACGGATTCCAATTCCTCCTTGTCCTATGGAATGCGTGATTCATTTATTTATTATAATCCCTTGTATAATCACATTCTCCTATGTAATAGGTGGCTACTTTCCCAACCTCCCTCTTCTTTATAATGACTTGTTTCCCCCTCCAACCACCCTTTCCTTTGAAATAGGCGCACTTTTTTTCCCTTTCAATCACCCTTTATTTTGGATTTGATGGACTTTTTTTCCCTCCCTTAATGTCCTCCTCTCTTAAAATGGATGGTTGCCCCCTCAAATCCTCTTCATGAAGAGTTAAATAAAACATGTTAATTCATGCATACCTCAAGTGATCTCATTTCATTTTCATGTCATTTAACTTTAAAGTGTTCCTTCACCATCCCACATCCATGAAAATCATGTGCATCCCAACTAATGTCAAAGAATGAGTTAACGATTGAAAATTTCCATAATCCAAATATGGGACAAGAAAGGATCTCAAATAGCAATTTAGTTCGCCCCACACTAGCAACCATTACAATGGGCTTGTGGATTAGCTTTGTCTATGCAACAATACTACACGTGATTACATTCTTAGGAGGGGACAATTGAAAAACTTGGAAGTTGGCATGGACTTCCATGAACACAAGTCATTTTCACTATTTTCATTTCACAATTGATAATACCTATGAAGGTGGATCTAACAATCAAAAACATAGGGAAGAAAAAGGGAGTGGACTAACAAATGGGAGGAAAAGATTTAATGTGAACCATGTCAAGTTCTAAAAACATGCTTGGACATGTTGTTTTTTTGCATTAAAAAGGACATATGTGAAAAGGATGTTGCATGTGAAACTTTTGTTTTCTATGCTTGGCAATGTCGTATTGGACCTTACAACATAAGATTGTGAAAGTATCATGATCTTGTAACAAAAGATAATAACTCAAGTCAGGAGAAATCATTTGCACATACATTAATTCATTTCAACACTTTGGAATTTGGAGGAAAGTAAATTGTGTTCGACTACTTTGGGAGATAAAGGATTATAGTTGAGAATGTCAAGGAAATTTAAAGGCTTGCTCAAAACAATAATTACATTTTTTTCTTCATGATTAAAGATACAAAATGAAACATGGGAATGAAATCCAATTGCTTATGCACTTTGCTAATGTTAGGTCCAATTTCCACAATTTCATGGTGAACATGAAATAAATGTGAATATGGAAATATATAATGGTCACCTACAATGGAAGGTTTCAAAGTGATTATTGAAGCATAGGTAATAAAAAAATTTCAATTTGATGTTATGTGACAAAGATATTAAATGTTAAATTGAGAAATTGATCAACAAATTAACAACATATTGAGAAAGGATTGAGTTGCCCAAAATGCCTACATCAATGTTACTAATGAAGGAGCCTATTCAATTATCTTCCATATTGGAACCATCACAAGCGATTGCATTCTCCACACTCACAAAAATCATTGGCACTCTTGGGCCTCAATCACGATCTGTGGAAACACTTGAAAATCTTCTTAGGGCTGGCATGTCAGTGGCTCGCTTTGATTTTTCATGGGGAGATGAAGCCTACCATCAAGAGACTCTTGAGAATTTGAAGATAGCAGTCAAGAATACTCGTCGTCTATGTGCCATAATGTTGGATACTGTAGGGCCAGAACTCCAAGTTGTGAATCCTAGTAATGAGCCAATCAATTTAACACAAGGGGACAAAATACTACTCACACCTGACAAGAAAGTGGTAGCATCTTCAAAGATTTTACCAATGAATTATCCAGAACTTTCTTATGCAATTAAGCCAGGAGATGAAATTTTTGTGGGACAATACCTTTTCACAGGAAGTGAAAGCACATCTGTTTGGCTTGAAGTGATAGATGCAAATGGATTAGATGTTGAATGCATGGTGAAAAACACAGCAACACTTACAGGGACGCTATTCACAGCACTTGCTTCCCAAGTTCGCATTGCACTTCCTACATTGAATGATATAGATAAAACCACATTGCAAACATGGGGAATGCGTAACCAAATTGATTTTGTGTCTCTTTCTCACACACGACATGTTAATGATGTGCGTTTGGCACGCTCACAATTGTCTAAACTAGGAGATCTTTATCAAACTCAAATCTTTGCAAAAATAGAAAATGTAGAAGGTTTGGAACATTTTGATGAAATTTTGAAAGAAGCAGATGGAATCATTTTGTCTCGTGGAAACCTTGGCATTGATTTGCCAGCTGAAAAAGTGTTTTTATTCCAAAAAACAGCAATACAAAAATGCAACTTGGCAGGTAAACCTGCCATTATAACTCGTGTTGTGGATTCCATGGTTGATAGCCCTCGACCGACACGTGCAGAAGCAACTGATGTGGCCAATGCAGTTCTCGATGGTACTGATGGCATAATGCTTGGAGCTGAAACTCTTAGGGGCAATTATCCTGTTGAAACCATCACAACCATTCGTAAAATTTGTGGTGAAGCAGAAAATGTGTATAATCAATCATTATATTTCAAAAAAACAATCAAAGCTGTTGGAGAACCTATGATGCATTTGGAATCGATTGCTTCATCAGCTGTTAAAGCTGCTACCAAAGTGCAAGCTTCTGTGATTGTTGTGTTTACATCATCGGGACGTGCTGCTCGTTTAATTTCCAAGTACCGACCAACAATGCCAGTGCTCACAGTTGTGATTCCAAGATTGACCACGGATCACTTGCGATGGAGTTTTACTGGTGCATTCCAAGCAAGACAATGTCTCATTGTTCGTGGCCTTTTCCCCATGCTTGCTGATCCCCAAAATCCAACCGATTCCTCAACATCCACAAATGAAATGATTTTGAAGGTGCATTTGTTAACACAAACTTGAATTATGATTTCATTGCAACTTGTTTACTTTAAGGTTTACATGAACTTGGACCATGATAGTTATATGGTGGGGGTAAATTTTATGCAGTTAGCTTTGGACCATGGAAGATCAATAGGCCTTATCAAAGAAAAAGATCGAATTGTGGTATGTCAAAAACTTGGCGACTCATCTATGGTCAAAATTGTTCAATTGGATTAAATTAATCATGATCTCATTTTGATAAGCATGACCTTTGAAGCTCTTGTGCTTCCATCATGTTGCACTCATAATCAACTCTTATTACTCACTTTAATGTTTCCATGGTGCCCAATCTTATAAGCAATTCCTTCACCAACCTTATATTGTTAAAGCAAATTTCACCTATTGATTTCATCTAGTGAACCTATTAGTATAAATTCACTTGTTTTTTTTGTTAACACTCAAACATGTTAGATTGTAAAGTTAGTCTTCTACATTTATAAGAACTTCGAATGTCACAATTTCATGCAAGATGAAGAGTTGGAGGGTTTTGAATGAATTTTGCACTAACTTGGAAAGCTTAAGAAAAAAATTAAGAACACACCTTTTTGAGGAGTTGGAAGATATGTTTGTTTTTTCAATATTGTTAATCAAGTTGACATGCTTACGTGTCTTTTTTTTTTTGGAATAGTCGGAGGAATGTGTCTTCTTAATATTGTTGACATGTTATTTTCTTTTTTTTTTCTTTGTGCAAAGTAAAGCTTCTATATGAACTCGTGTACTTAGTTTTGCACTTCTTATCATGTAGTCTATTCCCACAACAATATAGTCTTTTTTTCTTCCATTTTTTTGTTCATTTTTGCATGCTTCCAAGGACAAATAGCCAAAATTAGATTCCTCATTGTCAAGCAAATGTAGTGATGATATGTAGTTTAAACCTTGTCAACAAAACAATTCAAACATTGTTTTTGCTCAAATGAGTGAGTAAAATAATCCAAATTAAACATACATTGTTGAGAATTACTTATGAAGATACTAAAAGGCTTTTCCTTGACCTTGCATTGCAAAAATGATAAGTTATAATGTGATTATCTTTCAAATATCTAGTATAAAGCTCTAGCTTGATTAGTAATAGCTAGCCTTGAATAAATTTGGAGCAATTAGACATAGTGTGATGTTTCAATTTAGCAACTCCAAAAGATTTGGTTGGCTATTCTTATAAGGAACATACAAAGATAATAACTCACAAGACATGAAACATTAATTTATTATAATTTAGGCTTCATTTCATGTTAGCTCCTCCTCCTACTAGCAATCTTAGAAACTAATAGATGAAGAAACACACTTATTGTTGAAAAAGGTTAAATTTTACAATGTAACATTTTGAAATACACAAATCTATCAAGGTTGCCAAACAGGACATCCTAGGCTAGGGTGTCTCCAAGCCTACAATGTCACTAGAGATATCTTAAGACAACCCAACTTAGTGCCTCCTAGTGTCCCTACCAAAGGTTTTTTTAAAAAACCTATGATTACCTTTTTTGTTTGGGCAAAAGTTTGGACTTGCCTTGTCATGGCCCTCATGGCATCCTTTAATATCCTTCAATGTATTTTTTGACATATTTCCCAACACCATTGACATCCCCCAATTTCCTTTTCGACATGTTTCTTAATGTACTTTCTCACTTACAAAAAATTAAATGTCCAACTTCCCATGGACGTCCCCTTGACACCTATGGTGTCCCTTAACATGAACTTTAATACCCTTATCATACCTTGTTACTCAAATTTATAATAATTTAATAATAATAATAATTCCATTTCCAACATCCTCTAATGTCCTTCCTAGCACCCCACACCATCCTTTTCAATGCCCCCATCATCCTTCAACATGGAAAAGAAAATTCCACATGAGTGCCCTAGGTCCCATGAAGTGCAAATGTGAAACCAATTGCAAACAATTAGTGGTCTTGTAATAAGTAAATTAGTTTTAGGAGTTAAATGTCATAAATGTTTTGCACACGAGTTGTTTAATGAGTTGTCACAAATTTGTAAAAATCGATGACCTTCTACCTGTAAGAAAGGAAAGATTTTTTTTTTTCAATCATTGTTCACAAATCATCCCAAACCCATGTACACAAGTCATAGTTTTTTCAATGTTGAAATAGGTAGTAAGAGAGATACATTTAATTTAACGATAGACTTCATGGGAAAAATTTGATAGTGTTATTTAGACTTGCAATTTAAAAGATTGTGCATGAAGGCTATAAATTGAAGAGGGTCAATAAATTTTGAAGTTATATCCATTTTCACATTAATTACCATATAATTACACTTCATCATTTCCCTAACAACTTATTCATTCCAATAATGATAGCTTTTATCATCTTATATTTGCAATGTGGGTGTAAGAAGCCTCTTCTATGCATGTAAGGTGCCTCTTGCACCAACCATCTCGTAACCTACCTATAATTAGATTCATCATAATCACCTTGCGTTTTATTATGGGTAAGGTCCACAATTGGAAAACATTCTCAAAAGGCTTCTAGGCCCTTATTTTGCGAATCCTCCCACCATGGTGCATTATTTGGACACAAATAATATGTGCACATACTCAACTTTCCTTTAAACATTGAAGTAACATTTGCATATGAGTTCACATGGGAAAGATTTTGGAAAGTTCAAGATTATAATTCACAAATTACACCTTATAAAAGAAAGGGAACTTGTGATCCAACTATTTTTTTAAGAATAAATTTGTAGCACCTTGCTTTAAAAGACTTGTGAACTTAAAAAATTGTGTCATACAACCTGAAATAATTAGGTTATTGATGTTAATACCAATTCTTAGGGAAAAAAAATGTTAAAGGAATGTCTCAAACATAGGTTGGGTGTAATGGATTTTGTTTTCAAATGTTTATAATAACCTCTACTTATCCCTTTTGTCATGTGCAAAAAAAAGGGGGGAAAAAGTAAGAATCATGATGAAAAAAGGTATGAAAGAAAGACTTACCACTACATTCACACCATCACATTCAATCATAGACACGTACACCATGACCCAAACTTGAAGAGGAGCCACCACTTCCTCTCTTCTAGTATGTATTTCATGACCAAGAATATGGTAGAGGTTACATATAAGTAGCAAAAGCTCTAAGTACTTTTGGGAGGGAGTCCCAAAATTTCTCAATTTTGCCCAAATTGTGAATCCTTTAACTTTACATGTTCATATCTCTTGAATGAAGTCATTTTGATTGATGTTCAATTCAAAGGTCATTTGATTAATGCTTCTTGGGTTTTAATGGGACTCCCAACAAACAAGAATTTAATGCCCATTTTTTGTATCTAAGTTTCAAAAAAAATCTAGTGGTTTATTTCACCCAATTTGAACTATATTTGCCATGTACACTTTAGCTTCAAAGATTGGAAATTATGTAGGACTTCAATTCCCAAAGTGAGGAAACCAATTGCGAATGTTAAAACTTTCTCTTTCACATTTGTGAAAGTGTGTTTGAGTCTTAAAACATTCTCCCAACTTGTTCCCAATATCAAGCTTTAGTCTCGGTCATGAGCCCAAAGTTCAGGCGCAACACATTCATGCATTAAAAGATAACCATATTGCAACAATCACTAGGGAACTTGCTACAAGCCAAGTACACTAGGCACATTTTTTAGTAAATATTGCCCTTTACTGCAAAAGCTAGTATTCAATTGGATGACACAATTCAATTTCACATTACACACAACCATGCCTTCCTATTTGCAAGCTCTAATGTGCATTATATTAGGTTGACCAACTTGATGGATATGGGAGCTAAAATGTCCATGGAAACCGCACTAGATTTCTATGTTCTTAAAACGTCACATAACACCTTTTTATTTCACAAAATGTGTTTTGTAACCTTACAACAATGCATTATGAGCTTTGTGGGTCTGTTTTTACAATATTTCTTTAAGGTTTGAAAAATGTTATAAGGAAAAAAGTGTGGAATGTTAATCAAAAGATG
Source organism: Sphagnum tenellum (assembly GCA_963921925.1). Classification (NCBI taxonomy): domain Eukaryota; kingdom Viridiplantae; phylum Streptophyta; class Sphagnopsida; order Sphagnales; family Sphagnaceae; genus Sphagnum; species Sphagnum tenellum. The sequence continues at coordinate 6,500,391 of OY998142.1, forward strand.
ATCCATGATGTTTTTTAAGTGGCAAGTGACATTCATTCATGGACTTGGGATTGTGAAACCACAAATAAAATGGACATATGAACATGATTTTATTTGCTTTGAAGCAACCCCCTTTAAAATATTTCTTAAACACTGGGTTAGGGGGGCCTACTAGCTATTAATAATCGGCAATGCAAGGAAAAAAAGGAAACCAATGGGTGATCCAATTCAATTACCATTCTATTGGTGCTCTTGTTGGTGTTGCCAACAAAACCAATTTCTTATCAAATAAGATAGGAATGTAGTGAACCTAGTTATGAGACAACACATACCACAAGAGCATGACATCTTCATCTTTTATTGCATGTATCCCTAGGCTAAACAATCAATTTAATAATTAATGTACATCAATTCACATTAGGTTGAATGTTGAAAGGACGTAAATAGGTAGGGATATACTTGGGGGGGGGGAAGGGGGGGGGGAAGACATTTAATGTAAAGTTTGGGATCTACATGTGTCAAATGACCATTTTTAGGGGCAGGGGTATTAGATAATTGTCCAATCTATTCTTTATCACCCTATTATTTTAAAACTATTTAATATATACATATTAAAACCACCTTATATTAATTATAATCCGTTATTTTATATTATTACATACTTTAATTAAATTGATTATTTGCAAAAAATGTACTTTAGTTTTTAATTAATTAACTTATAATTTTTACCCAACAACCAATATGTTGCACCCTATATTTTTACTTATGTATTTTTTACTTGTTTTAACTAGTCCCCCCCCTTAAGGCTAGGGGATATATTTATATTTTTTGATGATACAAATTATACAATAATGTTTGGTTGAATATGGTTATATCATTAATGTTTAGTTAAGTAAGGTTACATCAACTATATAAGGGTGTAGTCATGCTATTAGGACCCACTTCAAGTGTAACAACTGTTTAATTTTATAGTTTTCTAAGTGCTAAATCGAGTCAATATTTTAAAAAATTAGTAAATGTATACAACAATGTTTTTAATACATTATGGAACACTTGAAAACTTTGAAAGAAATCTGCAATTATGAATGTTTTTAGCATTTGAAAAACTCATAAATGATTCCTTAATGGACTTAAAATGACATTTTTTGGGACATTATTCAAATCAAACTTTACTATGATAGTATAATGCAAAATCTTTGTGAGTCAAAAGGACTTTTTAAATATTTTGTTAAACTTCCAAATAGAATATCCTTAGGATATTTTCAAAATATTTTGGAATAAACAATCATTAAACAAAGCACCAAGGAGGTGGGTGTGGATCCTAATAATGTGACTGCACCCATAAGTTATATTGGTTAACCTCGATGGGATTAAATTAATAAAATTATAAGTGAATAAGGTTATACCCATAGCGTTCAATAAGGTCAAATATTTGGTAGTTTTGTTGGCCTTCCCTACACTTGAGAAAAATGATTCTATTAAAGATATGAATTAAGGTACATGTATGAATCTAAAGATGTGAAACAATATTTCAAGGTAGAGGATGTTGTAGCAAAGAAAGAACAAGAAATAACTATTTAACAATTTGGAAAAGTTTTTGTAAATATGATGTCAAAGGTTGTAACCTTAATATCTTAATAAGCCTAATCTCCTGAATGGAAGCTAAACATATTATCATCATCCAACATTCCCCCTTTAGCAAGTAGTCACCAAGATCCTTCAATTGGGTGCAAATGAGATATAATGAACCAACATGATTACTTTAGGAAAGGACTACATGTCCTTTTGCCCAAAAATAATTTTTTCATATAAATGAATTTTGGAATAATTGCTTTGCAATTTGTTATAATAAATATTTATAGTTGTTTGAGTACATGACATTTTTTTTGTCTATCATTTTTAATAAATATGAAAATTTGAAAGTGTGTTGATTCCTTGTAAATTTAGTGTTCTATTTTTTTTAATTATAACAAAAAATTCATTTAAGTTTTTTAAATTGTTTTCTTTTATAATAAGCTTAAAATTTTCTTAACACATCATGTAAATTATACCCCATTTATATGTGGTAAAGGATTTTAGTTCTAAGTTTTAAAAATTTTGACTTAAATTTGGAAAGTAATTCTTTGAATTTTTAAGTTTTAGGAATCCACATATTTTAAGGTATGAATGTTTTTTGAATGTCGTTAATAGGTTTTTATCTTCTTAATTTTTTTCTCATCAAAGTGTTTTTATTATATGAATGCTTTTGATAGTCCTTTGCAAAATTGACTCCTTTTGACACAATAGGTGTTCACTTTCAAAGGTTTCAAATCAAAACTCAAACTTAAAGTTTCATCAAATAAAATTTCAGTTTGAATTCTTTGACATTCATATAAATGAATAAACAACTTGCTATGATTTCCATGGTTTTAAATGGTAAAACAAAAATATTTTTTCTAATTTTGATTGTTTTCCTTTGTAATCTAACACCTTTTTTGGCTTGTTAGATTATGACTGCATCCAATTAGGATTGATATGCATCAGACCAATCTCATAAAAAGTTGAATGTTTTTTTAAGGAAGAGATTTGGTGAGAAAATCAACCCACATAAGTTCAGTAGTTACATATTCAAGTTTAATTTCATGTCTTTCAAATTTCTCATGAAAGAAATGGTAACAAAAAGAAATATGTTTAACACATTCGTGAAATTTTTGATTCTTTGCCAAAGCAAAGCATGATTGGTTATTGTAGTAAAGGATGTTAGTTCCTTGTTGTTGAAATTTGGTATTTTTATATTGTTGTTGTAACCACATAGATTCCTTAGTAGCAATTATAACAACAATGTACTCAAAATTTGTGGAAGAAAAAACAACATGAGCTTGTTTATGACTTTGCCAAGAAATGGCCCCACCACTAACGAGGAAGACATAACCATTAGTAGACCTCCTTGAATTTGTTGCCCAATCTATGTCTGTCCATCCATTCAATGTATTTAACCTCCAAAATTCTTTGCAGTCTTCCCTCCATACTTTATGCATACTTTGTTGTGGATTTTAGGTATCGAAAAACTCTTTTGTGGCTACCTAGTGGAGAGTTCCTAGATTAGACATAAATTGGGCTAAATGCCTTACCACACTAAATCAGGTAGCACATGATTAGGTGCATAAGGCTCCAAATGGCATTTGCATAGGGTATAAAATCCATCTCAACTTTTTCTACATCATTTGTCGGTTGCATTGTGATTGATAAATGGATTCTAGCTTATTAAAGGATACTCACAATTTACAATTTGACATATTAAACTTTTTTAGTACATTGTTGATATATTTTCTTGTGACAAATAGACCTCCTTTGTGAAATGGTTATGTTTCAATTATATGCCAAGGCAATACTCCATATCCCCCTTGTCGGTCATAACAAATTCTTGAACAAGCAAAAGCTCGAAGTTCGTTAGGTATGAGAGTCATTTGAAACAATAACCAAATCATCAATACAAAGTCCAACATGGTTATAATTTTTTTTGATGATTGCTTTAAATATACATTGGAATCCAATGCACATTTAGTGTAACGTGTTTTCAAGAAATGGTTGTTAAACCTTTCATACCAAACCCTAGGTGAAAGGGGTTGGTTAATGTGTGTTAACAATGTTTTTTGCATCATTCTAGATTCTTGTTTTACTCCATCAGGATAGATGCCAAATAAATATATTAATTAAGATAGGTTGGAGAAGTTCAATAGTGAAATATATTACAAAAGAAACCAAACCAAAATAGAAAAATGCCCACATTTAATTAAAACCCATGAAGAATTACAATGTTTTTCATGCTTCCTTCCTCTCTCGTACCATGAATAACACATTCTTCTTTCAAAAACACAATCTGGATATTTTCATTAGATTCACATGTACCTCCCAAAACATTTGTGGAATTTTCTACATATGTATGTCAATATGACAATCAATTATAACTTCTTAACTGTTATGATAGTCCAATATCCTTTCTTATTATTGACTACATACTAACCAATCAACTTGTTACACAATCAAAATGCCAACACATTGACATATCGACTTCATGCCTTATTGGTTTGCATATGTCATCAATTTTGCCTTACAACCATTTCAATTATTCTTACATATCAAATTGTCCCACTACACTATATTCTTCTTCATATTTGTGGGCATTTCCCCACCTTAACATTATTTACTATTGTGGTGTCCCCACACAACATCTTTTAACTCTTATGGGAGCTAGATCCAATATACAAACTTAGTTGAGTTGGGGTCATAAAATCATCAACCTCAATATGTAGTGAATCAACCCCTTCCTTGGTTGTGGTGATGCACTCACCCTTCATATACTTGTCAATTTGGCTCCCATCAATAGATGGTGGTAGGCACATCTATTAGTATCCAAGCTTGCCAATTCATGGTCCTTTTACCAAATTTTCAATCAAATGTCGAATATTAAAGATGGTAGCTTGGAGCCAAATTGGATCTATACCAAGATGAACTTCTCTTGATTGAAATTCAATCAACTTGTTCTAGTCATCCTCAAGATGATGGTGTTCATTGTTGCATTTTCTAAGTTGATCAAAGAGACTAATTCCTTTGTTAATGGTAAAATTGTATTGTAGTAATTAAACAAATGAGGATGTATGAAGATAAGGAGTAGGTATTGTGATGTTTATTCTGGGATAGGCTAGATAAAGTAGGTTTAATAAAAATAAGGTACATAATAGTGAGATGAGTAGGTGAGTTTAAGTCTGTTGAGGTTGAATTCAAATTAGTTTAAGGTGGGAGAAATGAGGATTAGAAGAGGTTTTGAAGTTCTTTGAAGGTGTTCTTTTTTTAATGTTTTTGGGGAGTTAATATTAAAGGGAGAGTATCGTATTTTTCTCAAATATATAGAATAGGTTTTGGATGATGAACACAAAGTTACAAGATGTTATTTTTCTTTTGTGTTTTCTATGTTCTTTTTCATGATTTGTTGTTTTTCTTTTATATCAATATGAAAAGTAAAATTGTGACAAAATTATAATAGATTCATAATTATGCAGATACCTTAGATGTGGGAATGATATTGAAAAATATTATGGATTATATAAGTATTTTAAATATAGATTTTATAACTGAAATTGAACATGTTACAAGAACAAAAACTATAATTAAAATAATGTTGTTGTTAGTAAACCATTTGGTGACCATCCCTAGGATGAATTTGGGGTTAGAATTTTTGGTTATATGAATTGCTTTAGTTTTATTATTTCGCAATAGGTACAAAAAGGTTATTATGAAGAATTTTTTTCATTCCTCAAACTACAAATTTAGAATTGGTGAGAAAAAAATTGTGGAATTAGATTTTAGCAAATAGTTATTGTAAGGATTTAAATTTGTGGCAAATAAAGATTTCCCAAGGAAGAATGGTAGAATGGCAACAAACATAAATTGAATAATGACTCGAAGTTTGTAAAGACAATTAGATCAAGTAGCCATGTAACAAAATGAAAAAGAAAATGTAGTAGAGGAATAATTGTAGTTTGCAAATGATGTAACATAATTTCATATTCTTGAAAGAGTCTAATATGTTATGCCAAGAATACCCAGGATAGAGGAGTGGCCTACAAGATACATGACACTGTTTGTAGTAGTTATGGGACCTCAAGAAGTATTTAATAGTAGAGCAATGAAATGACCCAATGTCCAGGCAAGGCTACCAATGAGGGCAAAACCTTTGGAAGTCAACCAAAAGGATGGGGAGATTGTGCAATTAAGGTTACCCCTGTAACAAAGGGAATGGAAAATAACAAAGATGAGTCTATCAACCCAAAGACATGCTAATGTGTATAGATCTAAGGATATACTACACATGCATTAAGAAGTACATGGAGGTATGGAAATGAAATCCACAAACACATGTTCTACTTAATAATTTATTTCACTTTAGGTACCATCACAATCATGAAGAATGGGATGAAAACCTAAACAATGATGAAGTTGAATAGGTGTTACCACAATATGCTAAGACTATATTACAAACTAAAGGTTTGGAGGAACAAGCTTTTGTAATTGAAGCAGTGTATTAAACTAGGATTGAGAATTGAACTAAACCCAGCATTCCACCAATGATGGTGGTTAATACCAAAATACGATATGTAAATAAAATTAATGTAATATATACTAGTGAATTTAGATTCGAACATAGTTGTCAACCCAAATTATTATCAAGTGAACAAGTTTGGAATAGATCTGGTCAAAGCATAAATTAACACTATAGACTCATAATTAGTCCTTATAGTTTTTATAAACAAGAATATCATTCATTACAGATTGTTTGTTCATTGAGCAAGATGTATGAGATGCAATGATCAATCATTTCCATATTTAAGCGCAAAACAACCAAAATCTAAAAGATGATCGTAATCTATTGGCCATTTCACGAAATGTGGTACCAACAATACAACTAGAAAACTATAGAAACCCAACTTGGGAAGGTATGGTTGTGGAAAATAAATCCAAGGCAATTTGTATAACCAATTTATATTGGGGTTATTGAATGAACCTAGAAAGATGACAGAAGAAGCTTAGGTTAAAATGAAGATGTGGCATTTTGACCACACAAAGGGATATGTGTGTGTTTAGATGTTGTGTGTACCATTGGATTTAACAACTAGTCAAAATTTATGAAAAAGATGAGGACATAAAATTTGGACATTATATAAATGTCCTTTTGATTCCTTTAAACCTAATTATAACACATGTCTAAACTACACCTTTATACAAAAGGAATCAAAAGGAATGGTATAAAAAATGCATTTGATATCAATTTTTTTAATGGATAAATAAATGTTTACATATATGTTTGGCAATGTTCATTACATGCATTTGATTATATTAAAAACCATATGAAATTTTTGAAAGTAACAAAAGTCAATCATTGGGGCTACAAGGAAAAGGATTACTTTTTTGGGCCATTTGGTTGATTTTTTGTATTCACTAGGCTTAAGATTTATAAATCAAAATGTGAGTCACATGTGCAGGAAATAATAATTCCAAAAAAAATGTGAATTTTTTTATAAATGTTTATTTAAACATTTTTTGCATTTATGGTTTGAACCAAGATTTAAATGCACACCAATGAATGTACACATGAGATAAATCATCACCACCACATCAATTATCTTAGTTTAGATTATTCAAAATTTCTCCCTTAAATTTGTTTTGTGTAGTTGTTATTTGTAGAAACTAGTGTAAAAAAAGTCCTAAAATCCTTTTTCCTTTTCTTGGAACCCCAACTATGAATGCCCCCCATATAGTCATTACAATGATTTTGCTAGGGGCAAAAAAACCATGTTTTTGTGATAGTGATTGACCAATCAAAAAAAGTAAAAAAAATCACTAATCAAGTTGGATTAATTCAAATCAACTTAACCAATATGATTGAGTGGTCAAATTGACCAAATGTCAAAATAATTTGTTTTTTATCTAGTTTTCTTGTCAAATAAACCATGATTTCTTATATAATGTACAAATGGGGTAATGTTAATATTTTTTTCCTTATTTTATTGTTTATTTCTATTTAGGATCTATCATTATTTCTTATTTTATGTCTTCATTAGATACTAGACCATTATTAATATTTGTTACTAGTCAAATATTAGTTTAAAATTTGGAATTTGGAAATTAATTTACTTGTTTTTATGTTTAGGAAAATATACATGGGACTTTTTTAACAAGAACAAAAGAGAGATTAGTAAGAGAATAGAGGATTGAACACCATTCTTATCCTTGGATTTAAATTTTAGAGTTTTTTTTTTTTCTAAATTGCAACGTTTTTAACGTTCTGTTTAAATTTTCATTGAGAAAAATATTATATATTATAGAGATCATAATAAAAAAGAGTAATAAAAAAAACATAGTTAAGAACATAAAAAACTTTCCGATCTAAAACATTTACATTATAATGTAAGAAATTTGAAACAAAAATAATAACAAACAATATAAAACTACACCAAAATGTAAGAAAATTATCACAAAATTAGCAAGAAAAATGAAGATATTAAAATATTTCATTCCCTCTTGGGTTCAAATTAACATTCCACAAAGGTTTATATCTATTATCTCAACTTAATATTTTAAACTTCTAGTAGGTTGAGAACCAAGCTTAGTGGTCCAACTGATAACTGCCCTAGGTATCATAGTTGAAGCCAAATGATACCTTAAGATGTTCTTGAAGAGTTAACTTTCACCAAAATTATAGTTGTTGATTCTTAATGAGAAAATTAATTTAATAATTGACATGAGAACTAACCTTGTTTGTGAACACTACCCAACATTGATATGAACATATATATACACATGAAGTAGTTTGAATCATCTTGAGGTGGCCATTGAATGACCTTGCACATTGAAACCTAATACAATGTGTGTGGTGGTATGCTTAGTTGATTCTTTTTTCAAGGTAGGTGAATCCAATTGGCTACATAGAAAATATTTTTTTCTACATGTTTGGCTATCTTTAGTAGCGTATGTTTATAAACTTGTTGTGAGGACGTAAAGCTTGTTGGATGTTCATGTGGCTACAAATTTTTATTAGGTCTTTGAATTCATTTGCTCCCAATCTTTGTAAGGTGTAGAATGGGGGCAATAGATGCTGCCAAAGTTCTGAAACCACAAAATTGGGAAAAAATTAAACATTGATAAAAACCACTTCATCTTGTGCACTCATCCTACTTATTTCCATTCTCATATGACGCACAAGATTTGCCATCCTTAAAAATGGCATAGAAATATTTGAAAATATGTATAAACACCAAGTAAAACTAAAAAAGGTCTTGAAAATGGTTCCACATTCCATAATACATCCCATTGCCACTTGTTGCTATATGTTTCCCATTTGTACCTATCTACAAGAGAACAAAACATTTCTAATAGCACATGGTGAACAACATTAAAAAATTTTGTTGAAGACAATTATAGAATGGAGACATAAGGTTTAGTCACGTTGAGTGGAAAAAATGAAATTTGGGGCTAGACATGTGCAATAGTTGTTGTTCAACTTGCCACCTTTTCATCCCATCCTTGTTAACAATGTGGCTTGCCACATGGATCAACAACCCATATCCATTCCAAACCAATGAGTTATCTATTGTCACATGTTATAAATTTTCCAGATTCTTCTAACCATTCCTTTGTTTAGATTGTATATTGGTGGCTTTCTTGGTTCCAAAATTGCACTCAATTCCAAGAACCTACAAAACTAGCTTAAAGAAAAATTTGTTATTAAGACTTCATAGCACTTCAAGAAACCCCCATTTCAAATCATTAAGCAACTCTAGAAGCCTTGAAGACCTTGAGTAGACAAACTATAACAATAAGTGAGGAAAAGACCTCTATGTAATGTTTTTTTAAAAAGAACATTGGATATGATAGTAGACATAAAAAACAATAGCACATCTTGTTCTCAAGACATTTCACCACAAAACCACTCACATCATTATGGAGCTCAAGGGAGAAATTTTATTTTAGGTCTTTTTGTATAACATCATCATCCAAAAAGCTTCCGTCAAGTCCCATATGCACAACAAATGAAAAAAAGATGAAGCTTACCACATCCTCCTCCATTGGTATGGTTCCATTAACAACATGAACAAATTTTGAATTGCAACCTAAAACCCCATCAACCCAATAGCATGAGGGGGATTTGAACCCTAACCCAATCATGATCTTGCCCAAATTGCAATTCACACCCCTACCTACACCCAAACCCTAATTCAATAACATGCAATTTTTATTTAAAAAACCCTTTAGTCATAATAAAAATGGTAATAGAGTTATAAAAATTGACAACCAAGATTAGGTCATCAACATGATGAAATGTAGTCAATGGAATCCAACACAATATAAGTCATAGTCCAATAACAAAAAAATTCCATCCAAGGTTCACAAATTTGCTTCTAGAACTTCATACAAATGTGGTATAATACCAAAAACATAACCTTAAAGTTGTAAACCCATATAAACAAACCCAAAAAAGATGGCAAGACTTACTATGTCATCTTATAACATTGTTGTTCTTCCTTCCATGCACAAATTAAAATGTAAAATGGGAATGTTTCAAGGGAGTAAACTTCTTGGATATACATGCGAACAACTAAATCCAAATGTGAAGTAAGCTAATTCCAAAGCTTTGATTTCACAAAGGCAAGGTTGGAGAATGTTCGTTCATCCTCCACACTTTCCAACAACATACCATGCAAAGCCACACTAATTTGAACCATTCAGAAATGCTCTGGTTCAAAATCCCACTTGTTTCAAGCTTTTCCCATAATCTTGATGATGGGTTGCAATCATGCGAGGGCTAAATGGCAACCTGATAATGGTTTTGCATTATTAACTTGAAAAATGAAAATTATTAATCAATGATTTGAAGGTTTAACAACGGCCCAACAAACATCCTAGAAGCCCCCAAACTCTTTAGGTGCCCATAGTGTGCTTGAGAAGGGCCATGTGCCCTAGAAAAATGGTGTTAGCTTCCAAAGCAAGCCAATATTGAGGGTAAATCACCTTAGTTGCATTTAACAACTATTGTGCTAGAAATCACAATTGTTAGAAAGGATACACCAAGCCCAAGTGTGGACAATTTTCATGTCAAAGATCAACATAAGCAGAACTTGGTTGTTACAATTGATATTGAAGTTTCAAGTCCTTGTGGTAAAAACAAGGACCATTTGGTTGTTGAAGCTCCTATGGATCCTACTACAATGGTATGTCAAGAAAGATGTCATGAAAGAATTAAAGTTGGTTGACAATTCTAGTGAAGAGGAGGAGGACAAAGCTATGAACTTTAATGATACAATACAAGATGGCTTGTTATTACCTTCAAGTCACAAAGATGACACCCAATAAGAAAGTGAGAGTCATAAAATAGTTAGTTCAGTAGGAAACAAATCACTAGAACACCTGAATGCATGCCAGAAACGAAAGTTTAACCCCCCAAAAAAGCACAAGACCACGAAGATACTAGTGAGTGTGTTTCTATCGCAAAAAGAATTCGTTCCTCGCTAGAATCTCAACCTAAGCTTGAGCTTAGATGATGGCTAGGACCTCAGCCCAAGATTGAGCTTGCATTCAAGCTTGGGTTTGGGCTTGGACTTTATCTTTTTGTTCCTATAGTTGCAAATGTACTTACAAGATCCTTAAACAAGTGTATGACTATTAGTCAATAAATCTTTCCTCAAATTTTAATTTTTTAAAATTTATTTTGTAGGATTTTCTCAATCTATTTTTTCAAACATCATGCTTACTTGTTGTAACGGGAGTTGTTGTGATGTGCTTGGATTGGCTTGATGTCAATGTTGTAAACAAGGGGTCATATTGTTGGGATCATTTTGTGTTAATTGATAGTAATTCCTGGACACTACAAATTCAAAGAGATCATTGAATTTTTTCAAACAATCACAATAGCAACTAAACAAAAAAAATTGGTTGATGTTTCTAGTAACAAGGTGTTGGTGATACCTTGAATGCTAGTTGATCAACCAAATATAGAGGAGATTAAATGATGGCACCAAGGTTTCAAGAGAATTATGCCTTTCTTCTTAGGCTTTTCATTTCACGAGGAAGGACAAAAAGAATGCTCATATGTTCTCTTCTTTCTTGTGGTATAGTTGTAATTTGTTATAAATTTCTAAAGCATGCTAAAAGTTGAAACATGAAAAGATCCCCTAAGCAATACTAACTTACTGGTTGGCCACGTTACATTGGACATGTTGGTGATGTAATTTAACAGATGCCATGGTGTTTTCACTACTAGGAGATGTGGCCAAGTTCACCTTGTATTTCGCTAAGATTTGAGTGAACTAGGACAGATTCACTATAGGAAATCATGGTAAAACATGTTAACCCCCTAGTGACCGGGGACCAGTCACTACGGACAGGTCAATTAAGCTAGTGAAACAAGATGGTAATAAGTGATGCCCAAATTCAAGTGGAAATTACACCTATTAGTTAAATCAACCTACAACACTAGTCAATTAAGAGGGTTTTTTTCACCTGGTGTGATTAATTAATTTAAATTGTTTTTTCATATTACGTTTAGTTAATTTAGGAGAATTTTTTCACAAATTATGGTTGGTTGATTTAGGGAGACTTTTCCATCTATTAACCATTAAATATGGGTAATTAAGTCCATAGTAATTTCATCTTGTAATTTCCATGTGTCCATCTAAGAACTCAAGATGACAAGTATAGAAACATGCATAGAAACTTGTAAGGTTTCATGGTCCTTGTTTGAACTTTTAGCGTGCTTACAATTTATACAAATGAAGAGTCATCAGTACCCTTGGATGACATTTTGTTGCCCTAGACTACCTAAACACACCACATCAATAAATTTATGAACAAATTTGGTGAAGGGCTCTTAGAAGCAATGATTCCATCACTTGAGTGCTACTACCAGCTCCCTACAAACAAAAAAACATAGAAGCAAAACTTATCCCACCCCCAAATCAAATCTACCAAACCCTTCTCTAGATTGCTAGCTCCATATCTCTATCTTCTACATCTGCCATTGCCAAAAAACCACACTAGGAACAAATTTCCAAACCCAATGTTACAAACATGCAAGCCCTAAGGGCCGCAACAGAGCTGCATCTAAACTCTCAATGCGATTGGTAGCGAAAATTACTTTCACATCAACACGTGCATCAAATCCATCCAACTCGTTCAACAACTCCAGCATAGTTCTTTGAATCTCTCGCTCTCCCCCTGAATGTGCATCGTATTTGCCAAGTAGTGCAGGAACCTCAGAGACCCACTCTACAACACATCCCTCAAGTTTGAACTCTCAGAAGTGTACATGTGGAGGAAGAACTGGATTGTTTTATCCAATGTTGTGCAAGAGGAAAACCTACCTCTTTGTCCCAACGGCATCAATTTCGTTGATAAAGACAATGGATGGGGAAAGCTCATCAGCAACACAAAAGAGCTCTCGCACCAACTAGGGACCATCCCCCAAATACTTTTGTATCAGTTCACTTCCAAACACCCGCAAAAATGTTGCCAATGTGGAATTCGTCACTGCCTGCTCCAAATTCCAACCCCAGGTCTTTACTTTTAGATTGCACCTCATGCATTGGTGCCAATAACAACCCAAAATAACAAAATCCTTCAATCCTGAGTAGTCCGTCCTGCACTCACAAAGCTCACCTTGGCAAGCAGTGTCTTTCCAGTCCTAGGTTCCCCATAAAGGATAACACCCTTAGGAGGCTTGATACCAATGTCCTCATAAAGCTCCACTGCCTCCTTAATCTCTTGAATCTAAAATCCAGACCTCTGATATCTGCATATGACTCCAAAGGGGTCTTCTCCACCTTCATAACGAATACCATGGGGTCCACCTCATCTTGCAACAGTCCTACCACTGACAGCACCCGGAATACAACAAGAAATCATTTATTTAAGTGTCACTTGGCCATTTATGATGGCTTAGACCATGTACCTCAAGAAACGATGCTACATATATGCATGGTGATAGACTGAGGTCATAGAATTTTCTGCCCTGAAGATGCTGACACTTCCCTCCTTTGAACTGCTAGTTCCCTGTCAAAGATAGAGTTTGGTTTATCTCCATTGTTACGGAGGGTTGGTTGGAGGTCATATGCAGCATTCGATTAGCTTCTATTAGAGAGAGGGGAACTACAGAAAATGTGTAGAGAAACAAAACTAGAAGGAAAGAACAATAATTGGTATGACCAAGGAGTAGAAATGACTTTCCAGTCATTGATCCTTGCCATCAAATGCCACCACAATCAGAGGTCAGAGGTTCATTGACTAAGCCTAGGATGAGGAGGGGTTCGTGCTTCACCGGGCAAGCGACTGCTTAATCTCCACACTTCAATATGAGGGTACAACTTGAACAATTCATCCACAGCTGCAACTCAAGGTGAACTCTTTCTTGGCTTGCCAAACCCTACTATTGAGAATCTCGCAACATAATGGACTGACTTCCAAGATATTCAGTACCCTAGGTTTGAACCCTAAAATGTCCATTGGCCCCTAGCTTCCAGTAAATAACATCCTAGATAATTCCCCCCTTTCAATAGGAAAAGATGAGCTTATAGCACCAGATATACTGGATTCCATAGCGCCCAAGCGCTTAGGTTGCCCGTCATGTGGACAAGGGCTAGCACAATTGCAACAGTAGAAAGGCAGAGACAGAAACGTGCGTGCAAACATGTTAGGCCACCATTGCTCCTTTTCGAAAGCTACATGAACCAGTAAAAGGAGAAGAATACCTTGTTGTGCATCAAAATAGCATAGCCTAGCTCCAGTTAGTCCTTGTCCACGAACGATAGGACGTTGACATAGTACTTAGGCCCCACCGACGAGGACACAATGGCGTGATTCTCGTCAATTATTTCCTCCAAATTGCCCACGCTCATGGGAGATCCCCTCAGGTCGTCCACCTTGGACCGATCCTCTTCGTTTTTATCGTCCTGCGGCTTCAAACGCTCCTGACCCGCCACAAACTCCTCCTCCATTAGCAGGTGATCCTTCACGCGATCCAGCTTCAGAAGCCGAAGCTTGCACTTGGTGGCAGGCGTGAACCACGAGCAAGCGAGCGGCTGCTTTGGGTCCCTTCTGCTTCCGCTGCTTCTTGCCGACGCGGGTCGGCGGTGCCGCAGGCTCATACTTCTTCTCCTTCTTATTGTTAACATTGCCTTTCCGATCCCCTGTACCTCCTTGCTTGCTCGGCAACCCGCCCAACTATCCTTGACCCATTGCTCCTCTTCCTCCTCCTCTTGCTCAGTCCGTTTGCTCTATTCCAATTTTCAATAACTACAATTCAGTCACAAACCTTTGAACGCAACCCCAGAACACAGAACCTCTTGGAGAAAACAACATGAAACACGAGCGAAGTGGTGGAAAGAGCTTGAAGAGGAAGAAGAATGGACTCTGTGCGCGCTGCTTCTGTCGCCTTAAACACGTTCCCGATGCGTTTTGAGCTAATGAAATTCGCACCGCTACGTACGTGCGCAGGAAAAACCCTCCTCGTGCTAGCCGTTCTCTACATTCTAATGCGAACGATTTCCATGTTCCCTATGCCCGTGTACCTCGCTTTGAACCAACCAGATTGTGAAGCTCAATTGGAGTTTGAATTTCGGCACAATTGAACTAGATTGGTTAGTCACATTTGGAAATAATGCTATGTTTTCACCAGACAAGTTTTGGGTTTGAAATGTGATAAACAATCTAACGTTAAAGAAACAAACCTAGTAAACAAACTTCACCCTTAGTAAACATGTACATATAGTGAACCATTTTCACCAATGAAGGTAAAAGCAGTGAATTATAGTGAACTTAATTAACTTTTATGGTTCCACAGTGAAATAGTCTAGTGAACTACACCACACTTTCCTAGTAGTGTTTAATTTCCATTATACAATGTATTATTCCTGCTAAAGAACTATCACCAACCACTAAGAAATTAAATCCACTCTGTACACTTCCTATGCATATAAGATCAACAAAATTCTATAAGGTAGATATCCATTTCAAAAACTCTAGTGATGTATTATTAAGATGATATGTTCAATAATACAATCTAATCTTTCTTATTTTTTGCATATGTATATTACATGAAAACCACATTGAATATAGACCTTAAACAAATGTACATGTACTAATAATTAATCAATACACTTCCAAGAATCTCCTACTTGGGTGTTAATGCAATGACCATATTTTAACATACAAAGTTAACAACAAAATGATAAACATCGAAACCATAAAGTATCAAACCAAAAGCTTTCAAAACTAATAAGACTAGGATAACCCAATTATGGAGCATAAATTCTTGCTAGACATATTAAAACAACATAATTTGGGCCAATTTCACAAAAAAAGAAACTATTTCCCAATTTGTCACTATACATGTTGTAGACTGGCAAGGTTGTGATGTGTAATAGAACCTATATTATACAAGCATGCCTTAGCATTACTACAATAATTCACAATGTTGCATTACCTCCTCACTATTTTAAAATTGAGTTACCATGGGTCTTGCTAAACTATGCTAAGTGACACTCAAGTTTGTAAGCAACACAACCAAACCAAAACTATTATTTATAAATTGAAATTCACAACACAAAATTGAAGTGTTGCTAACCTATACTGTTTGTTACAACTCAAAAGGATGACCACATGATCATAATTCTTTTGTGGTAGAGGTGGTAAGATTTCCTCCATTACTAAACATCACAAAGCCTTGTGATTCAATGCATAATGGAACAAGAAACATTATATAAATTCTTGTTGCATCAATGTTCTCAAATTAGTCTACATCATTTAAGGCAAGAATAACAGGTCAAATCCTTGTAATTGCATCATTTAGGAATTCATACAATGAATCATTGCCAAAACCACAATGATTTTTTGGTGGCATCAAAAGCTTCACAACCTTAACCAAATGTGAATATAAGTATACCACATGGGAATCTTTCAACAATACATAAGTTGAATAAAATTCCCCCATTATTTTTAGTACATTCATGCAACAACTTCATCCCCTTCATTGTAATTCATACCCCACTTACAGCTCAATGGACCATTCAACTTGTGAAGTGGTTTAGTGCATCACACTATCCAAAATTCTTACCCTTCATTGTTGCCTTCTTTCGCATTAACATCAAAATTATCACCAACCTCCAAGTTGGCATCTAGTTCATCACCATCAACACCATGTCGCCATTCCCCATCCCAAGCAACATACATGGAATCCCTTACAAAACCAATGTTCAAAGGTTGGAAAAACCTTGAAACCCAATCTCTTGTCCACTTAAAATTGACACATTCAACCCACTTGTTATCAATGCAAAAGGCACAAAAACATGACAATGGTTTAACTTGAAGTTGTATTAAAACATGTTTGTTAGTAGTAAGGATACAATGAATTTTTTGAGTGCCTTCCAAGGTATTACATGCAAAAATTCTAGAATTGTGGTCAACATATTCTGATACAACATGCCAAAACGCTCAACGGATTGGTTTTTTTTCCCTTGTTTAGGAAGATTATGGACGATCAAATAGGTTAGCACAAAGGAAATTAAAAACCTCCTCAACATTTTGTAATTTTTTTCCATGAGGATTTAGTTCACATCAAATGAAATGTTTAATAACAACTCCTGCTCCATTATGGGGTTTGTTACCGTGTCCATTACCAAAAAAATTCCACATCATCTTACACCCACTCGTCATGTTAGAATATCTTGAAACAAAATACCATGGTTTTGAATACTTGAATTGGCTAACACAACCATCAAACCAAACATAATGCCAAATGGGTGCAACCCCTTGGTTTGAAATATACCTCTAGTGCAACTTGAAGCAATGCTGAACAAATTCAGAATTATGCTTACAATCTTTAAAGATATAAAAATGATATTCTGTCAGAACCTTGGGATCCTCATCATAGATATCAAATTTAGGGTTAGATTGATATGTAATGTGAACCAAAATAATAATTTGGTAGGAATGCCAGTGCATGCTCTGTACTTCATTTTGCACTTGGAAATTGTAATTTTCAATAAAATCCATATAGAAACTATGGAATCTTTTGAAAGCAACTTCACACAAGTCTTAAAATGTTTCTATTGCCACCTAGCAACAAAATTGTGTTTCACAAAATGTTATAGCTTGGGCTTCATATATTCAATGGATTCATCTAATGACATTTTCTTGTGTACCAATGTTAACTTCTTTAAAGCTTTCCCATTTCTAGATTTAGTTTCTTCTCTTCAAGAGCATAACGTCTCCACTTCACAAGTATGTCATCTATACTACTCAACTCCTCTGAACAAAAAGACAATTTCTCTACACCATAAGCTGCACAATCTCCATACAAGCATTCTTTCTTATGCCATTCATCAAATTTAACTTTTAGGCAAACAACAAATTACCACAAGGATGTGGTGCCTTTATAAAACATTCTGCTAAGGGCACATGCCTCATATTCACGCTGATTACATACCTTTGAAAAATGGTTAGTTTGTCCTTGCAGGTTATTCAATCCCACTCTTAATTCATCCAACTCCACATGGTAAATACAACATGTATTTGATCCAGCATAGGTTTCACAAAGAATGGTTTCAAAAGCTCAAATGATCATTGCCCTCTGTAAGCTCCCACATTAGCAACCTTGAACTTTAGGAAAAACTCAATTTGCAAAACAATCAACATGGACAGTACTTAGTCAATGCGAATTTATTAATTTAGCCAAATGCACATTGAACTTTTTAACATCATGGAAGGTGGGTAATGGACAAAATTTTCACTGGATGGATAGTGGGTAAGGGACTTCTTCTTCACAACATGGACAATGGGTAATGAATTGGAAAATCTTGGTATGTAAAGCAATCAAAATGGATAGTTTTCAATCCATGTGAATTTAATCTAACCAAATGCATAGTGAACTTTTCACAGCATGGATAGTGGGTAATGGACAAAATTTTCACAGGATGGATAGTGGGTAAAGGATGATTTCTTCACAACATGGACAATGGGTAATAAATAGGAAGATTAATATAGTTTACAAGTAATCAACATGGATAATTTTTAGTCAATGAAAATTTAATTTAACCAAATGCAGAATGACAATTAACAAATGGGAAAGAACATATGCATTGTTATAATTCTTGGAAGATACAAGAACCTTTCCTAATCAACCACTTGCATGACTTGTTGACATTCTATTACATTCATACAAAAACTTTATCATTCAATCCAAAAACCTCTGCTTGTATTTAGGTATTGTGTTACATCCATACAAATTTTTTTATCCTTCAATCCAAAAACCTCTGCTTGTATTTAGATTGCAGCAAAACACACATCCACATCCCAAGTGTCAAAGAAAATTTTGTGTAAAGTTTTGATTGATACCTAATGTTGAAATTTCAAAAATTGATCTTCTCTTAAGGATGTGAAAAATCCTTAGCCTGATCATGAAAAAAAAACAATTGAAGGGGAGTACTACAAACCACTATCTTCTACAAGTTAGTCAAATGGATTAGAATGAATACCTATTGGAACCAAATGGACAAAACTTGGACACACAAACATGGAATCAAGTGGATTATAAAAGAATGGAAATGGAACCATATAAACAATTTCACTAAAGTTTATGGAACCAAATGGACAGATGACACATACATAGAAGTTCAATGTATTATAAAAGAATCCATATGGAAACATATGGACAATGTCAATAAACTTTATGGAACCAAATGGACAGCATACATGGATGCAAAGTGGACTACAAAAGAATCCATATTGAAACATTTGGACAATGTCAAAAAACTTTATGGAATCCAATGAACCCTTATAGATACTTATGGAACAAAATGGACATTATTAATAAACTTCACGGAATTGAATGGATTCATTTAAAATACAGTTGAAACTAGATGGACAATGAAGGACTTTTGTACCATGTATCATAGTTAACATCAATACAAAGGTTTTGACTACTAAATAATTTGTGTTTGTCAATGAAGGATTCATTACTGAAACAAATTTATTCGTAGTAATGACATTCTTCATTTTGCACTTTAAAATTCGCGAATTTACGTGGTAAAGCACCTTGTCAAAACATTTTTCAGCGCGAATTTTAACGAATTTTAACAAATCTTGGGCTTCCATAACATTCCCGCACCAAGAATGTCATAACTATGAATTTATTACATTGAACTTTTTGACTAAACATGGATGGAATATTCATACTACATATCCTAATCCACACTATATACACCAATTTTATACAAAATGCATCAACATTCCATACAATGACTTCAACACTTCAAAAAAATAAAAAATCCTAGCATCAAGCTAAAGTTGGTAGATCTTCACATGGAATCTTCATTGTCCTTGTGCATTGATCTTCACATGTGGACTGAGGGGCTTTCCACAACATGGACAATGGGTTTCACATTTAAGTGAAGTCACGTACAACAATTCTTTTGAAAAGAAATGAACATTGGGCTTAATCATAGTCTAGAACATCGCTAGTGGGCTTCATGTTCAAGTGGAGTCAAGTATAACAAAAAAATAGAAGGAAGGCTTCAAATTAGAGCACTAATAGTCACTAGGCTTCACATTTAAGTGAAGTCAAGTAAAAAAAAAATTGAAAAATACATGGATTATGGGCTTCAATTCAAGTGAAGTCATGTACAACAAAAAAATTGAAAAAAAACGGATAGTTAACTTCAAATCAAAGCATGGACATTGGGCTTCACATTCAAGTGAATTCAGTTACAACAATAAAATTTGAAAAATACATAAAGAGTGGGCTTCTTCACAACATGGATAATGGGTTTCATATTCAAATGAATTCAAGTATAACAAAAGAACTTGAAAGAAAGGTAGATTCAAAACTTGAGTTTCCATCAACAAATGTGTAGGCCTTTCATCATACACCATGGCTTCCAACCTTTTTCGTGTGACATCACTTTTGTTTGGACTCACATAGGTCTCCAAAGTCCACCAATCAATGATTGGTTTTCTGAACAACTCAAGCAACCCATCAGCCCTTTTCTTCTTCACAAATAATGACCAAAGTGCAAAACCATCATCATTTATCAACTTTTTCCTTGAAATAACTGCACTCACATCTATGGTGGACACCAAGGGTTTTTGCAACATCCTTTGTTGATGGTGAACTATGAGCACTAATAACAACAATCAATAGCACATGTTTTGCTGCAAGTTTAACACCATTGTTAGAACCTTGATTTTCATCTAAGGCTTTCATGACACTTACAAGCACTTCTTGTTGAGTACTGGCAGCCTTTGCATGCAAAATGTAATTAAGAAGATCATCATGAACCTTAACATGAGAAATGGCCTTTGCCATCATAAGTTTTTTATTCATAGGTCTAGGGTAAATCGTCAATGTTTTTCAAATGAAATTAGTGATATTATTTGCTATCTGTCATAGCTTGCGTTCTTCCATAACTTGTTCATGGCTAGCATCTACACAATTTTGGACTTTTTTTTCAACTTCTCTTTTGGCTTATGCTTCTTTCCGCAATGCCTTGTAATGGTGTTGTCGTTCATTATGTTGTTTCATCTATTGACAATGTCACCCGATTGTTTAATTTTTCTTAGCCTCTTGACATTCTTCTTTTTGTTATCATTCTTTTGAAAACCCATCATTCAACACATATTGGGTCACTATGAATCTACACACAATCTAGCAAATAGTTAGGTCAAATTGACTTGTTGCAAGAAATGTACATACACAATTAAATTTGAGCCATAGGAAAAAATGAAAGCCATGAATACTCCACATTTGCTTACGATTTCAACACATTGTTGCCATGATGCTTGCCATGGCATTTTGCACATCTATAGGGTGTTTGTCACATTGTATCCACCAACCACCACAATGGACATAAGCTTTGATTTCATGATCACAAAACTATACACAAACCATTTAGTCACAAAAAAGAACCAGTTCCATACATGGAGATAAGACAACCATCTACAAACCTGAATGGTGATTATTTGAAGGAACCTTAAGCAAGAGTATATCTCCCCACTCAAGATAATCAATGTAATATATACCAAGGGAGTGGTTCAAGAATGACATTGCTAAAAAAATTATTGTTAATATTCAAAGCCAGGAGTGAAAGAAATGGTGGAAAGTCTTTGCATTGACCTTCACAAATCTCCTCCAAGCTATCTTTGAACCAAAGTAACATATTTGCACACAAGATGTTACAATACAAATTGATAACTTAGGTCTTTTTACTTGCTAGGAACCTTGTGATCTCTAAGAAAACTTTCAAAAATATCGCACGAAGGTGTTTAACTCAATATAGTTTCAATATGCACAAGTTCATTTGTTTGAAAACTTTAAGAGCATAAACAATTAAAAAACTCCAAGAGGCAAAGATTCAAGACTTTATGATTTTAGAAAGTTGGTGCATGGGAAAGGCAACATGCTGCAAGAACCAAGGCACACAAGACAAAGCCTTAACGAAATGTGGCCATTCAAAAGTTGGGCACAAGAAATAGAAACCCTAACTTGGTCTACTTCCCAAATTATGACACGTGTTTCAATGATGTCACAAGTGGAGTAGGCTAGTAGCCAAAAAATGGTTTTTTGCAAAGTTGATAGGTGGTAGATGCTATGTAGGGCCTTAAAGCCCTTTTCCCTGAAAAGTTGTCCCCCAATTTTTTTAATTATAGTAAATGGTGGACTTTCCCAACTTCAGTGATCTCATATGGCATGACGATAAATGACTTATGAAAGTATGCATTCAAACTTAATTTTAGCATGACAATACAATCACAAATATATTAGGATTTTTTTTTAACACATCTCACATGTGGATTGTGAAATAAAAGTCCATAAAACATTTTATGGACTATGATCATGGTGTTTTGTATCATTTCAAAAGTCCACTTCATAATGAGTCCAACATATTAATTTCTAAACCTAAGCCTTTAATGATCAAAATCTCATCCCACAATAGCTATGAACATAAAGATTGAAGCTCCATCTTGCAAGCAATTTACAAATTCGATCTTGCAATACAAGTGAGAATAGCAAAACACCTTAGTTAGGTGGTGGTGTGACTAAGAATGACAAGAGAGGGGTGGCATCCAATGGTCACCTCACCTCATTACCGATGGTGACAAATCTTGTTCATTAATCTTTTGGATGGCTACAACTAGGTTGCTCATCGTTGATTCTTAGAAAAAAATTCAAAATTTCTAGCCCTAATTCCTAAAGCACCATTGTAGAGGTTTTTTTTGGTTGCCAAGTGACAAACTTTTGCCACAAAAAAATGTTGAATAGTAGACATGATAATAAAATTACATTGCTAACAACAAAACAACAAAAAAATCTATCTATGAAAGAAGGTTGCTTGTTTGTCTTGTTTGTTTTAAATTTGTCATGTTAAGATCTCCCAAACCACATGCCTCTTGCCATGCTCTTGGTACCCTCAGATAGCCTCAATGGATAAGGGTGCACAAAGTTGATTTCATAATGTTTCGACCCATGACTATGAAGTTATTGTATATTAAATTATTATCATTGAAAATTTATTTAAATCAAAATAAAAATTTATAGGTGAATTTGGAGGCACTCTTGGTATTGGGGGAGAATCCTTAATGAGTAAGATTTTATGAAGGTGATTTAGAAATTTTTAGACTTGAGGTGTGAGAAATGTTGATTTTTGAGTAGCTTTTATCATGGAAAATTCAATGAAATTACAAAAAATGGTTTTGGAAGAAAAAATAGTTGGTTAACCAATTCACACTTGGATCAATGGCACAAGCATGATACATTCGCGATAACAAATGGACTAATCTAAATGTGATTTTGTTTTTCTCAAGGTGAAAACACACTATGTATGGTCTTCAAAAGACACGCGATCACAAATATTATTTTGCAACATTTGATATCTTTGTTGAAGTGTGCACATCACATTTGAAATTCTTCTTGTGTAGTAGATCTGGTTAGCTTGAAACTTGGGCTAATATTTTTTTGCAAAAGAAATGTAACAAATTATCAAGATTCAAAAGTATATGAATATGTTTATCTCGAAATAATACTCATCACACAATATGAAAAATTAGAAATGTATTTCAAAAGTGCCCAGTTGTAGGTGATATTTTTACATGAGACTTTGGGTGGTGAATGGTATTGATGCAGACAAACAAGTTCTATTGATAATGACAAGTTTCTCAAATTTTCCTGGATACATAGCCAGGATTTTACATACCAACCTCGATTAGTTGTAATGCCAAGTTATGAGCATTTGATTTTTTTCATGTCCTCAGCATGGGATGGAGGTGTGTACCACTGTTTTTTCATATATCAGGTATGAGGCAGGGGTGGTCATTTGAAAAATGCACCTACGACTGTTATGAACTCACATACCCAGGGGGGTTGGTGGTGATTCAACCCAGCCACCACCAGTTCCCTCCCTGCTTTTCTAGGAGGTATTCATGGATATAAGGTGCCCTGCAAACACACTAGGAACTTTCTCCCAATGCTTTACAAGTGAAAAAATGCCATGTAACATGTCAAGGGCAGTTCACAAATAAAGATGTCCACAAATACATCATCTTGAAAGCAATTGCAAAATTAGTTTGGCTTTTGTGGGGACAAACAAAGACCTGAATGTTTTACTGATTGTCATCACTTGGTTGCACATATGTTGCAGGGCCTGGGAAGCAACAATAATTTAATACACATGAGGGATTGGCTCTGGGTGCAGCCAGTCAGTGAAACTGGGAAGCTCTTGATACCACAACACACAATGTAATGCCATTCTGTTGTGCATGCTTCTCTAATAGGTACATCTTTGGTGGATTTAAGTTATCTGTCTCCCTGAGGCTGCTGTACACTGAATGATCAAGCAGGTTAGTACTGTTGAGCTAATAAAGATGATATGCATAGAATCACATGGGGAGCCCAGTTATTAAATCCAAAGTTCAAAGTTCAAGTCCCTTATTTCTATTCTACATTTTGAATGTTGGGTGTCTCCTGCTACACTTTTGATGCACAACCGCTTCTTTTTAGCGGGGTGACTCTGCTTCAATCTTGAGAACCTGCAACATCAGGAAAAGTGTATAATTGTTGGTCAAATTGTGGAGAGAAAGATGTTTTCTGTTCACAGAACATCAAATTGCTTCTCCAGATGACACATGTTATTAAGTATTCATCAATGGCAATATTTATTGCACTATGCAGCAGTAATCCGGTGCTAACTGTCTGCTCCATTGAGCTGTTTTTACTTCCCAATTTACACAACTAGTGACTTTTATTTAAACAATCACAAGGTTGATCTTTCTTTCCCTTAGTCGTGTCTAGCCACAATCTGTACTGGTTCTCCTATTTAGGGGAACTTTGGTTGCAAAATTTAGCCATAAATTTACCATATCAAAAATGTCCCACATAATCCCACTGTTTTGAAGACTTGTGCAATTGACACTCCTAGGGTTATGATCTCACTCATTCTTGTCATGTTCATTGTGCTAAAAATGGCAATTTTCTCTATTCTGGAGTTTTTTTGTGTCTGATCTCATAAATATATTTTGAAGAAGGGTGATCTGGCAAGAAAGTTGCAAATGTTTAGTTGGCGCATCAATTGTTGCCCTGTAAATGTTTAGTTTGGAGTATTTTGATTCACAGTTCATACACAAATAAGACCTTAGGTGGTCAGGTATGAGGATGCCAATATTGTTTGCTCACCTATGCCTACCAGCTAGCAGTGTCCCATTCTATTTCCAGAGCTTCAACTATGAACTGGAAATGGTGGGAACAAGTTTCTGCCTACGTATTGCAGTAAATTGCTTAGTAAAACATTTTGATTCCACTATCTGATCTGTCTCAGAGTGACCTAATCAGAGAAGATCTGTTCAAGAATTTCTCTTGAATGTTAGGAAGATCAATTTACCTTGCACAGGATGTTGATTGCACTGCTCTTTACTGGCCTGGGGCAAATGCATCAACTGAGAAAGTTTCACCAAGACCAGCATAGGTCTTGAAGTGAATCTTGCCTGTGGGAGGATCATCAACAGAGATGTCACCAACAGGAACCCAGAAGAAAAACTCCTTTGCTCGCACACCAGACAGATTCTTGATCCGATTCGGTAGCAAGTAGCCCTTGACTTCCTCAGCATAGCTTACCACCTGGTCAGCAAGAGCAAATCTGTGGCTGGTTTTTGACTTCTGTTTCACATAGAAATAGCCAGTCTCTTCATCATAAGTAACTTCCTCAATGTCATCCAGTGGCAACAAACCACCTGCATTACAGCAAAAAAAGCCTCACCTTCAGAACTCAAACTGAAAGAGTGAAAAGAAAGTCAGTAGCATTATTCCACTTCATTGGAAACCCTACTTAAACTCCAGTCTTGAAGGAGG
Source organism: Sphagnum tenellum (assembly GCA_963921925.1). Lineage (NCBI taxonomy): Eukaryota > Viridiplantae > Streptophyta > Sphagnopsida > Sphagnales > Sphagnaceae > Sphagnum > Sphagnum tenellum. Next base: position 6,526,288 of record OY998142.1, read on the forward strand.
TACCAATATCCTTCTGCTCACCTGTTAAACGCTTATATCCAGTTAGGAGTAACCAGGAAGCAACAAGGGTTCTCAACTAGAAGTGCTCTTACTACCTGAAGTTTTCCAAGTAATTTGTTGATTCAAGAATTTGGCAGTAGGACCAATTATCATTCAGGTCACCTCCTCTTCACTGCAATCTGCAGGCAGTTCTAGTAATGCTTTGCTCAATGGTGACACCATCATGAGGAGGCTGGGTACGGCATCTAGCACGTATATAGTCCAACTATACAAGCTGGAAACTTACATGGGACTCTATGTTTGTTTTTGTCACCCTTCACTCTTTTGTTCTTCACCTTTTGTACGCTTATGAGTTATGACCTGGATGTGTGTTCACGCAACACTGTATACTTCTCATTTACAATAATTTCTATGAAAAATAGATTACATCAGCGTCCTCTGGTATGTAGACTTGCGGGCCATTCTTATGGCCTGCGTCGCGTAGAACGTAGAACGGTAATCTGACTCCATATCGATGAAGACAATCTAGAATAATCCTTGCTAGTTTGTTACAGACAAAAGCGACCTTCGCCTCAGTGTACTGAGATCTTCAAAGGCGTTCAAGATAGGTGGTGTTGGAGTGCATCTTCCTGCTACAAAATCTGTGTGTGATTTCGATTGGTGTTCGGACAGTGCAAATGAGAGACACGACAGACAGATGTCAAAGGTCGGGAGTCGGGACGCACCAGGCAAGTTGAATTTCTCGATCAGTTCCTTGGCTCTTGCGAAGGACTCCTCGTGACCCTTCACCACCAAAGTTTTCTCCGACAACTGAACCGCCATTGTAGCGATCTTCAATAAAACAAGAAGCACGAGAAATTCAGAAAATCCGTTCAAACACCTCTAGGCTGTAACAGTAATCCATAGCAATTCCCCATTAGTTTCTGTCCAAAACATTCTCACATATTACTCAAATTTCTGCAAACACAACACCACGCAAGGCACTGAGAATCGTATCAAGACTGGGCTAAGACGTATTAGGGTTAATCGAAACCCGCGAGACATCAACGAGACGACAAGGCAGAATCCTGAACGGAGTCAAAATACGATTTCTCTAGACTACCTCCAGAAACTTCGTCTTCACGACTCCGGATTCATCACTTAGTGGGCAACCATTAAGAGAATTTGGCAACAAAACGCACCTGTCAATAAATCACCTGCGGCCAAAGCTGCACCTCAAAATCCTAGCTCCAGATTTCTTCAACACCGTGGAAGTTTTTGCTCAGAGAAAGGAAACCCAAAAGTGTAGGGAAGTTTTCTAAGGTTTTCAGGAGGAGAAAACTTCACAGCAAGAGGAGCCCGGGAGCGAGGGTGTGGCTCCAGATCTTGACCGTTGAGGCCATCGACTGTCTAGAGCTAAGCCGTAGGACTATTCTGTGGTTTGTGTGACACAGGGTTTACTCACCCTTTACAAGCCACGTGCCCGGGGAAACCGCCGTTGCATCCATGTGAATATTTCTAATATTTACTGAAGCTTTGCTTTCATTTCCTAGCTTAAGATTTTTTTAAAAAGCAAAGACTATTTCAGAGGATTCTGGCACGACTTTTACAAAGTGAGAACTTGCACGATTAGGACAAGGACTAAGGACCAAACACGGGGCGGTTATGGGAATGCGGGCCCAGCGTGAGGGCCAGAGCCAACTAGCACCTTGGAACGCACCAGTTTGGATGGACGGTGTCTGGATGCCAAGCGGTTTTTTCATTGGTTCGTGGCCCTGTGCTAACGGCCAGAGTGAATTAACATCCACCAATGCATCAGTTGGCCGTTCTGTTCACTGGATGGGTTGCGGTTTTTCATTCGGCGCCGGATGGGGCTCATCACATCGATTTCTTTTTGCTGCTTGGCCACTTTACTCTTTTTTTTTTTGGTTCTTGGCCGTTTTTCCTGGACCTGACCTCACACATAGCTACCCTGCTCACTTTCCTACCCTCATAAGTGTTGCATCAACCTTCTGACACAACTACCTAATAACTAGTTATCCTAGTGACCTAGCTATTGTACTAACCACCTACCCTACTAACCTAACTATTCTATTAATTAGATACCTTACTAACTTAACCATTAGGTTTAGGGTTGAGACACAAATTAATTAATAAGTTTTTCACAAACGTATAGAAATTAATCGAAAGTAGGCTAAATTTGGGGGGAAAATTTTAGGGTTTACACATATGTGAAGTAATACAATTGCATTTTATATCTCTTTTAAAAAAAGTGGAAAAATTAGGTTGGAAAAATCACACAAAGATAAAAGACATATCTTTTCTTTTGGTTTTATATGAAATTTATTTGATTATTTTTAAAGATTAACATATTTTCTTTCAGTTAATAAATATTTATAGTTTAAAACCTTTGAATTTTGGTTTTTAATTTTTTTCCTATGTTCTTTCAATTTTTTTTATTTTGCAGTATATGATTCGTATAGCTTGTATAATTTTTTAGGTTTAAGGCATATATCACTAAGAATTCTTTTTGTTAGGGTTTGCTAAAAATAAGTACAAGTGTAAGTATTGAAATTATGCCCCAAAATTCCAGTTGCTAAAAGTAAGTACGGGTGTAAGTATTGCAACGAAACCCCAAAATTCTAGTTGGGTAAAGGTAAATATAAGTTTAAGTATTTCAAGTTGAAATGAAAAAACAAACCTAAATGTAATACCCACGTTTTAAAAAAACCCATCTAAATGGTTTGGATACCCTTAAGTGAAGACCTAGCCCTAAACACAATATGCACATGCAAAGTCACTTTGAAATAACCCAACCCTAAATGCAATACCTGCACTTTGGGTCACTCCGAAAGGACGCATGTAGGGTTTAAGTTTTTTTTATATGAAGATCTTACTTTAAATGCAATACCTGCATTTATGGTCACTCCGAAAGTACGCATGTGGGGTTTAGGGTTCTTTATATGAAGATCCCACCCTAAATGCAATACCTACATTTGGGGTCACTCCGAATAGCTATCCTGCTCACTTTCCTACCCTCATAAGTATTGCAACAACCTTGGTACCTTATTTATTATCCCCTACTGACACAACTACCCTAATAACTAGTTATCCAACTGACCTAGCTATTGTACTAACCACCTACCCTACTAACTTAGCTATTTTATTAATTACATACCCTACTAATTTAATCATTAGGTTCAGGGTTGAAACACATAAATTAATTAATAAGTTTTTCACAAATGTATAGTAATTAATCTAAAGTAGGCTAAATTTGGGGGGAAAATTTTAGGGTTTACACATATGTGAAGTAATACAATTGCATTCTTTATCTTCTTCAAAAAGAGTGGAAAAATTTAAGTTAGAGAGATCACACAAAGGTAAAAAACATATCTTCTCTTTTGGTTTTGTATGAAATTATTTGATTGTTTTTAAAGATTAACATATTTTGCATTATATAATTTGTATAGTTTGTATAGTTTTTTGGGTTTATGACATATATCACTAGGACTTTTTTTGTTAAGGTTTGTATAATTAGGGTTGTAATAAGGCAAAATATCATTTGGATTTTTAAGCTTATGCTTTATTATTTAGTGTATAAGAATTTGGTTCATATATTTTAGAACTTAAGGTTTATATTCTAAATTTTGCTCATTATATTGATTTTTGATCTTTTCACTTGTTTAAATCTATACCATAATTTGAATTTCCTTTGTTTCCATATGTTCCATAGTTGCTAGAGTTTAATATTTTCTAACCCATTTTGGTACGAGTTATGATTTTTTAGGGTTGCGTTTTCAATTGGGACTATAAACTTTGGTGGAACGTTGTCATCTTTTATTTTTAAAGGTATGCATTTGTTTCTTGTTACTTCTTTTGTTTTTTTGTTTATATTTTCATAATTAAAATTCTTTTCATTTCCTAGTTGTTGGAATAGAAAGGGCATCAAGTTTCATTAAGTATACAAGCATAGATAAAGGTTTTATACTTTTACATGGATATTTCATATTCAATATTTCTTTGTAGTTTATTTTTTCATACCCATATGCGAATAATGCATTGACTACCCACAACCAGTGTGGGTTTTTTGGCTTAAGGTAGGTATTGCATTTTGTACCTCTCAAATAGTGTGCATTAACTATCATTATGTGGGTATTGCTACATGGGGTTTTCAGACATTATAGGTTTAAGGTACAATACGGGTATTACATATGAGTAAATTTTCAATGATGGGAGGTTTAATATCTCAATGTGGGTATTGCCAAAATTTGTTTTAGTATATGGGTTCACAATGCAAGTATTGTACGTTATGTACATTGGAATAGTAGGTCTTTTTATATCATGATATGGGTGTTGTAATGGGAATTCCAAGTCACAACATTGATTTTAAAGGAGCCATGTATGTATTGCATTTTGGGTTTTTGTTCAATGATGAATGTTTAAAGAATTATAAATTCTCTTGATGCAGGAATTTGTCCTACTTCCTTCAATCATGGGAAGGGTTCCAAAGTCCCATTCCATTCATGTCGAAAACCCCACCAAGTCCCCTTTCTCAAACAAAGACTTGGTGTGGACATCTAGGATACGCCATGGAGGGCAAAATAAAGTGACCATTCAATTTGTTTATGTTCCATATGCTCACATCTTGGAATTCTTGGAAGGTGAGCGAGGGGATACGAGCACCCCTGTGGAATGGAGTGTTTACAAAAACTTTCCAAGCCAAACAGATGTCAAGCAACCAACTATCAAAAATCACCTCGGGCATACATGGTAAACATTTATGGCATTAACCTTTTTTATTTCTTTAATTCATATATCAAAGATGTAATCATTTACGTTTTGAAAGTTTTTTGGTTTAGGTATCAATGCGAATATGGACCAGAGGACTATCGAAAAAATTCAACCCACACTCGATCTATTAAACAAGGATGCCTAACGTCATTCTCAATCAAACGTCTATACACACGACCTGATGTGGTTAAGATCACAATTTATCATAAGGCCCATACACGAATTGATGGGTCATTTGCACATGGTGAGCATGACCCAGAGTCCATTTCTCGTATGTCTCGTTATGCTCCACGCATGTCACAAGCATTGAAAGACCACATATGGGCCCAACTAAGCTTAGGTTATACAACCAAACAAATATATGACAAGCATAAAGCAATTTGGTGGGAACGTGTGAATGCGGGTCAAAGCATGACACGAGATGATTTCATTCAGCTTCAAGACATTGCATATTTGGATCGGAAACATAAGAAAGGGAGTTGGCGTTTACACACTAACCCTGCAATTTCAATTCGGTCTTGGGTTCTCCAACATCCAGAAGATGTGTTCTTTTTCCAAGATGTTGGTGAAATGAACGGAACTGAAGTCCCATTCACCATAGGTATTCAAACACCAACTCAATGTGAGTCCATGCTATCATATGGTCACAATGGTGCCATTTCTATGGATGCAACATTTGGCACAAATGACATGAAATTCCATCTATTCACCTTGATGGGATTTTATGATCATCACACGGGTGTCCCTTTAGCCTGGATCATTATAAGTAGGCAAACAATGCAAGATTTGATCGAATGGTTGAAACCATTAAAAGAGAAGATGATATCACACATGCCGCATTGGAAAACATCTTGTTTTCTCGTTGATGATGCACCTCAAGAATTGAAGGCATTACGGTTAATTCTATACCTAGTATCGACTTTGTGTTTATTTCCTTAAATGTTTTTAAATATCTTTCATAAAATTCTTGATTACTTCAAATGCATTTTATGTTGTACTAACCCCATCCACTCATGGAGATTTTATTGCATATGTGTCCTTATTAGGGTCGTATGGGGTATGGACAAGGTTCCCATCTACCTTTGTTGTTGGCATGTTCTCAAAGCATGGCGCCTACGTGGTATTGAAAAAATCAAAGATGTGGAAGTGCGGGGTGGAATCCTCCAAAACCTTCATGATGTGATGTACATATCCATTAATCATGGAGAAACAATTGATGACTTAAAAGAGCGTCAGAGGGTTGCTATGAGAGAAAGCATTCATAAACATAGGCCTGGTGATGCGTGGACAAACTATTTCTGGACTTATTACCATCAATTTGGTAAGTGATAATATTTATCATGGTTCAGCATTCAAAATTATTTTGTATAATGTTATTCATCCTTACGTATTGTGTTATGTTTGTAGAATTATGGATGGTGGGTGTTCGAAGAGTGCCCCATTCCAACCAAGACACCCAAGTGAGCATTGAATCATATCATGGTGCATTGAAACATTGGTTTGCTCTTGACACAAAAGGCCTTAGAGGGCGTAGGATTGACTGGTTGGTGTGGCGATTAACAACAACCATTGCACGCCACTACATACACACATTGGAAATGAAAAGAAGGGGTTTCATAAAAAACAAGGTTATGGAGGCCATTATTACACGAAGTGTGGAAAAGGCAACCCTTATTCCATTCAGCCATGTGTACCAACCAACCCTTGAGAGTGATGGAGCTTGGGCCACACGGAGCCAACGCCTTCCCAATGTTATTTACATGGTGAAATTCCCATTCACCGAAATGTTTTGTTGCACATGCGAATGGGCATTGCGAGGGAACATGTGTAAACACCAAATTAAGGTCATTCTCACATGCACAGACATTTCTCAAGAGGATATCATTCATTACTGTGGAACATGGTATGGATCACATCGTGGAGGGTTGGGTCACATGTTTGCAGACCCGCAACATATTCCAAATGATATGGAGTCCAATGATGATGACGAAGATGATCATCTTGAAAGTGATGATGGGATCATGAAATTTGATGGGCTCATGAACATGGAGCAAAATGATCTCCCTATGGGTGCCATTGTAAGGTCTAATGAGACAATAAATTCATCAACCCCAATGGAAAGGGCTCTTGCACAATTGGTCACTACAATGCAAGAGATCACAAATGAATGTAAAGAAGGCGATGTGACACTTTGTGAACATGCCACCTCACACATGAGAGTATTGGCATGTAATATTCGTAACATACGTGTGAGTCATACCGACACAACCATGTGCGGTAGTCTCGATTTTTTAAGAGTTACTTCGGGGTTATTTGAGTGCCGTAGACTTATTAAGGGCTTTTAGCAACTTCACAAGGAGTGATGCATGTGCTTGGTGTGAAGGGGGTTTTGTTTTCTGGAATGCGTTATTGGTGGGTAAGGAGGAAGATCAGTTCATTTCTTCAACAGAGGCTAATAGCCATAGTTTTAGAAACCTTGTTGCGTAATTAGGGGTGACAAATCTCTAGAGGGTTGGGGGTAGAAGTAGGCATCAAAACTTGCAATGTTAAACACTACATTTGTCTTGTTACGGTATTTAGGAAGTAACAAGCATATTAGAAATTCTTGAAGCAATCAAAGGGATGTCGATGAAGGGGTTAATAGAAGTAGTGCAATCTTCAAGTCGTTGAACATGAGGATAATTCGAGACAATTCAACAATTAAATAAATAGTATGATAGTGTGCCAAAAGCAATAGGAATCTGATGATAACTGAAAACTTTATTTATAATAAGGTTGAGCTCAACAAGAAGCTGCAAGTACATGTGAAATCAGGAGCTGTGCCTTAGTGATAGTTCACAACTGCAAGAAGTCGAGGATGCGTCGGATGGTGCGAACTAGGTAGTCCGCCTTGCTGTTAGGAGGGAGGCGACGAATCGAACCGCGCAACCAACGATAATGTCCAACGCCGGGAACTGAAGACCAAGCGAAGATGGAGGTGTCTTCGGTTTCATAACAACCTTCACAAACGGTTTCAGGTTCGTCACCGGAAGCAGGATCGACTTGTAGCAAGATCACCAGGGTGCGGGAGTTTGGCGAAATGCGGTAATACCAAGCTCGAAGAGGTTCAACTTCGAGACGAGCGCGCACCTCTCGAGGTTCGAGTTCTTCGTCACGGGGATGCTGCGTTAGAGTCAAATCTAAAGACGATTCCGAAGGCGGTTCCTCGTTCATTTGTGCGGCTTGGGGCCCGTAGGAGGTAATTGTGCGCGACGCCATGCTTGCAAGGAAGAGAGGAAAGATCTTCAACAAAAAGAAGAAGAAGGAGAGATAAATAAAATCAAATTGCAATGAAGGTGGAGGGGATTTGTGACATCAAGTCATGTGTTCATAATTTATACGCAAGGAAAGGAAGGGAGTGGGTAAAGAATGGCCTAGGACCATGGTAAGGTAAAACCCTTGTGTCAAAGGATAAAAAATGAGGGTTAAGGTAAGTTTGCTTGGGGGGAAGTGGGAGTAGGTGCAAAGGGATCTTCTCCTTCACCTTCCATTGGCCACCAAGCCAAGAACCTTCCATTGACCACCGAGCAAAGGGATCTTCTCCTTCCATTGGCCACCAAGCCAAAAACCTTCACCTCTCTTTAAAAGGCGGACTTAGGTCATGGGAGCTCTCTTCTTCTTCTCCCTCGGAAAAACAAAATTGGATCGAACCTTGAAAGTGTTTGTTTCGACAAGGTTTTAGAGGAGGAAATGAAGGATCAGCTTTGGAGTTGAAGAAAAGAAGGAGAATAGGGTGGAGATCTGGTGAGAGTTTGTAAGTAAGGGATGTGAATAAGGATAGATTTGAAGGTTAGGATTTAGAGAAACTTCACAAAACCCTCTCGGGTTTAGTGGTGTAACTCCTTGCTATTTTAGCTGCAGAGCACAAAATTTCGTAAGTAAATGCGCCTTGTCGTCACCTTTTTAGAGAGCTATAGCAAGTTGAATTTGGACAATCTGGGTGGGAGAAACAATTCTCCAAGTGACTGGTGGTCTGTAGTCTGGTTGAATCAACTACTTCCTCAAAATCCTCTCGGGTTTTATAGCTTAGTTTCCTAGTTATTTAGCTGCAGATCTTGAAACTTGGTAGGAAGGTGCGTCTACTAATTAGCTTTCCAAAGAGCTATAGCAAGCCAAATTTGAACAATCTGGGAGTGAGAAACAATTTTTTAAATGATTGCTGGTTGTAGCCATGTTGAAGGAAATGTTGAGTTCACAAAAGCTTGTTTAAAGAGCTGGTTGTTTAATTTAAGGTTCTAGGATCAGGGGATTGTGGGGGTCAAAGTAATAATAATAATACTAACAAAATAAAAATAAAATAAAATACATGGCCATCAATGTTAAGTTATGAAAGATGCATAGGCGGTAGAGAAATTTGAACTTCAACTACAAACGCAATCTAGTATCTAGAAGTACGCTCGCTTTGTTTTTCACCGGTAGCATTTATACTTTCAAGTATAGTCACCTTGTAGATCCGGGGGTAGAGGGACAAAAGTTGCCTCACAATACGCCTCACAAAGGCAAATGCAATTTCACACCCAGGATTGGTGTTACGTCGTGTAGAAGATGGATTGGGAAATAGTGTCAAACGGCTCAAAGATTGGCATGAAACAATGCTCAATCACACAAAGTGAAGACCTAGCCCTAAACACAATATGCAGACTTAAAGTCACTTTGAAAAAACCTTACCCTAAATGCAATACTTGCATTTTGGGCCATTTCGAAAGTACGCATGTGGGTTTAAGCATCTTTATACGAAGATCCTACCCTAAATGCAATACCTGCATTTTGGGTCACTCTAAAATAATTAGTTAATTTCAAAATCATATGCTAACAAAGGTGTGTATGGAGGTTGGGGTTGTTGATTAAGAATCCATGATTCTTATTTTTTTCATGTATTTTAAAAGAAAATCTATTTTTTGTGGAACAAATAGTACAATGACAATTGTGATCAAGCTTATTTCGGTGTAAAAACTTTTCATGAAAAAGTTGAACTTGCAATCTATAACAAGGAATAATTATCTTAATAGTGATTTTAATAACTTATTAAAACAAAAATATACTAGAGTTAATCAATCAAATATCAAATTAATTAATCTGATTAACTCCAAATTTTTATTTTCAAGTAAATAGATTTAAGCCAAATGATTAGTTAATTATTTTAAATAAATAAATGATTATCTGATTCTTGATAATTAATCATCTAAATTATCTGAAATAATGGTCTATTAATTATTTAATTATATGACAAATTTTGTTGATAATTCAATAATTATCATAAATATTTTATATTAAATTGGGGTGAAAATTTTAGGGTTTAAACATATGTGAAACAATCCAATTTCATTCTATATCTTCCTCAAAGAGATTGCGAAAATTAGGTTGGAGTTATCACACAAATGTAAAAAACAAACCTTATGTGTGATTCTTGATAATTAATCATCTAAATTATCTAAAATAATGGTCTATTAATTATTTAATTATATGACAAATTTTGTTGATAATTCAATAATTATCATAAATATTTTATATTAAATTGGGGTGAAAATTTTAGGGTTTAGACATATGTGAAACAATCCAATTTCATTCTATATCTTCCTCAAAGAGATTGCGAAAATTAGGTTGGAGTTATCACACAAATGTAAAAAACAAACCTTATGTGAAAACCCAACCTTAAATGCAATACAAAGTTTGTCAAGATCAAAAAATAAAAAGTTCAAGCTTAAATATTTTTCAAAGATGTTCATATTTTTTTACCCCTTTTAAAGTTTTATATTCATACTAAAAACATAAATATAAAGTATTTAGTGTAACAAGATTTTAAATTATGTTTAAAAAAAATTCAAAGCACGTAATTTTCTACTTTCTTTTTTTCTGTTTCACATAATAATAAGAGTGATCTCTCCCATATATTAATCCTATGTTTAATTGAAATTTTAATTTATACTTTTCTGATATATAGTAAATAATTTTTTGGTTAAAATATTCATATAGTGGGTCAAAAATATTATATATTTTATAAATGTATAACACAAGTCCTTATGTAAACTTTATTTTTTATGATGTATAATATTGGTTTCAATATTGGTCCAAATATATTGTTATTTATAACATGTAATATATAAATAATGATATTATGGAATTATACTGTTGATCCATTTCAATACATATAATATATATTTTTATTTATAATAATATATATATAAACCTATGGTTACGTATTAATAGCTAGGTATGAAAATGTTCATAAGCTTTTAGACGTCATGCTAGAGTTTGTGTGGGTTTTAAAAGCTTTGTGAGGGCCAAGTTGTTATGTAATGTTTTCGACACTTTTAGAAGTTGAAAGATGACTTGACTATCCAAAAAACACAATAGTGTTCATAAAAAAAAACCAAGAATTTATAACCTTGACAAATTATTAGTTTCATCAAAAGCTCAAACCTAAGGTTGTTAAATTAATTAAAGTGTGGACATTGATCAAACTAAACAACCTAACCTAAACATGAGTAATAGGTTAGTAAGCTATTTGTTAAGTAACCTAATTAATTACTTGATAGGCTACCTTCTTAATATAGGCCTATTATGTAATTTATTCATTAATGTAAGCCTTCTAAATTAATATCTTAGATGGTCTATGTAGGTATTGAAGGTGATTGAATTTATTAAGTAAACCTACTAGTCATATAGGTAATATACTAACCTAGGCCACATAAGCCTAATAAACATTTATGATAGTTTAATGTCTAATCCTTATTGTGTTATAACATTTTAAATTTGAACTAAAAAAATTTATCAAAAAGAAAGCACATTTTTCCATATAATTGTTATAAATATATACTATTGGAATATGATTCAAATTTAAAATTTGGGAAACCCTAAATTAATTAACAATTTTTTTACAAATTAATAGTAAATAAAATAAATCTACGGTGCATTATAAGGGGGATTTTATATGCAAAAAAATGCAATACATATTGCAAGATCATACTGAAATAATACATAGGTGATTGAAGGAAACCATATGTGAAAACCTTAAACCCTAAATGCAATACTCGCATGTAATGTCATTTCAAAAGTGGTCTGGGTACCAAAATTATGTCGTTTTATATACTTAAATTAAATATTATTATAGATTAATCTTATGACAAAATGTAAGTTTTACAATGAATGTAAAAACTAGCAACTATTATGGGACCTATATGCGGGTATTGCAAGAGATGCCAAAAAAACCAACGGCTATTATGGAGATTATATGCGGGTATTGCAACGAATGAAGAATGTCAACGATTATTTGTGCCCTATATGCGCATATTGCAAGGAATGCAAAACGCCAGCGGCTATTATGGGACTCATATGCGGGTATTGCAAGGAATATAAAAGGCCAACGCCTATTATGGGACTTATATGCGGGTATTGCAATTAATGTAAAATGCATGTGGCTATTTTTGGACTTATATGCAGGTATTGCATATTAGAAAATGGTCTTATGGAGTTCATAATAGAAAATGATGTGGGTATTATATGTCTAAAATGTGTGGATTATTTTAAAAGTCTTCAGATGATGTGAGTCCTATTAACTTAGATGTAAGTATTGTATAATGTTCATTTTGATCTTTGATTTGATTCTTACATCTCAAGTATTAACAAAATTATGACAAAGAATATATATATGATTAACCAGATACACATCAAACAAGTGTGAGTAGAAGATACTATTATATTGATAAAAGATGTACAAAAATGGGTGCATGGAAAATTACTAGAGAACCCAATGAAAAAAAAACATTGGATCTCTATAACATATCAAAGGATCGAAGTTCAAAATTGGGTAGTCCAAAAAATAAAAGGGCTACAAAACCTTATTAATTATATAAAATGAAACCCTAACCCATATCAGTAACTACAATCCTGTGTTTAACTCGGTATGCAGCTGCTGCATTTGCAGCCTTTGCTACATGATGAGCAATGTAAAAATGGCGGCATTGCATTTCAACCTAAACTGCATTTGCAACAAACTGGGCCTTTGTTTGGTCTTGAACCCTATAAACACCCAAAAATCACCAAATTAAACCGTAACACACTTTAGATGAAATACAATAAAAATACAATAAACATTGCTTATTATTGTTCCTACCTTCCATGCCGTCTTGTCCAAAACATCCGCTAACTATTTTGTCCGACTTGTTTTATTGGACTCTCGATCCCAATATTTGACATCCCATGTCGTCTTAAATTGTTGTGCATATACACAACGGGTGGATTGGATCATCCGTTGTAAATCTTCATCCTTCTCCATCTGCGATGTTGCATTTCGAGGCACACTACCCACGCCCCAGGCATTAAGGCTTAACACCTTCAACAATGGCTCTAAAGCTAATCTGACCAAAGGTGGTTTTGGGAGTGGTGGACACTCTTTTGCAAGAGCTACCAAATGATTCCACTCGCGTTCTGTTTTGGCACGAGCACAACTAGCAACTTTCTGATCATTCCTCATTTGCACAGCCATTGCATTTCCCAAAATGTGAGCGTTCATCTTGGCATGGTCTTGATGTCAAGGACCTCCTACAGAAATTAAAGGCCTCCCAGGTTTGGACTTTTCTACCACCAAGCCATGCACCTCCTTCAAATGCTTGGTGAACAACCATTTGGCACAGTATGCGACAGTGCAAGTGCCAACTTTGCACTTCCATTTCGACCCAACCTTCGTCCATCCCGTGTCCTTCCGAACTAAATTAAGTGGACAAAGAAGTGCAAGTGGTTGAGAAGCCTGCTCAGTTTCCAGTTTCGGACCTAAACCCAAAAATGAAAGTTCAAAAAATAGAATGCAGGTATTGCAAAACATAAAATCATAGATTCACATACTACTCCTATAAACATGAACTATTCTAAGGTATTGCAATAGAAAAATTTTGACAAAAAAATTTTCGCACCTTCCAACAAATGATGGAAGGTGCGGATATAATTAAACTTCAAAAAACTTGTACGATTTTATTAATTTATATTTAATCTAATGTCCACAAATTCTAAAACAATCTATACCAATGATATCCTTGTGTTTCAATTGTGATAGAGCACCATTTTGCTCACTAATTTCCTAATCTGATGCAACAACACTTTGCTCATCAATTGCTTCATCTGATGCAGCAACATTATGCTGAGCAGTTGTCGCATCTGATGTAGCAACATTTTGCTAAGCAATTCCTGCATCTGATGTACCAATTGTCGCATCTGATGTAACAACATTTTGTTGAGTAATTGTCACATCTGATGCAGCAATATTTTACTCCACAATTGTTGCATTTAATGCAGCAACATGTGACTCAACAACTCCTTCATCTCCTCCAACAACATATGGTAGAAGAATTGCCTCATCTGACACAGCAACACTTGGAGGAATCGCCTCATCTGATGCAACAACATCTTGCTTATTGACTTCCAGCTCACCACCACCGCTTTTCCTTAGTCTTCTTCTCCTACCCATTACAACCTCCAACCCTAAACAAAAGACCACTAGTTATTGTTAAATGTTAATTTTAATGAACTAAACCATAAGCAAAAAAAATATTGAGGATGGGGCAGAAGGTTTAGGGTTTACGGTTTAGGGTTCTTCTTTTTTTCTTCTGCTGCAAAAAAGAAGAAGAAGAAGGCCTTCTTCTTTGCTGCACTAGAACTGAGCTTTAGTGCAACAAAGAAAGAGAAAGAAGAAGAAGGCCTTCTTCTTTGCTACAAAAAAGAAGAAGAAGAATGCCTTCTTCTTCTGCTGCAAAAAAGAAGAAGAAGGCCTTCTTCTTTGCTGCAAAAAAAAAAAAAAAAAGGCCTTCTTCATCTTCTGCAAAAAAGAAGAAAAAGAAGGCCTTCTTGTTTGTTGCGTTGTAGTTGAGCTGCAGTGCAACAAAGAAAGAGAAAGAAGAAGAAGGCCTTCTTTGACGCACTCCCAAGTCCCCGGGTGAACCCACTTGAGGGTTCACCAAAGTGTAATTGCGGAAAGTTGGGACTCGGAAGGCGCTCATGGCTTCCAACTCTAGAAAGGGGTAGAGGGTCGAGTTGGGAGCCCAGGGATTAGACTAGGACGAGGGTTTAGTAGATCAAGCTTGAATCTGCATCAAAACAAACCACCCACGTGGTTAGTTCACATTCCGTGACACCCTTGGGTGTTGGGACAAGCCACGGGCACTTTGGACCACAAGACACACCACGGCCCGGACTCGGGGGAAGCCACCACCTTCCCCCATATAGTATTCTTTGCGACGCCCCACCGAGACTATATCCAAATGGCTCTTTTTCCCGGGACTCCCACGTTGGAGTCTCGACATTGTCTCGAAATGGTCCCGGTTGGAGTCCTGGGACTTTGAGAGCTCATAACTCCCAATTATGAAGTCCGATTGCAACAAAATCTGAATCACACTTGTAGCCCTTGTCGAGATCTTTCCATGGACATCTTGCACATTCAATTCAAAGGTTGGGAAGAGGTTGATTCTTGACTTTTAGTGGTCGGAAGTCAAACTGTCAATTTGACTCCCGACCCTTCTATTGCCCATAACTTGGGCGACAGATGTCCAAATGGCCAATGCGAGGCCATTTTCGATATCTACGCTTTAAGAACTTTTCAATGACACTAAGAACACCCCAATGCTAGGTGTTTTGGGTCCTGCTGTTGAGCTCTGAACATTCGGGAGTCCCGGAGGACTCCAAATCCGCACTTTTTCCAAGTGTTGGGCTTCACCCCCACACTTGGCCAAAGTAGGGTTGCGACATTCTTCTTCTACTGCAAAAAAGAAGAAGAAGAAGGCCTTCTTCTTTGCTGCGTTGCAGCTGAGCTATAGTGCAGCAAAGAAAGAGAAAGAAGAAGAAGGCCTTCTTCTTCTACTGCAAAAAAGTAGAAGAAGAAGGTTTTCTTCTTCTGTTGCAAAAAAGAAGAAGAAGGCCTTCTTCTTTGCTGCAAAAAAGAAGAAGAAGAAGGCCTTCTTCTTTGCTGCAAAAAAGAAGAAGAAGGCCTTCTTTGCTTCGTTGCAATTGAGCTGCAGTGCAACAAAGAAAGAGAAAGAAGAAGAAGGCCTTCTTCTTCTACTGCAAAAAGGAAGAAGAAGAAGGCCTTCTTCTTTGTTGCGCTACAGCTAAGCTGCAGTGCAACAAAGAAAGAGGAAGAAGAAGAAGAAGGCCTTCTTCTTTGCTGCGTTGCGAGCTAAGCTGTAATGCAACAAAAAAAAAAGACTTTTCAAGCCTTTTTCAAACAAAAAAACAAAAAATAAAATAAAAAATGTAAGCATCTTACCTTTTTGTGGGCGTGTGGGTCTCGTTCCAACTCCAGCCGGTCTAGCTCCAACTCCAACTGCTCCAGCTCCCACTCCACAGCCACAGCTTGAGCTCCTGCTCCAAAGCTGCTCGAGGTCTTTGGAGCTTTAGCGATGGAGTGAGGGGGGGTGGGGTTGGTAGGTGGTAGGTAGGAAGGTGGAGGTAGGAGGGGGGGTGGGCTTGGTAGGTGGTAGGTAGGAGGGGGGAGGTAGAGAATTTCAGGGCAGAGAGAGGTGAAAAAAAAACTTGACGGGCAGGGAGGATGTTCATCCGTAAAACGGGTTGAACGGGCTCATCCTCAACTGGTGCATTGGTGGCTGCTGGTTCACTCCAACCTATGCTAACCACCTTGGTTACCAGAGTTAGAACTTATTTTATTTTATTTTGGGCTTGGCCTTTCTTTCCCGTGCGACTTTTTTTCCTATGACTTTTGACTCATACCACCCTGACGTACATGTTTATGCTCACCTGTGATGCGAAAGGAGGTTGTCTGAACTCTGGTCTAACTTAGGGTTCTAGGCATGATTGTGTTGACCGACTTTGTGTGACGACGCCCCATCATTGTTGCATGGAATTGCATGGTTTTCTTTTGAGCTATGTGTAGGAATGGGTATGGCGGCCAGCATTGATGGAGTCTGTTTAATGAAGATGGCAAGACGACGGACTGGGAATTGGATTGGAACGGCACTAAGAGATTTGGATATGCTTCTGGAAGAAGCAACGGAGGTTTGAAGGAAAAAGGATCAGAAGACTGTTTTGGGGGAGGACAATGGGGGCAGTGTAGGATAGACGACAGATAGCCAAGATAGAGGAGAGACAGCTGAGAGAGCTGCATTTTTGGGGAAAGGAGAGATAAATTTGGTGAAGGACTGAAGGAAAAAGGAGAGAGAAGAATTCTGTAGCTAGGAGCTTTTGCTATGTTTTGATCTTCCGCTGCGTCTGATAGGTAGCTAAGTTCATGCTGCAGGAGAATAGAGAATGTAGAAGAGGGACAAGAACTTCAAGAACGATCAGATTCGTTGTTTTGTGTTGAAGGAACATGCTTGTGCTGTCGGAGTATGTATATAACTTGTGAATGAAATGCAAAGCACTTTGATGCATCTGTGTGAGAAGACATTGTAAGGTGTACTGAGTCGAGTAATGTGTTGATAGGTCTGTTGATCTTCAAAATACAAACAGATCAGCAGTAGAGCAATAAGCCGGTTTGAGTCTAAGTAGGAATAGGTGTTTGTCGATGAGAGATTGATCAGCAGAACAAGGCTGGCAGGGTCTGTAGTAGGCAGTATATCAGCTATAGGATTCATGGACCCTCTCTTTTTGGTATCAGAGCTGGTTCTGATGTAAAACCCTGATGCAACCTGTGGATGTTGGGTTGAACAATGAAATAAGGGTCATGTCTTCCTCAAGTGGTGAGGAAATCCCTGTAGAGCAAGTGACGCAAGAGATTAGAGAGCAACGGTTAGTTAAGAGATTTGATTTCTGGACTATGGGGAGCGGACCACAAAGAGGAGCCGCGATACTGTGATTTCAGGGTTTTGGGGTGGTTAGGCTTGTAGGTATAGATCCAGCCCAAGCGCGAGTAGGAGATATTGCTGTGGAGATAACCCACAATGGGTTCCACACCTGTGCACGGATTTGGCTGAAAGCTGTAGATGGAGCACGAAGGTGGATATGGATCTCAAAGCTACAGACGAGTTTCTACTTCACCTCCTACCTTGCGTAGGGTTGCTCCGGAATTAGCAGAGAGACAATGCGGCATACCTAGATTAGGGGACATTTGGATCCCTAAGTTGGAGGTGTCACCAAATCACTTTGCAAGATTGTACATACACGGTGTTGAAGACTTGTTCCAGCAAGGAGATCGTTTGATTCGGGTGGAGCATAGCGGGTCAAGATCTCATCTCATCAGCTGGAGGATCTAGCGGAACCAGGAAGGACTATGGAGATTCCAATAGGACTCATCGGATGAACAACATTTTTCTACTATTCCATCGAATTTCGAACCTTTGAAACCGATACATGAAGGAGCACAATCCGAATTTGCTCCATGACTTGGATGTGTTGTGTTGACATTTCAATGATCAGAATTGGGATATAGAAGTCAAGATTCTGATTAAGTTTTGGTTTGCAACTATAGTTTTTGTCTGAAGAACTTTTGTGGAGGGGACTGTGGCATTCTTGTTGTGTTGCAGAACGTGTAGGAGATGACGAGTCCACAAGGATTGGATGATTTGTTTTGGGGACGTGACCATGAGGACGTCACTGATTGGGCTGAGCAGCTGACTATGGCTGCCAAAGTCCGAGATCTCACCCCAGACAAATTATTCAAGATTGCTAAGCTGAACCTACGTGGTCGTGCAAAGGATTGGTTTCGGAGACTTCAGCCTGTGCCCACTAACTGGACTGATCTAAGGACTTTGATGGTCCAGAAGGATGGCAATATAGATGCTGATGACATCCACATGAAAATGGATGTCATCAAGCAAGAACCCAAGGAACGGGTTCAAAAGTACTTCGGACGTCTGGATAAGCTATTTCGAAAAGGACAGATCCCAGACATGGAACAGAATAGGAGATTTCTGGCCAGACTGAGGGTAGAAATTTGGAAGCTGTGCATGGTAAGAGTATTTGCAGACATCGAGGAGTTGGTGGCTGCGGCGATTGACGTGGAGAGAGTTTTGGGAGAACTGGGTGAAAAACCATTCGAGCCTCTCAAGGACGAACAGGAAGAGGGGACCGAAGACAATACCATGGAAAAACAGGTTGCTGCTTTAAACAGCACCCTAATTAATTTTTTTAAAGGAAATGGGCAAACTCCAGCATCTGCATCATTCTCTTCTAATGTGTTAGGAGTATGTCAGATCTGTCAAGCAGGAGATCACAAGACCACCACCTGTCTGAGGCACTATGAAGCACGGCCGAAATGCGCCAAATGCAATATGCCGCATAGGACGGAGAATTGTGGAATCAAGTGTACCTTTTCCACAGGTCTGGGGCACTCGGAGGATCGCTGCTGGAAGAAACCCAAGGATGGGAAGACGAATGCTGGAACGGCGAACTTTGTAGAAGTTCTGCTGGATGATGAACAATCAACGCTGCAACAACTTAACAGGTTGTGTGGCAATGAAAAAGTATTTTCATATACTCAGGTACCACGAAGGCGAATTCCTGTAGAGGTGGCACCAACATGCAACGCCCCCTCTCCAAAAGTTGAGGAAGAAGGTAGGAGGACGAATCGGGAGACTATGATCAAATCGAAAATCCTCTCACATTTTATAAAAGGGAAAATTGCCCTTAGTCCAATGGAGACAATTTTGATGATTCCTGGGGAGCTTGAACATTTGGAGAATTTGGTAAAGCTCGCTCGCAGGAAGAAGGACGCAGAATTGGTCAGTGATCAGGTCTCAGTTATTTCACCTGTCCCAGCAATCAGACGAATCTGTGTAAACAAAACCAACAGGAACAAGACACTCCATCTGCCGGTGGAAATAAACAGGTATATCATTGAAGGACTTGTAGACACAGGGGCATCGATGTCTGTCATGGCTGCTGCTGTGGTGAGGGAAATGGGGATGATGCATTTAGTTGTTGGATCAGAAAGCTACAGGACAGCATCAGGGGTCGTGACTCAGGCCCTAGGACGGATAGATGAGGTTACTATAAGCGTTGGAGGAGTTAATTGTGCCATGACCTTCATGGTGGTGGACACGGATAGTTATGATGTGTTGCTTGGTCTAGATTTCTTGATGAAGATCGGAGTTGTTGTGGATGTGGAAAGAGGATTCATCCAGATAAGAAGAGGACTAGGAGGTATCACCATTGACGTGGAGGTATCACCATTGACTACGGTGAATCTATTGCAGAGTGTAAATTCAGAGCCTCAGGAACAGGATGCTTCTGTTAACACAAAGGGCACACATGTGAATCTTTGGAAGTCGATTTTGAGGAATTGTCACTGGGTAGCTCTAAGGATGTGTCAGAAATAGTATCAGTCACTGACACAGAAGATGACAGTATGGAAAAATTACAACCAGTGGGGCAGCTCGATGGAGCGTCCGAATTCGAAGACACCGAATTTGAACTGGTGTTAAAGGAGGGACCAGAACAAATTTTGCAGTTAACGCTGCAGGAGCAGACCGATGAATTCATGAAAGAAGAGATCTCAGATTCTGATGATTACGCTGACTGGATACGATGGGTATCTGATGCGGAGGAGCGAAAGGCGTGCAACAGTGAATCTGCAATGTGTGTGGAGTTACCTGCTGTGTTAGAAGCACATCGACCGATTAAGGATGAGAATCCTCCTAATCAAGTGCATCATCATCAGAGTGCTCGAACATGAGCACAAGATGGCGAGAAATCTCTCAAAAGATTCAGATTGATCGCGATCTAGGAGAAGAGAGGGAACAGCAGCTCTGGAAGATGCTAGGGAATTATCAGGACATGTTCGCATGGAGTAAGAAAGAGTTGGGTTGTTGTACCATTGGAGAACATAGTATTGACATACAAGGATTTCCGCCTTGCAACATGTCTCCGGGCCGTCTGTCTTTCTGGGAAGAAACTGAAGTGAAGAGGCAGATCGACGAGCTGGTTGATCTGGGTAGAATGAAACCCAGCAACTCTGAATATGCATGTCGAGTAATGTTGCCAGTTAAGAAGGATGGAAGTAGGCGATTTTACGGAGATTATCGACCTCTCAACACGCAAACGCATCGAGATATGTTTCCAATGCCACTGGTTGAGGATGTGATCGATCAACTGGGGAAGTCAACTTGGTTTACCACACTAGACTTACAGTCAAGGTTTTGGCAAATTCGGATGGCCCCTGAAGATGTGAAGAAAAAGGCCCTGATCACCAAGACGGGACTCTACGATTGGACCGTCATGCCATTCGGGCTTAAGAATGCAACGAGCACATTCTCTCGGACTATGGCTGAGGTTTTCAAGGACCTGGGTGGCAGATTCTTGAAGGTGTTTGTTGACGACCTTAATGTGCATAGCGAAAGCTAGGGGGAGCATCTTCGACACCTGGACAAGGTCCTCTGCAGGCTCAGGGAGGTCAATTTAAAGCTTAACCCGAATAAGTGTTGTTTTGCCAAGAAGGCAATAACTTTTCTAGGTCACATGGTGAGCAAGGAAGGTATACAGCCTGACCCTGGGAAGATTCAGGCAGTGTTGCACTTTCCAACACCAAGAAATGTGACGAATGTGAGGTCATTTCTGGGTTTGACGAGATACTATCGGAAGTATGTTAAAGGATACTTGAATTTGGCGGAGCCATTGTTTGCTTTGACCAGGAAGGATGTGGCATTTGTATGGGACATGAGCTGTGAGCAAGCGTACCAGACACCGAAGACAGCGCTGGTAAATGCACCTGTACTCACACGACCGGACTTTAAACGAACCTTCTGGTTGGATGTAGATTGGTCACCTAAAGGTGTGGGAGCAATACTGTCACAGAAGGATGGGAAGTTTGAGAGGGTGGTCGCTTATGCGAATAAGAGTCTGACTGAAGCTCAAAGGAAGTTCCATCCAATGGAGGGAGAGTGTTACGCTCTAATTTGGGGTGTGATGCACTTTCGGCTGTACTTACACATGAAGCATTTTATCCTACGCACGGATCATAAACCACTAGAGTGGTTAGCAACTGTTTCAGATGCACATGGTAGGAGGGGTAGATGGGTCGGACTGTTGCAAGACTTTAGTTTCAAAATCATGCATCAACCAGGAATCAAACATGCCAACGTGGATGCATTGAGCAGAAACCCAGTTGGATCAGCTGTTGATGATGACGACTTTGGTGAAGGCATCCAGGACGTCACAGCTGATGTATCTGGAGGAGAGAGGGAGCTGCTACATGTTCGCAAGGGGGATGGATCAGAATGGATGGGTGTCAACAGGAAGGACAGGAAGTTCATCCAGCATGATGCATGTTATTTTGGCATCAACCACAGGACCTGTGCAAACCACCATCACCTATACATGCTCGATGTAGCTGTTGAAGAGGATGCGTCTGTGGAGTCGGACCCAGCAGGAGAGGCGACCTCAAGACAGGATGAACCTGTGCAACAGAAAGACATGCCAGTAGCAATCAAGAGGAAGAGACCCCAGTACTTAGACAAACAGCAGCAGTTGGAACTGGTTTTTGCTGCTCAGGAACTGTCTGAACTTGGGGACCCTAATTTGAGCCCCACAGGTTCGGATGATGGGGAAGATTGTGAGGTGAAGACAAGATGTGTGGACATATGGGAGGATGCAGACTGTTTAACACTTTTGAAAGGGGGTGTGATAGCTGATACTGTGGATTTGGATGAGAGCAAGAGGATCAGAAGAAGGGTGAGCAACTATTGCTGGAAGGAACAAAAGTTCTTTTTCAAGAACTTGTTCGTACCCAAACCTGAAGAGAGGGTGCCTCTAGTAAGGCAGATGCATGAGGACATAGGGCATTTCGGGGAACATCGGACATTGGCAGAGATCTGCCGAAGATACTTCTGGCACAATCGAACTGTAGATGTCAAGGCTGTAGTTAGGGAATGCCATCAATGCCAATTAGTGAAGAGTTCAGGCAGTATGTGATCGGGAGATGAACACTTGAAAAACATTCTTGTGTGCGATCTATTTTACCGAGTTCCACTGGACACAGCTGGGCCTTTGCCTGAAACTAAGTCAAGCAACAAATACATTCTTGTGGCCATTGACCATTATTCGAAGTGGTGTGAAGCTAAGGCTGTTGCTGATCATGGGGCAAAGACGGCAGCCAGGTTCTTGGAAGATGAAATAATTTGCAGATATGGAGTTCCCAAATTTGTACTCACTGACAACGGGGGTGAATGGGCTGCAAAATTTGACGTTATGTGTGGAGACTATGCGATCCAGCACCAATGCACGGCGCCACAGTGGTCTCAGTGCAATGGGATGGCTGAGCGCATAATCAAGACTATAAAACATGGCATAACTGTGCTCGCTGCCAATCCTGCCAACGTGAATTGTTGGGATGAGCAGTTGTACAAAGTTCTATTGGGATACCGATGTGGTATTGTGAGGCAACTTTTGTCCCTCTACCCCCGGTTCTATAAGGTGACTATACTTGAAAGTATAAATGCTACCGGTGAAAAACAAAGCGAGCGTACTTCTAGATACTAGATTGCGTTTGTAGTTGAAGTTCAAATTTCTCTACTGCCTATGCATCTTTCATAACTTAACATTGATGGCCGTGTATTTTATTTTTATTTTATTTTGTTATTATTATTATTATTACTTTGATCCCCACAATCCCCTAAACCTAGAACCTTAAATTAAACAACTAGCTCTTTAAACAAACTTTTGTGAACTCAACACTTCCTTCAACATGGCTACAACCAGCAATCATTTAAAGAATTATTTCTCACTCCCAGATTGTTCAAATTTGGCTTGCTATAGCTCTTTGGAAAGCTAATTAGTAGACGCACCTTCCTACCAAGTTTCAAGATCTGCAGCTAAATAACTAGGAAACCATGCTATAAAACCCGAGAGGGTTTTGAGGAAGTAGTTGATTCAACCAAATTGCAGACCACCAGTCACTTGGAGAATTGTTTCTCCCACCCAGATTTTCCAAATTCAACTTGCTATAGCTCTTTGGAAAGCTAACTAATAGACGCATTTACTTACGAAATTTTGAGCTCTGCAGCTGAAACAGCAAAGAGTTACACCACTAAACCCGAAAGGGTTTTGTGAAGTTTCTCTAAATCCTAACCTTCAAATCTATCCTTACTCACATCCCTTACTTACAAACTCTCACGAGATCTCCACCCTATTTTCCTTCCTCTCTTCAACTCCCAAGCTGATCTTTCATTTCTTCCTCTAAAACCTTGTCGAAACAACCACTTTCAAGGTTCGATCCAATTTTGTTTTTTCGAGGGAGAAGAAGAAGAGAGCTCCCATGACTTAAGTCCGCCTTTTAAAGAGAGGTGAAGGTTTTTGGCTTAGTGGCCAATAGAAGGTTCTTGGCTTGGTGGCCAATGGAAGGAGAAGATCCTTTTTGCTCGGTGGTCAATGGAAGGTTCTTGGCTTGGTGGCCAATGGAAGGAGAAGATCCCTTTGCTCGGTGGTCAATGGAAGGTTCTTGGCTTGGTGGCCAATGGAAGGTGAAGGAGAAGATCCCTTTGCACCTACTCCCACTTCCCCCCAAGCAAACTTACCTTAACCCTCATTTTTTATCCTTTGACACAAGGGTTTTACCTTACCATGGTCCTAGGCCATTCTTTACCCACTCCTTTCCTTTCCTTGCGTATAAATTACGAACACATGACTTGATGTCACAAATCCCCTCCACCTTCATTGCAATTTGATTTTATTTATCTCTCCTTCTTCTTCTTTTTGTTGAAGATCTTTCCTCTCTTCCTTGCAAGCATGGCGTCGCGCACAATTACCTCCTACGGGCCCCAAGCCGCACAAATGAACGAGGAACCGCCTTCGGAATCGTCTTTAGATTTGACTCTAACGCAGCATCCCCGTGACGAAGAACTCGAACCTCGAGAGGTGCGCGCTCATCTCGAAGTTGAACCTCCTCGAGCTTGGTATTACCGCATTTCGCCAAACTCCCGCACCCTGGTGATCTTGCTACAAGTCGATCCTGCTTCCGGTGACGAACCTGAAACCGTTTGTGAAGGTTGTTATGAAACCGAAGACACCTCCATCTTCGCTTGGTCTTCAGTTCCCGGCGTTGGACATTATCGTTGGTTGCGCGGTTCGATTCGTCGCCTCCCTCCTAACAGCAAGGCGGACTACCTAGTTCGCACCATCCGACGCATCCTCGACTTCTTGCAGTTGTGAACTATCACTAAGGCACAGCTCCTGATTTCACATGTACTTGCAGCTTCTTGTTGAGCTCAACCTTATTATAAATAAAGTTTTCAGTTATCATCAGATTCCTATTGCTTTTGGCACACTATCATACTATTTATTTAATTGTTGAATTGTCTCGAATTATCCTCATGTTCAACGACTTGAAGATTGCACTACTTCTATTAACCCCTTCATCGACATCCCTTTGATTGCTTCAAGAATTTCTAATATGCTTGTTACTTCCTAAATATCGTAACAAGACAAATGTAGTGTTTGAACATTGCAAGTTTTGATGCCTACTTCTACCCCCAACCCTCTAGAGATTTGTCACCCCTAATTACGCAACAAGGTTTCTAAAACTATGGCTATTAGCCTCTGTTGAAGAAAAGAACTGACCTTCCTCCTTACCCACCAATAACGCATTCCAGAAAACAAAACCCCCTTCACACCAAGCACATGCATCACTCCTTGTGAAGTTGCTAAAAGCCCTTAATAAGTCTACGGCACTCAAATAACCCCGAAGTAACTCTTAAAAAATCGAGACTACCGCACATGGTTGTGTCGGTATGACTCACAGGTATCCAGTCTAGTACAAAATTATCTCCATTCATGATCCTCACTAGTCGGACGCCACAATTAAGAGCAGACAACCTTTTGCAGGCACTGACTGCCGAGACGGATGAAAGTGGGAATGTGGAAGCTGTTACAACACAGTTTTTCCAGAAAGTAGAACTCATTGCAAGTCTTCATAACAATGTTCTGATTAATGTGGAACAAGCACAGAGGTGACAGAAGAAGAACTATACTGCTAAGAAGGGCGAGCACTTGTTCGAGGGCTTGATTGCAGGATTAACGATGGTGAAAATGAAGAAGCCAGGAAAGAGACGAGCCCTGATTGCAAGTTGGGAAGGTCCCTACAAATTCATTGGGCACACTGATGGAAAAGGAAACCTCGATTTTGAGGAAGGTTGTAGGTTGTGTATTGTTCAAGATGCAGATGGTAACCAATGGGAGAGATCTCGTCGAGATCTACAGATATTTCATGTTCCACCTGACTGAACAAAGCTGAGGGACTCAGCTGTTTAAGAAGGGAGGGGTCACATATGTGATGCGAAAGGAGGTTGTCTGAACTCTGGTCTAACCTAGGGTTCTGGGCATGATTGTGTTAACCGACTTTGCGTGACGGCGCCCCATCATTGTTGCATGGAATTGCATGGTTTTCTTTTGAGCTATGTGTAGGAATGGGTATGGCGGCCAGCATTGATGGAGTCTGTTTAATGAAGATGGCAAGACGGTGGACTGGGAATTGGATTGGAACGGCACTAAGAGATTTGGAGAAGCTTCTGGAAGAAGCAACGGAGGTCTGAAGGAAAAAGGATCAGAAGACTGTTTTGGGGGAGGACAATGGGGGCAGTGGATAGACGACAGATAGCCAAGATAGAGGAGAGACAGCTGAGGGAGCTGCATTTTTGGGGAAAGGAGAGATAATTTTGGTGAAGGACTGAAGGAAAAAGGAGAGAGAAGAATTCTGTAGCTAGGAGCTTTTGCTATGTTTTGATCTTCCGCTGCGTCTGATAGGTAGCTAAATTCATGCTGCAGGAGAATAGAGAATGTAGAAGAGGGACAAGAACTTCAGGAACGATCAGATTTGTTGTTTTGTGTTGAAGGAACATGCTTGTGCTGTCGGAGTATGTATATAACTTGTGAATGAAATGCAAAGCACTTTGATGCATCTATGTGAGAAGACATTGTAAGGTGTACTGAGTCGAGTAATGTGTTGATAGATCTGTTGATTTTCAAAATACAAACAGATCAGCAGTAGAGCAATAAGCCAGTTTAAGTCTAAGTAGGAGTAGGTGTCTTTCGATGAGAGATTGATCAGCAGAACAAGGCTGGCAGGGTCTATAGTAGGTAGTGTATCAGCTGTAGGATTCATGGACCCTCTTTTTTTGGTCACACACCTCCCTATATCAACGTTTTTTTGGGGCGAAATTTTGCCAAAGGCGACCAAATAAACCCAGTGCGACTTCTACAAAGGATTTCTTTTGAAAATTTTCAAAACATTCGCCGTATTTCTCAGGAAAAAAAGAAGGAAAAGGAAAAAATCGTCAGATTTAGACAGTGAGTCCGTGTAACTCGCCTAGGCAGGATTTAAAGAAAACTCTACTGTCCGCCTAGGACAGTTGCTTGTGAGGTGACTTTCCATCCCTTCACTCCCGGTTCTACAAGGTGATTATGCTTGAAAGCACAAATGCTACTAGTGAAGGAAAAAATGCAAGTGTAATTCTAGATGTTAGATTGTGTTTGTAATTAAAATTAAGTAGCCCACCTTATGTGCAACATTTATGATTAGAACTAATAGATACATTTTTTTTAAGCTCACACACTACACGTCATAGGGCTTCACGTCAAATTGACATTCATTTAGACCAATGTTTTAAGACTCACACCATGTCCAACATAGCTGCAGACCAATAGTCACTTAAAATGTTGGTTCTCACACATATGTTAGTTAAAACTCGCTTGCCATAGCTATTTAGAAAGCTAACTACAAGGTGCACCAACCTACCAAATCTTAGGGTCTGCAGCTACACCAATAAGGAGTTACACTACCAAACCCTTTTGGGTTTTTGTGAAGGTAGTCGGTTCAACTTGACTGCAGACCTTCAGTCACTAAAAACCTCATTTCTAACACATACCTTGTTCAAATCCGACTTGCCTTAGCTCGTTAGAAAGCTAACAACAAGGCGCATCTACTTACCAAATCTTAGGATCTGTAGCGACACCGGTAATGAGTTATGCTATGAAACCCGAGAGGGTTTGTGGGGTTTCTCTAAGTTTTGACCTTCCAACACTATCACTTCTCACCCCCATTTCTTAAAAACTATTACAAGATCTTCCCTCTACTTTACTTCCTTCCTCCCTCTCCTAAGATTCATCATTATTTGCCTCCTCGAGAAGCTTGTGGAACAAGTATTCAAGATTGCATGAAAATTATCTCCGAGGCAAGAAAGAGAGCCCCTAATCATCCGAGCCCGCCTTTTAAAAAGAAGGAGAAGGGAGGTGAAGGTGGATCCAAGGCTTGATGGTCAATGGAAGATCCCATGCCTGGTGGTCAATGGAAGATTCCATGTTTGGTGGTCAATGGAAAATTCCATGTTTGGTGGTCAATGGAAGATCCCATGCTTGGTGGCCCATGGAATGTGAAGGAAAAAACACCTTTTCACCTCTTCTAATTCCCCTTAACAATTTTATTTTAAACATTTTTTCCTTTGACCTTACAGTTTTACTTTATCATGGTCCTAAGCCGTTACTCACGCCTTTCTTTCCTTTTTTTCGATCTATAAATTATGATTGCGCACCTTAATGTAACAAGTCTTTCACACCTTCATTGTCAATTTGATTTTGATTGAAGATCTGACCTTTTTCCTTTCCTTGAATTTATGGCGTCACGCACGATCACATCTTACGGGCCACAAGCCGCACAAGCGAATGAAGAACCACCTCCGGAGTCGTATCTAGATCTTACCCTAACACAACATTCTTGTGATGAAGAACCCGAACCTCGAGAGGTGCGTGCTCATCTTGAAGTCAAACCCCCTCGAGCCTGGTACTATCGTATTTCTCCGAACTCCTGCACCCTAGTGATCTTGCTGCAAGTCGACCCCGCTTATGGTGACAAACCCGAGACTGTTTGCAAAGGTTATGAAACTAAAGATACTTCTATCTTCGCATGGTCTTCAGTTTTCGGCGTTGGTCACTATCGTTGGTTGCGCGGCCCGATTCGTCGACTGCCTCCGAATAGCAAGGCGGACTATCTAGTTCGCACCATCCGACACACCCTAGATTTCTTGCAGTTGTGAACTATCACTATGGCATAACTCATGATTTACATGTACTCGAAGCTCCTTGCTGAGCTTATCCCTATTATAAATAAATGTTTCAATTATCATCAGACTCCTATCACCATTGGCACACTATCATACTATCTATTTAATCGTTGAATTGCCTTGAATTAACCTTATGTTCAATGGCTTGAAGATTGTTCTATCTCAATAAACCTTTCATTAACATCCCTTCAACTGGTTCAAGAATTTTTAACATCCTTGCTACTCCTAAATACCATAACAAGACTAATGTTGTGTTGAACATCGCAAATTTGGTGCCTCCTTCTACCCCCAACCTTCTAGAGAATTCTCACCCCTATTACGCAACAATGTTCCTAAAACTATGGTTATTAGCCTTTGCTGAAGAAAAGGACTAATCCAACTCCTTATTCACCAATAACACCCTTTAGAAAATAAAACAACCCCCCTACGCACCAAGCACATTCATGATTCCTTATGAAGTCGCTAAAAGCCCATAATAACCTCACCCCACTCAAATAACCCTGATGTAACTCTTAAAAATTGAGACTACCGCACATGGTTGTGTCAGTATGGCTCACATCGCCATTTAATGGCAATTAAAGCTGGGGATTCTCGCCAGTGCACGTACCTGAGGAATTTGAAAGCAAAAAAATTGTGGCCTTCATACAAGAGTTCTACTATTCCCCCACTTGCCTACCTACGTACCCACCCATCAACTACACACACGATGCCCATATTGACCAATGAGAATATCGCACAAATAATAAGTAGGTACACATTTGCCCCTACCTAATGTCCACTAACGCGACCCTACCTATACGGGCCAGCCTACCTACCTCCTATACATTAATGACAAACTAAACCTATTGACACCAAAAGAAGCGTAATGCCAATAGATGAAATATTGCAAAACCCTTGTCATCCTTGACTTAAACTACCTTTTGAACTACCCTAAACCCTTTTAACCTCTGATATTGTTAATAAAAGATTAATCATGAATGCAAGTATTACAATACCTACATGTAGGTTGCATCCAAAAATTATTCACCACCACATAAGATTTCCTAAAACCAAAGGTAGTTTGAAAAATATAATACCTTCATTGCTTCTACAAACTATAATCTTGAATGGCAAAATGACAAAGTGGGTATAGTTACTACCTTGTTGGCAATATAGTAAAATGTTTTTATAAGGCAATGTTTTCACATTTTTTTACAAGCTTTAATATGACATGGCAAAGGCATTTGTAATGCCCTCATGTTTTTATAAATTATGAACTAATATCAAATACACATGGTAGAAGCACTAACCATGAAAAACTATCTAGGCTCTAATCAAATGTTGTGTACCTATTGCATATTGTACCTAATCATGAAGGAATATCTAAACCTAGGATATGTCTATCAAGAATTTGCTTGTTAAAAAATTCAAAAATAGGCTTTGTTGCAAAATTTAGGGTTTCTTTTTATTGGCTCAAGAAATTCAAGAACAATTTTGTTTGTTAAAGAAATGTAGTAACAAGCTTTGTTTATTAAAAAGTGCATAATTTTGTTTTCGAAATGTTAACAATAGAAGTTGTTAGCTTATTTCGTTGCTTGCATTAAGCTTTGATGGTGGACCAACACCAATATTACATTTGTTGGTAGTGGATCACAAGGCAAGAAGTTCAATTGATATATGTTGTTAAAGTTGGATAGTAGTTGGAAACTATTATAATTATTGTAGCATCAAGTAGTTAGGAATTACCTAGGGTAGTAAAGTTGATTTGACAGACCTAACCTCTTTTGATTTATGAAGAGCTATTACAGTAGATAAGAAATTAAAGTAGGAGAAAGAGATTAAAAGTTAATTTAAGATTTGACCTAGTGTTAGCCACCACTTAATATGATGATGGTTAAGGTGGTTGCACTTTAAACAATCTATTTTTCTATGTCACAAGGGCAATTTTTGTAGCTAAATTTTTGGGGTAAATGTAGCTAGGTTTGGTGTTGTATTAATTAGGATATTAATGATTTTTTTTGAAAGGATTCATTTAACTAATTTACACTACTTGAGAAATTAAATGTAAAAATTTGATGAAAAAATGTTATGAATTAATTGCAAGTCAAATCAAATGTTGAAAAGGATGTGGAGCTCAAAATAATATGAAAGCATATTCATGAATAGAATTACAACATGTGGAGAAAAAAACATTAAAAATGCAAAAGGAATTACTCAATAACCTAATCATCAATGAGTATGAATGTATCCATCTATTATACCAAGTAAAGGTGGCTATGATGGAGGAGATTGTAGTGAAGATAAATGGGCAACAATGTCTTCAACATACTGAGGCAAAATGAGGCTAATGGGAGGGCTTGGAAAGAATTCTTTGCAACTAAAGAAAGGCAAAGTCCAAAATTTCATGTGAATGGAAATTTTGCAATGATGAAACAACACTATTAGTATACTATTGATGCGTGATGTGCACAAAACTATAACACAAATTGAAGACGACAAACTTACTCATAATCAAGTTTGATTTTTGCTTTCTTTGGACTCGCTAAGTTGGAATTTGTGTCATGCAAGTCGTGAGAAGTATCATCCCCAACCTTTAAGTCCTTGAGTAGAGGTTCAAGAAGCTCTTGGTAAATCTCCTTGTCAGATTTAAAATGAGGCCATATTGACTAAGAGTGTTACATGCCTGAATGAAATCCCCTAAAGTAAAAAACATAATTCAATAATGGGAAACAAAAACTCTGCATACAAACTTGACTTTCACAAGTGTTAAAAAAATCCAAGTTCAAAATATAAGTTCAACCATATGCTGAAACTATAAAATGGAAAAGATTGTTGCAACATCATTTATTTATTATGGGGATTGTTGTATGCTATTTGCGGGGGTTGTAATTGGGATTTGTTGCTAAAAACCTTAGTGGAATTTTTCACAAATTTTTTGTTACTTGGACTCTAATATTATGTGCAAACAAGTCATTTTGACTTTTATGTATTGAATATCCATGATGAAAATCAAAGCAATTAACAAGGGAAGTGTAACCAAAGTAAATAGTTTAAAATCCATAAATTCAAACTCAACACAATAATAGGTGTGGTTTAAAGCTTTGCACAACTATAGACACAAGTCCATATAATCACAAGATCACAACAATTGTGACTTGATCATGTGCCAACAAAATTCAAGTTAGTAACATGAGTTCAACCACCTACAACAAATCTTTCAATGAAACCTTAATAAGGAACAAGTAGGTATATGCATATTTCAAAAATTGAATGACATAATAAAAAAAGTGCATGTGGATTGCAAAAATTATAGAATCAAGAGAATGTCATAGTTCTAGATGGCTACAATAGCCTACCTAATGCCATCCTCTACATGTTCAGGTCGATTATAAACTAAGTCATTTCCCTTGGAATTTATGGTTTGTCATGGCATGCATGAATATATGCAATATGAAAATTCCTCAAGGTGCAAATGAGATAACACAAGCCACACCCGCCTACTTTTTTGTTGTTTTTGTGACTACTTTTGGGGAAATATTCCTAGAATATTCTTGAAAAATCTTCAAAAAGTTTATTTAAATCTTTTTATTAAAAAAATTCATACTATTTTATTAAGGTTCATGTTAAAATTTTGACCAAAAATGTCATTTTCAAAAAAATTGAAATCCATTTACAAGTAATTTACTACTGAAAAGCAAACGTTATCGTGTTTAATGATTGTTTTTGTTATTTTTTTATTCATTGGATTAATTTCAAATTAATTCACATGTTCCCATGATATATTACAAATACATAATGAAAAAATCTTATAATTTCAACATCAAATTAAATTATGATTTTAAAACATGAAAAACTAAACAAGCATTACACTTGCTATGGTACATGTTATAATGATTGCACCCCTCAACAGAACATAGTTAAATTATGATCGACCCCACCTTTGGTAATACTTCTAGGCCACTGCCATATCACTAGCATTGAACTTTTGCCCACATGGGCACTTGAAAATTGTGTTGAAGTGAAAAGAGTCTTTGTGTACACTAAGACGTAGAAGTCAACCCCTTCAACATCCCCTCTTTTGAATTCACCGCAAAAGTGTTGCCCAAAGAAATGCATCTAGCAAACAATTCATTGTCACTTCCATAATTATCTTATTCATGTTTCTAAAAGGCATTTTCCATGGCACTACACACATACAATGCATTATCATGAATTAATACCTCAACTTCCCAACTTTTTGTCTAGGGCACATTCTCACAAGTTGAGAAATTAGCATCGACACAAAACAACAAAAGAAAAATAAAACTTTTCTTTAGCAACTTATTCGCATCCATAAAACCAACAGACCTCACGAAAGG
Source organism: Sphagnum tenellum (assembly GCA_963921925.1). NCBI lineage: Eukaryota > Viridiplantae > Streptophyta > Sphagnopsida > Sphagnales > Sphagnaceae > Sphagnum > Sphagnum tenellum. Next base: position 6,559,418 of record OY998142.1, read on the forward strand.
TATGTCATGTGTCCCTCTTATGGTGGTACATGTGCATTCAGTAACCCCATCAATGTCATCTAATTTTATGCGCCAAAAAATATAGTTGATTGGCCTCTTTTCTCTTGAATATGACGTTTCCACTCGCTAGCTTAAATGTTCACAAAACAACATCACCATTTGTTTTACATTTGGAATGGAAGACACCTTGTATTAAGTTGCACTTATTTAACAAACCTTTTCACAATCGTACCTATCCTAGCACATGGACCTTTTCCATCTCTTGAGCCAAAGAAGTTCCACATGCAACTACATCCACCTATTAAATGAGGGTAACAACTCACAAAATATAGTGGGATTTTGCTTTTGAATTGGGAATTGCAACCATCAAACCATATCCAATGTTGTTTAAGTCTAAACCCACCTTTCACCATGTCCTCCCAATGTAAAAGTAGACAATGTTGTACAAAGTAACTATCATGAGTTTTGTCATAAAAAATGTAGAAATAGTACCTCATGATAGTCTTTAAGGCCTCATCATTTGGGTTAGGATTCTATTTCGCATCTAAAAATTGTGCATGAGGATAATGATATGATAGCTATGCCAATGCATAGATTGAACCTTGTTGTAGATTTCAAAGTTGTAGTTTTTAACAAAAATTAATCATTGAAACTATGTCATTTGAAAAAAATTCAAGGTAGGCTTTGAATTGTTGATCTTGCCACCTTGTGACAGCATTATTATGCACAAAAGACTACATCTTGGGTTTCATGTATTGAATAAACTCCCTGGAGATTGTAGACTTGTGCATGAGCTTCAACTTATTATTTCAACCTTTCTTGGTTAAAATGGTCTCCATACTGAAATACTTCCATTGTCCCAAGGTACATGATGTTCCTTCTTCCTCAATTGGACAAAGTGCCAAGTTTTTGACACCACAATCTTCACAACTCCCAAATGCAAAATCTTGGGCATGCCACTCCCAATGGGGGTCCTTAGGATAAACCATCACTTCCCACAATGTAATTTGGCTAGAATAAATGGCATGTGAACCCATGCAACCAATTTTAATGGAATCATCAACGCCTTCACAAACTACTTCACAATCTTAATGAAAATATGAATGTAATCTAGATTTTAACCACATATGATTGAACTTGACACATAATTCTTCAATTTCTACATGATATATGCAGCAACATACACTACGTTCTTTCATCTTTTGGATCCAAAATGGACGCAATGCATCACATGTTCGCTTACCAGTCACAATCAATGGATTAACTTTCTAGAAACGCAAAAAAATAATAATTGAAACCTCGATTTAAAATGTGTTAGAATCACAAAACTTAATTCATGTATTTGACATTCATAGATGTCCAAAAAGTTTTCGTCAAACATGCAATGTTAACCCTTGTACAATCAGGTAACATTCATTATAACAAATGTAAATGCATAAGACCTTAGTAGTTTATATTTTTATACTGTAAATTCAAAAAAAATTGCCCAAAAATTGGAAGAATTCACTAAAGTTTGGAAATCACAAAATTGAAAAAAAAGGTTCATAATGTGCAAAAAAACTCCACTATAAGGGTAAAAATAAAGAAAGAGGATCCAACAACAACTTCAAGAATCATTATGATTAATCCTTTAAAAAAGATGATGTGGCAGCACGAGATTGGATGAAAAGTTTTTAAATAGTGCTAGAAAACGATGCTTAAACAAAGTTTTTACACTATTTCATTATGTTAAAAAACACTAGCTACGGGCTTTTAAATGTGCTAAAAGGTACTATATATATTTATTGGATTACCTTTCAAACTTATTTAGATGCTAAATTAATATATTAAAACAAACTTCATATAAATACAACATATTTCAACATTAATTTAGTTTAGGTAACTTATGAATTTTGGAATTTTTGCAAATAATAAGGCACTCAAAAAATTCATTGTATTTGACACACCCCCAAACTCTTTGAAAGATTCAAAAGTGAGTTTGAAGGTGAAAAAAACGAAAGAAGAAGTAGCTGGGGTATGCTCCCTAGTTTGCAACACTTAAGGGGTAAGAGGGGTGTGCTGAAACTTCAGGATGAGGACTAGGATGAGTGATAAATGGGTCAACTAGTCACACGCTTGCACAAATAAAACAAGTTAGTTAGTGCATAGTTGGAGCACTTTTGGTGCACGGATGAGCCATAGGCATGCACAGACTCACAAGACTCACCATGGCCCGAAGTTGGGGGAAGCCACTACCTTCCCCTTTATAGTATTTTTTGTGATTAGCCATGAGGGTTGAACTAAATTGTCATTTTTTCCCAAGACTCCCAAGTTGACATTGAGACTTTCAAAACTTTGGAAGCCCTTGCCTTCTTGTATAGACCTTCAATTGAGGTGAGGTCTAAAGAAAAATTATAGTTTTTGTTGAAAGCTTTCTAACGATATGTGGCACACCATCTACACACACGTAATTCAAAGCGATTCTTGACTTTTAGTGGTCAAGAGTCAAATTGGCACTTTGACTCCCAGCCTTTCTTTCAGCCATAATTTGTGTTGTAAGTACTCAAATGGGTCATGTGAGCCCATTTGAGACATATAATTCTCAAGAGCTTTCTAATGGTATAAAGAATTATTCAATTCCATGCATTTTGACCCTTGAAATCCTTCTCTGAAAACTGAGGACTCCATAGGGATTCCAATTCCCAAAATGGGAGTCCATTTGGGAGTCCACTTGGGAATGTGTGGGTTCATTCCCTCACATTCTCACACACTCTAGGGAGTGAAAATGTGACCCCTAGGTTGCACTCTCAACCTACACCTTTCCATGCCATTTCATGGTCACGAGACCAAGGTTAGGGTCATGATAGTATCCCTACTACTAACAAACATGTTCTATCACAAATTTAGGTTAATCCATTATCATGTTTTTGTGCATTTTGCAATGATAATAGGTGGGTTGAATGTGTCAATTTTAAGTGGACATGAGATTGGGTTTCAAGGTTTCTCTAACCTCTAAACATTAGTTTTGTAAAGGATTCCATGTATGTTGCTTAAGATGGGGAATGGTGACATGGTGTTGATGGTGGTGAACTAGTTGTTAGCTTAACGGTTGGCAGTAGTTTTGCTATTAATGTAGAAGAAGGCAAGAATTTTCAATAATGTGTTGCACCAAAGCATTGCACAAGTTGAATGGTCCTTTGAATTGTAAATGGAGTATGAATTATAATGAAGGGGATGAAGTTGTTGTAAGAAAATACTATATCAAATGGGGGAATTTTATTCAACTTATGTATTGTTGAAAGATTCCCATGTGGTATACTTATATTCACGTTTGGTTACGGCTATGAAGTTTTTGATGCCACCAAAAAATCATCGTGTTTTTGGCAATGATTCATTGTATGAATTGCCAAGTGATGCATCTATAGGGATTCAATCTGTTATTTCTACCTTAGATGATGTAGACTAATTTGAAAACATTGATGCAACAAGAATTTATACAATCTTTCTTGCTCCATTATGCATTGAATAACAAGGCTTTGTGATGTTTAGTAATGGAGGAAATCTTACCACCTCTACCACATAAGAATTATGATCTTGTGGTAATCCTTTTGAGTTGTAACCAATAGTATAGGTTGGCAACACTTCAATTTTGTGTTGTGAATTTCAATTCATAAATAATAGTTTTGGTTTGGTTTTGTTGCCTACAAACTTGAGTGTGACTTAACATAATTTCAGAGTTTAGATAAATCCATGGTAGTTCAATTTTAAAACAATGAGGTAATGCAACATTGTGAATTATTGCAGTAATGCTAAGGCAAGCTTGTCTAGTGTAGGTTTTGTTACACATCACAACCTTGCTAGTCTACAGCATGTCTGTTGACAAATTGGGAAGTAGTTTTTTTTGTGAAACTAGCCCAAATTATGTTCTTTTAATATGTTTAGCAAGAGGTTATGCTTCATAATTGGGTTATCCTAGTCTTTTTAGATGTAAAAACTTTTGGTTTGATTCTTTATGGTGTTGATGTTTATCATTTAGTTGTTAACACTGTATGTTAAAATATGGTCATTGCATTAACACCCAAGTAGGAGATTTTTGGAAGCGTATTCATTAACTATTAATACATGTACATTTGTTTAAGGTTTATACTTTATGTGGTTTTCATGCAATTTACTTGCAAAACATTAAAGAGCTTAACCTTGTATTATTGAAATCTCATCTCAATAATACATCATTAGAGTTTTTGAAATGGACATCTACCACACAAGAATTTTGTTGATCTTATATGTATAGGAAGTGTATAGAGCAAATTCAATTTCTTGGTGGTTGATGATGGTTTTTCAATACCAGTAATACATTGTATAATGGAAACAAAAACACCATGGCATTTGTTGGATTACATCACCAACATGTACATGTAGCATGGCCAATTAGTAAATTAATATTGCTTAAGGGATCTTTTCATGTTTTAACTTTTAGCATGTTTTTGAAATCTATAACAAACTACAAGTATAACACAAGAAATAAGAGAACATGTGAACATAATTCTTGTCCTTCTTCATGAAAATGAAAGGCCTAAGAGGAAAGGCATAATTCATGTGAAACCTTGGTGCCATCATTCAATCTATTTTATATTTGGTTGATGTTATGCATCAACTAACACTCAAGGAATCATTAACACCATACTGTTGGAAACATCAACTAATTATTATTATTTTGATTGCTACTAAATTTTTAAAAAAAAAATTTCAATGGTTTCTTTGAATCTATAGTGTCCAAGACTTATTACCAATTAACCCAAAGTGATTCCAACAATATGACCTTTTGTTTACAACATTGACATCAAACCAAGCCAAGCACATCAGAACAACTCCCATTACAACTACAAACATGATGTATCAAAAAATGGATTGAAAAAACCTTACAAAATAAATTGAAAAAAATGAAAATCTGAAGAGGGATTTATTGACAATAATAGTCATACACCTGTTCAAGGACCTTGTAAGTACAATTGCAATTGTAGGAACATTAATATAAAAACTAAGCCAAAACCCAAGCTTGAGTGCAAGCTCAATCTCGGGTTGAAGTCCTAGCCATCATCTAAGCTCAAGCTTAGGCTCAGATTTTAGCCCAAGCCTAGACTATAATTGCCTAGGTTTTTGCCAACATGCAATAATGTTAACAAGTTTTTCTGTATCCACCTCTTTATAGTCAAAGGGAAATGGGAAGTCCAAAGTGAAAACTAGGAGTTGTTAATAAACCCTTCACACAGTAGTTGAAAAAACCTCTATTAAAAAATGCTTGCAACATTGTGTACAATTTTGAAAGGGAAAGTTACATCACCAACATGCCTAGGTAGTGTTAGCAAGCCAATTGATAAATCAGTAATGAATTATAACATTTATACCATAAGACAAAACAAGAGAATATAAAACATCGACAACTACTTGCATGGTTTACTGACATGTAACTTGATCCAAAAGGGAAGGACTTAACCAATGTGGGATGCATGAAATTCTCTAGATTAGCCATGAACTTAAATTCAGAAAGTGAAAATCTTCAACACATGGATTCATACTAGCAAGTGGAGTTCAATAATGATGCTTCACCAAAATGTGCATTTGCCCAAAACTTTCTATCACTTCTAAGATCTATCTATCCTCTTATGTGCAAAATGGAATTACTAGAAAACAAACAGAAGATGTTTAGTAAAAAAATGATCATTTAACTTGTAGTATGTGGTATCTAATAAATTAGAGTCTAAGATGAACCATGCATACATTGTATTGTTATAAGTTTTTTTTTTAAAGCTTTGGAATGAGTAGAACCTTGAGCAGTAGAATGGGTGGTTTTCGTGATAGAAACACGTCCACTCACTGGTATTTTTCTTGGTCTTGTGCTTTCTTGGGGAGTCAAACTTTCGTTTCTGGCTTGCATTTAGATGTTCTAGTGATTTGTTTTCTATAAAATCAATTGCTTCCTTTAGTAGAAATTGGCCAAAATGTAACCACTCTATTTGCAACTACATGTCACTATTAATTGTTTGTAACTATATTTGGACATTTTTGTAACTATTTTTTGTGTTGGTCATATTTGTGATTACACTTCAATTAATTTGTGACTATTTTGATGTTCATCCTTACATGTGAACAACATTTAGTTTGGTTTTCATCAAAGAAGAACAATTTATGTCCCATTAGTTACAAATGTGACCAATTTAGTTGCAAACCTTGTGAATATACAAGGGTGTATTTTGTGAATTCCAAGGAATATAGTTGGGTGTATTAGGATTTATAAATGTATATTTTGAATGTATGAACAACCATATTACATGTGTATTCAAATATTATTATTAACATGAATGGCCTTGATACTATGGTTACATTGATTAGTGTATATTTTGAGTATATTAAAATTTTATGTAAGATATTTACCAAATTTGTTGTGCCCATATTACAAATTTATCCACACCATCTTATTATACTTTTAAAAATTATTACAAATGACATTTATATTTATTTATATTAATACTATGTTATGTATTTATATTAATTACATGTAATAAAAAAATAAATTTCAAAATAATCTTTGACTAATTTTTTTAAAATAGTAATAGTTTACTACATGATCATAATGATGACGATATTAGAACGATAGGAAAATTAATTTTGTAATCAATGAAATGAATATTAAAAATACAATATACTATTATATCATTATAAAATTATTTTCAAATGACTAATGTACTTATTAGGAATTAGTTTTTATTTATTAAAAATAATAATTATGATAAATCATAGTAGCTCTAACAAGTGACATAATCACATATAATAACAATAATAATAATAAAATAGTTAACCTAGGCTAGCTACAAACTACATTATTACTATTATTATTGTAAGTAACCAATTATGAAATATTACTATGTTATAGTAATTATTTAAACATATTAACATATAGTTTTCTAATTAATTCAATCTACATACCTAAATATTGATTTAAATTAAATTTGAACAAATTCAATAAATATGCCTCATGACAAATTTCTATTGCACCATGTGTCACAATCTAACAATCTAAACATAAAAATCAAAATTTTTAGATTATTTCAAAATAATAATAAAATAATCAAATTATTAAAAGTTGGGGGACTTGCTGAAACTAAAACTGATGCTCGCATTGGCACAAGTTTTACGCACCATTCAATATCATTATGAATCTTTACAATTTCAAAGATAAAAGCAACCATCAAATGATTTTGTCATCACAACAAATAAAAATGAATGTAAGATTTATATATTCAAGAATGCCAACAAACTCCAAAAGCTTATGCATAGGTATACAATAATGATGGCTAGATTTGAATGTTTACATGTAGAGTTTGTGTAAGGATTTGATTTTGACTGTAGTTATGGAAAATTGGTGTATTCTAATGGAGTCCTTTGTGAATTCAAAGAAGTCCATAAAATTATCTTAATACTTATTTACAATTTGTGGAATCATAAGGATAAAAAAGGGCCACAAAAGGATTTTTAGTTCACCATTGTTATGGACTCCAATGTGCATGTTATCTACTTCTTGAAGACTCCTATTGTCAACAGTCACCGTGAAAGGACTCCTAGTTCAATAATCACCTCTATTATGGACTCCAATGTGCATGTTATCTAGTTCTTCAAGTCTCCTACTGTTAACAATCACCATGAAAGGACTCCTAGTTTAATAACCACCACTATTGTGGACTCCAATGTGCATGTTATTTACTTTTTCAAGATTCATAGTGTCAATAATCACCATTATTCCATACTATTATGCCATTTATCTACTTCCTGAAGAATTCAATGGAAATACCAAGGACACATGATGGAATAACAATGGACTATCAAAACAATTACAAACCTATAATGGACTTGAGAAGAATGCATACTCTTATGGACTTTATGGAAACTTACTTTGGACTCCAACATGGATTAAAGATAATTCTATGGACTACCATGCTAGAATTATTGCTTGCTTGAAACTTGCTTATGAACATTGTGGTATTCCTTATGTAAACCTAAGTAATTTCAATTGATTACTTGGTAGATCTAAACAAATGAACATGATTTCAATATGCAACTTGGATTAAAATCTAGAACATAATGCATTGAATGAAAGGGACTCAAAGGGGCACTTCTATGATGAGTTCAAGGTTGCTCTGCCTTCATGGTGTGCTTGCCTTCATCCTTGATAGGAGTTGATGAACTTGGCTTCTTGAAGGCCATAACATTCCGCCAAGATTTATGCATTTCATCCTCACATCCTTTCTAAATACACTTAGTGGAGGTCCCAAAATGATACATAGCACAGCAATCATGATAGACATGTTTACAATAAGCAAATTAAACAACCCACGATGGAAAAAACCCTAATTCACAAAAAGAACACTTCTCTAAAACAATCCTTGTTTTTGGAAGTACATTGACATTTTCAAGAGGGAGAAGAGGTTGTGGATGCAAGCCTCTTCGAGAACCTACTCTCCTCACACATTTCACAAGAAAATCTCGAATAACATTTTTCAGTCGCCTACAAACAACATGTTCTTCTAGTGCCCCAAGATTATGTGCACATTTGCAGCTTGTTTATGAACCCTTTCAAACTCTGAGTTACCTTCATCAATGACAAACGTTAGATGCACAACAATGTTCCTTTGTTCATTCACTTGTCAAATCAAGCTTTCGATTGAAGAGGTATCAAGGTTCAAATTGGCTTGTTTTCGCACCAACTATAGAACAACGGATCAAGCTTTGTTTGACCTAGAACAAGTTGGTTTCTCTTGTCTTCCATTTGTGAACAAGTTCACACATTAACAATAACCATATTTTATTTTCCCTTCTTCTCAATGAACAAAAATTTTCAACAATGGCATGCAGATTCATTGCAAATGCCAAGTAAACTTGTAAGGCCAATGGTGCCAACAAGTTCTATTCACTTGCTTCTTCCATATCCAATTATTCATCAAAACCCTCACCCTCATCAAAGAACATGTCTTGCGATCCATCTTCCCCAACATAATCTTTTGCTTTTGCATGCTGAAATTGTTTCGCATTAGTCCATTCAATGTATGCAACCCAATTCAGCTGCTTTCCTTTCATTGCATAAACAATCCCTCTAGCCATCCTAAGTGTGAGAATCCTAGATGCAAAAAACATAAGGCTTCTAATGCACAATCATCCACAACCTCTCAACTTTTGCAATAAGTTCAAGATTTAAACATTTTGCGTAACAATGTTTGTTTTTGTTCACAACAGGGCTAAACAATTTCTCAATTTTCACTTTTGTGCAATCTTTAGGTATCCTAATATGTTTGGGGCTCATACCCTTGTAGCATAAGTCATACTTTTTTGCAAAGTCCTTAGTAAAACTACAAATGCCATTGCTACTAAACAAGTTTGGGACTTCAATGTAAAGTGGCATTGCAAAACCTTGTGTACTAAGAATAGGGGCATAACTCCCACCTTCTTTTTTTATTCTTTTGTTCCAATCATTCGGCCCACTAATAGTTGGCACCCCACTTGACATGCTTCTCACAAAAAAGATAGACCTTTAGACTTCTTGATTTTCACAAAAATTACAAACATGTGAAGCCTTAAGCATAAGGCGTCAAAAACCTTTGAGCTTCACAGCCATAAATCTTGGGTCACAAGTGACATAAGAGCAGAAAACACCAAAAATTAATTGAAACTAATCGACGCTTATAGATGGGCCATGTTGTAAGGCAAGAGCACAAAATTTAAAATAAAAGCCTGATAGAAATAAATTAATGGACTCCAAATGTGTTGTTTTTGGTCCACCTTAGGGTGCAACTACCCTTTGATTGTTATGACATAGTTGTTGCTTCTTACATTTGTACCTACTGTGCATGGTGCATAGGCTTCCATTTGTAGATGTTTTAGAAATGCGCTTCACCAACATGTGGTGTGAGTTTTGATCTATGATGGTGTATAAGGACAAGGTTTAAGATGCAAACAAAAAGTAAGGCTTGATTCATTTAATGTTAAGTTTAAATAGATTATTGTCCTTTTTTTATTTCTACTTCAAATTTTGAAATTAGTGACCAATGTGCAGGGTTGGTTGAGGGACCCTTGTTGATTGTGAAATCTTCACTGTCAAACTCCTCAAATGGTGTAGCTAACCACAAATTAGTTTTGTAGCCAATAAGAAGACTTTGAAAAGGAAGATTTCGATCAACTTGTCTAATGATGAGTAAGGTGCACCATCAATTAAAATCGTATGATTAATTTTTGTCTATAGAAAAATAAATCAATGTAGTTGATTTTCACTTCTAACATAACATGTTTACTAATTCTGGATGTGGTTTTGTGTAGGTAATTTATGAGGAACTACTACATTGTTGCAAAGGAGGAAAGGAAGAGCATATTGGTGTTCTTTTGTAAACTTAGAATTTGGTTTATCTTTTAGCCTACATTTAACATAGTACAAGAGCATGTAGCACAAACATGGCTAGTTTTACATGAGAAGTGTTTGAAATATATAATCCAAAACTGAATGTTGCAACTACTATTGATGGTTTTACCTTGTTTTTGGAACTTATGCATTTTGTTATATAGATATAGATTAGTTCAATACATATGTGATTTTGTTTTCAAAGAAAATTGGGTGTGAAAAAACATTTGACTCATCGAAGTCATAATTTAACAGAAACTTAGAACAATCTGTTGGCATTTATCTTGTAGTTTGAATGTGTGGATATTTTGTGTTGCATTCATTTCCTAGACTTTGATTTTCCATAATTTTGACCTGCAAATCCCCATGATTGTGCACATCACATTCATCTATGGAGTCTTTGGGAGACTTATCTTAAGATATTAAGGTGTTTCAACACTACATCTTCATTCATGGCTTGCTCATCATGTTTTTGTGCCTCCATTGAGCTTTCATTGCCATTTCAAACCAAGTCATTTTTTTCTCCTCCACATCTGTATCCAATTGATAAATCTTTAATACCAAAACATTTTATTCACAAACCAAAGGATTTTTATCATGAGAAACCATGTAGACCTTGCCTATGCTAACAAACCACTAATGGTGCACACCACAAAAACTAAGTTGTAACACAATACTTAAGCTTAATTCACCAAATTGAAAGCCTTGTCTAACTTGTTCTTCACCAAAACTTCATCATCAACCAACATATCAAAAACTCTTCTAATGCATGCGGTGACACGCCACCCCTTGCTTGCGAAATCTATTTTCAAAGTACACAATCATTGAAATAACTAGTGCTTATTTCTCAACCTCATGATCAATCAAACAACTAGATACACCAACAATAGGTAGAGTGCCAAGATTAAACTAGAAGGTGCATAGAAACTACTATTACAAATTAGCGCCTTTTGGCTTACACATGGTAAATTTTTGATTGCGCAAGAAACAAAGATTTGTGTATTGTCCAATATTGCAACTAATAGTAGTGATAAAGGTCTAGTCCTCATTAGATCTCAAGAACACAACCAACATGTATTGCATCACTCCTCATCTTCTAATTGAATATCATGATCACTTTTAACAAGGGTAACCTTGATCTGCTCTAATGAACTATGAATTAGGTTGTAGACTATTTTACCCCTCTAAGCTTATGATTTGATTGCACCATGGCAAATTTACTAACAATAGCCCAATTTGAGTAAATGAAGGCATAACCTTTTTCATTTAATAGTTCATATGTTGATTCCTTGCATCCACACTGCCTATAATACAAACCAATGACCACTTCATCACCTTTATCCACACTAAAACCATACACATTTGGCCCTTTGTCCTTTTGCACAATATGCATTTGTTGCATACATTACACTACATAGAGTTCAATTCCTTCCACATTGCCAGCTTTTGCCTTGACTACAAAATCGTCTCCCACTTTTAAGTCCATAGCCAAATCATTGCTCTTTCCATCATTTCCTCGAACAGTTCCATTTGTCTCAATGTTACAATGTGCATTAGAAGAGTTGTAGGGTTGTAAGGTCAACAAAGTCCAAGGGGACACATGTAACTTGGAATCACAATCCCTTTCTATAGTATCATCAACACACTTATCATAGAAACATGAAAAAAATTTGGTCTCCAAAAGTACATTATTTGCATGGCCTACAAACCACATAGAGTGAAGAGATCTAGACCCAACTATAGTTTGACAATTATAGCCATGGGTCCTATTCACCTCCCCAACTTTGATTTCCATAAAGTTGCATTTGACATCCAACTAAGCATGCTCATAAGCAGCATGCCTTAAACTCATGGAGTTTTGAAGAAATGCAACAACTTGCTAGGCATTTTGGAGTGGAATCCCATGTGGCTTCAATTGTTCCTTTTGTAAGGCTTGCTTCAAGCAAGCTCCTACTCCATCATGGGCCCTATTCCCATGACACGTGTCATAGTAGTTCCATTCCATGGCACATCCCAAGGGGAGCTTGTCACATGTTGTCGAACTTAAATACCTAGCAACATAAAACCAGGACCTTGCCCCCTTGAATTGAAAGGCACCCCATCACTCTAAATAAAATGGCATTTAGGGTAGATACCTTGTGAGGTGGGGTGTTGCTAATCCACATTAAGTGCATGTTCCACAAAAAGATTGTCATGTTTTTGGTCATTTGAGATATGATAAAAGTACTTGGTTTTGAGGCATGGGCTTTAAGGGTCTAAAATGTCATATTCATGGTTTGTGTTGTACACAATTTGTACCAATGTTGTTCCTAGATTTCATTTTGATGCCTGAAAAAATAGTTTTTTGCAAAATCTATCAAGGATAAGACTTCATGTAGTTCTAATTTTTCTTTACACAATCTAAACTGCACATCTTGCCATTGAACAACAAAATTGTGCATGACAAAATTTCAAATCTTGGGAGTAGCAAACAATAGAAACTCTATCGGGGAAGTTAGCTTAGTTTCTAAATGAACCACTTTTTAAATTTCTCCATCCTTAGTTTTTCCAAAGGTGACTTTCTCAAAGACTCTCCACGTTACTAGTGACAAAACTGGAAGAATCAAGCTCTTTATCACAAACATGTAATTGTTTGATGTCGTAGTGGGTACAATGACCTTTTACACAATCCAAGTTAAACCATTTTTCCTTAGTTCCCTTAGACATAAGATTTTCTCCCATAACTCATAAATGGATTGGTATGTGTGTTTCATTGCTTAACGTGACATAATTGGACCTATTGTTGCCCAATGCCTTGGATTGGCACAAATTCTTTCACAACCACAAGTGCAAAATGGTACATCACCTCCTTGACGCACATTTGAAGCCCTCATATTGTTGAATCCCACCTTAATCTCCATCATCTCTGGGTGGTATTAGCAGAAGCATGAATTGAAATCTTTCAATTTTCAAACATAATAGGGCTTGAGCTTGTGGAAGGCAATAAACCCAATCTTCACATGCGGGTGTTGAACTTTAAATCTTGTGAAAAAATCAATCTACAATTAAGTCCAAGGTGGTTGTTGGGTTGAGAATAATGGTACAAATTAAAAGTTCATGATGGTGGACTACAAGATATGGAAATTACTTAAGCAATTTTATTTCAAGGGGCTTTGAAGTCATCTAAGACTTAGGAATATAAAGTATTCTAGGATTCAAGACATTGAATGTATAGTAATCTAGGACTCAAAACATTGAATGCAGTTTATGAAACAAGACTTTGAAATTATTTGATGACTTAAGACATTGAAACACATAAAGGACTTTGAAGAATTTGAAATAATTCAAGACTATAGACTTTTAGATGCATCAAGACTCAACCTTTAGGACATTAGGATTAATTCAAGATTGAAGATTTTTGGACATTTTGGTTGGTTTAAGACTTAAGAGTTTTATGATTACTACATTGGTTCATAATAAGCAAAAAATTTAGATTAGTTTTAGAGTTAGGACTTTCAAGTTGGTTCAAAATAGGTAGGACTTTTGGATTGGTTCAAGAGTTAGGACTTTCAAGTTGGGTGAAAGCATGAAAAAAGGAGCCAGTTGCGCCAAGGTTAACGTCCTTTCCAAGGACTGCATTTTCCACATGGCGATTTTTTATAGGTTTATATAACATTTTTCACATAATTTTAAAAACTGAATATCAAAATTGAGGCCAAATATGACATATAACATAATAAAAACTCAAATATTTTAACAACAAACCTTACATTTTAGTCAAATCTATAACTTTAATTTGAACGATGATTACAAATTCAAAACTATAATAATGTTTAAGTACATTTGAATATTAAAATCATAAAATATATAGGTATTTTTATTTTTTGAATTTTTTGAACACATGGATCCATTCTTGTGGAATATATTAAAGTTCACCAAAAAATTGAAACAATTTGGTGAACATTTGATAAGAGAAAAATAATTTTGATACAAAAAAACCACCTATCCACATGCTTTTCTTGAGTGCTTTAAACATATATAAAATAACTCTTGAAACATGGTGAATTGTCATGAAAATTTTGTAGTTGTAACTTTGAAAGTATACAAATGTGTTTCAAAAATAATTTTTTTGGATCTATACTGTTCCCATGGTGATTTTTTAAAAATTCAAAAAATAGTTTTTAGGGATTGTTGTCGTGACGTGTAGTGTCGTGACATACAATGTCATAAGGGTGTGAATCCACAAGGAACTCTACTAACCAAACAGACTAAAACTAATTAAAGGTAGAAATTAATCAACTAAACAGAGATGCATGCACACACACATATATATACCTTGCACAAGGAAAGCTGAAATGAAATTCTCATGAAATTCTCAGACCTGAGCCGAGAAAAGCGTGGCATGTTCTGAATAGGAATCAAGGTGCTATAGGAGAGCATGATAAACAGTACCAATTGCCGACAGGAACTTGAGTGAGCTCCGGTTTGAAGCAGAAGAGGTGGTATCCACCATTATAGTTATCGCAAAGCAGCATCTGATCAACATCGTCTATCCTCTGACATACCTGACATGGATAATCAAGTGGAGGAATCCAAGTCGACATGATGATTGTAAGATCTAAGTTTGGCAGGTGGCAAGGTGCACAATTTTTGGAATGATCCTGAATTGTGCGTCCATCAGCTCCTTGCAACTCTAGCACACCTGAAGGCCTAATCGCCTTAATCCTCAAGATAGTGCGACTAGAAGAAGTGTCCAGAGTATCATTAGGTTGTCGCTGGAGATACACAAAGTCACCAACATTAAATTGTTTCACCTTAGGTTTGTAACTACCACCTTGTGTGTGTGCATATCGTAAGGTGTTTCGATGTTATGCATGGACAAGTTCTCCATGGCCATGGGCATAACCCTCCTGAATAGTGCAGCCCTTTCTGCAATGACCTTAGCCCAAGTGGTTGGAGAATCCAAGTCCATAACCTGGTCCATTTGAGCAGCAATGGAAGATGGTGGAATGGGATGTCTCCCAAAAAGTAGAAAGTAAGGAGAGAAATGAGATAAAGAGGCATGTTTGGACATTCTATAACCCATGGCGATGTAAGGGAGGGCCAGGTCCCAATCCTCTTTGTTCTCAGTTAGGCAAATCTTTCGACGTCCTTTCTTACATGTCTGAACCATCCTCTCTGCAAGGCCATCAGCTTGGGGATAATCGCTTGAAGTCCGCCGATGGTCAATGAGAGCATGGTCAAGTAGGTCTTGGAATTCTCCTCTGAAATCTGATCTTTGATCAGTAAGGCACTTAGCACAAGCCCCAAACCTACTTAGGACTTGTTGTAAGAAAGCCTGATTGGTGCTATGTGGTGATTTGTCTGGTAGTGCAACAAGCTCCACCCATTTTGAAAAATATTCAATCATAATCATGATGTTCTCATGACATACTCATTATTATGAAGGGCTTCCAAATTTCTTGCCTCCCTTCCATCCACATCCAGGCTTCAAAATTCTTCTGCAACAATATGGTGATTCTGCTCAAGACTGCATTAACATACAGTAACATACACTAAGAAAAATTAGAAAATTGTACAATAAAGTGTAGTATTTTAAATGAACAAAGACATGCAAAAGGAACTGATAAATCTTAATGAAATGTATATATACCTGTAAGATTCATTGAAGGACTTGTTTGTAAATACTTGTACTCTCCTGGTTGCAGGAAGCTCTTGTCCCCAACAATTACATGCTCCATATGGTCGAACAGTACTCCAGGTCCATAACCGACCTTCAAGGTCTTCAGCACTGCATATGCAGTTTTCTCTGCTGGTAAACTAATTGGGGAGTATGTCCCATCAGGATTGCTGACTATACAACCAGTGACTTCCATTTGTTTCTTCTGAGATTATTACAAGTATCCTCAAGTAAAAAACCTGCACAATCTGCACACAAATACATGCGTTATCGCAAGCATTCCCAGCAGATTTCCATTCAAAGTTGGAAACAGAAGTTTTAAACAAAAATATCCAGCCTGCATAATTTGGTTAAAGGTCTGATGACAGCTAATTAATCAACAAGGAAGCTTCATAAACTGATGATAACTGCAAAAATCCTACCATAGATTCTTCCTAGGTCAAGATGCTAATCAACAACTGCACTACCAGCTTGAAATTTTCACAACTTCAACTTAAGCAAATGCATCACTGCCAACAAGTCCGGTAGCCTCCACAATTAGTGATGGTGTGAGGCCAATGCTGCCCGTGATTGCTGCATATTCTTTGTGATATTGCAGTTCAATCTGCATGTAATAAAGCAGTCTGAGACCATATATAATGTAATGCAGCAATAGTCAATGTAGTAATCATCAGACACAAAACAATTGTCTATGTATTGTGGTTTGCATTGACCATCTTTTGTCCATTTGGACTATGTAAAAATAGATCACCTGGTTGAGTTTGCTAGTGCAATATAAGATGAGTAAAAAAATCACAGGATATATTTCAATCATTGGAATGGGTTCAACTGAAAATGACAATTACAGCACAAAGGAACCACCAAGAAGGGCAACACACTTGTAATCATGCTACAGATCATGCATTGTGAGAGATATTTACCTTGCCACAATTGTGGTCTAGAATTGTAAACGAAAATATACTCTTTTCCTTTGGTGCAGACTCACCAACTGTGATGGTTGTAATTATCTGCCCAAAGGAAATAAGCTTTTACTCAATATCTTCAGGATTCAAGTCAATGCAACTCCCTGCCACAGATATTCACACGCTATCCATCTTTTCAAAATATCTGGCTGTATTTGGCTGCATCTTGCTATATTTCAAACTATATGGCATCCAGCTTCCACAAACACCACAACACATGCCTACAAATGTTGGCTCTCAAGAACTATTAAGGCAAAGTCCAAAGCAAATGTGTAAGTTTGCATACTCTTCGTTCTGTCATTTGGATGGCTGTGCATAGTAACGTCAGCCCTCAAGAACTCTTCAGGAAAATTGCAAAGCAAATGCACAAGTCCACATACTGTTTCCTCTCCCAAATAAGCTGTGTGGTTTTGGATGCTTGTGCCCTTACAAATCCAGTTACGGAAATTGTGGTCATAGGTGTGGTCCTTTGTCAGAAGATCTACAAAAACAGGACAATGATCATCACCAACATTATGAAATGGTATAACATTGAATATTTCAAGCCTAGATGAGTTGAAAGGCAACAAAGAGAGCTGCTGCACCCTCAAATATCAGCATACCATTCAGTGAGCAACCAGTTTTGACTCTACTGAGAATAAAAAAAATGGAATTCATTTGTCAACTGCAAACACTCCAGCAAACTCTGTGGCAAAACAAACTCAAGTGCCACATGGCTACAAGACTGCATCATCCAAACACCCCATCAAAATATTGAGAAAATCTCCATACTTTGCAAGACCAGTCCTTACCATGATCCCCCCCTGTTTCTCTCTAGAACCTTTGGAAATGATGCAGGATATGTACATTCACTTCAAACTTTCCAATCAAAGTTCATTTTGATAACCAACCCATCTGACCAACATCTTCTCCAAGCCCATCTGATTTCCAGCATCCTCCACAAAGAAGTAGGCAAAAGTGACAAGTGATAACTCTCCAGTACAAACATAGAGTGAAATATGCAGACAAAGCTATACCACAGTATCACAAGTAAACACGGCAGGCTTCTCACTAGGATTAGAACTTGTTACAGAGTAGCTGATGTGCCCCTTTGTATGACTGCAGAGGTATGCACCAAACTGTCAAAAAGAAATTGAGCCCTGAAAAATATTAGCACATGAACACCAGTAATGTAAAGAGTTAAACTATTATGGGAGAAAAAAATTGTGGTGGATAGAGTAAAGAAGCTAACATACCAAATAGTCTTGAAAGCTTTAACCCAGATATTGGAAACTCATCATGGTGCTTTATAGGATGTGTGCAATCCATTCACTTTGTCCTTCACACCTCCATATACTCATATCCTTTAGCAGTTTCTTCAGACCATTGTTGCCTCCAGCATGGTCCCTGTCCAGAGCCACACGGATTAGGTTAAGAACCATGCAAAATACTATGTCTACAAATGTTTAACAGATTTTTGGTATCCTCTCTAAACAATCATGATTGACAGCCATTTGTGCACTCTTGCAGCGACTTCCAGGAAAGTTTTGAAGCCAATGAAAATACTATTGTTGGATCTTGGCAAGAAGACAGCTGCAATATTTTCCAAATACTATTCGGAGATGAAGAAACATATGAAAAAGAGGATGTGATAAAGGTATGTGATGATATGTAGTAAGAACTGCCTTCACATTGGCACCTTCAGCTGGCACCTTCAGCTGGGTGGTCTGCAAGACCTGCTCAGGCCACACTGGATCAACAGCCACAGCAACCGAAAATAGGAGTCAATGGGCATTCAATTCCTGCACCTCCTATTTGAGAAACCTGAGAAACCCTGATACAACCCAACAACTGAGGATAGCTCAAACTGTGTCATTTGAACAGTTCTGGTCAAACCAAATGGGAACTCAAACAAACATGCATGTGGTCATAATCACAAAACTATCATACTATCGCCTTCACATGAATGGCAATGATTAGCTGCCATTCCTCCTAAATTGACTTCATCAGCTCCTGAACTCTTCAGATTTTGGCTTCCTTGCCATGTGTTGTGTCTGTATCTCTTTTCAGGTCAACTTGTAAGGAGACTGTTGTAAGTCTGAGCAATAGGAAATGCATACATTCAGAAAGCAAGTTCTGTTCAGCTGAAAAAACCTTTGCACATCTTTGTTACCTTTTGGGACCATCAAGGATTGAAAACAAAAGAGATTATGCCTGCAGACTGTAATCTTCTTGAGTGTGTGGGGGGTTATGTATTTGAGATATGTATAGGACATTCTAATTAGGGTCATGGACAAGCAGTAGACAGTGGAGAAGCTCATAGCAACCTCTGTAGCTTCAGAGGCACTACTGAGACTGGCACTGCAGTAGAGAGCAGTACTATAAAAAAAAATCAAAAATGACCTGAATAGGCACACCTGTTGTGGTTCATCTCCAATTGATTCAGTTTTGAATTAGTAACAACTGCAAACTGCAAGGAGCCATCTGCTCTCTGTCTGCGTAGAACCTGATGATCACAAACGTTTCAGGTTGGTTTGTATTGGTGATACTAGCCAATTTGTTCATCAACCTGTCCTCCTTAAGTCACACTTGTGTAATGTACTTAAACATGGGATCCACCCTCACTGTGTGTGCACACTCATTTCCAATTTGCCTTGCAACATCTGCACTAAGATCCACTTCCTAGCATTTCCCAGGGCCATCCAGGCATATGGCAATCTTCTACCTCATACAGATGTCCAGCTTGCACAAACAGATCAATCACACAGCTTTTTAGTTCTCCAATGTTCCAGAAAAATTGTGACCTGGACCCATGGATTCCACATTGCACGAGCCTTTATGCACTAGACCTCCATGGCTGCAAACTGACAGATGTCAAATAATATTGACTTATCCAGCTGAAAACCTTCACAACAGATGGATTGACAATGTGCTAGTGCTTCTTTGCCTCACCCATGAATATTCTTCCAGCATAGCACTCCAATATAATGTACCTTGGCTGGGCATCCTTTTGAGCAGCCTTGCCTCCTCTATGCCCCCACATTTGGCATACATGTCAATAGAGCTATCATGAAGAAAGCCAATTCCCTTCTCAGGTCTATGATACCACAACTGTGAAAGATCTTAGGAAAAATCCTGCCAAGTTGTCTCTACAATCCATGAAATGATAGTTGCAAGGGAGACAAAGTCACTACACTTTTCATGCCTTCTCAAATCTATGATCTGACCACTGTGAAGGATCAAAGAAAGCCTCCTCCCAATATTCTGTACAATCCATCAAGTGGCAGTCGCAAGGGAGTCAAGGTCACTACTCACATTCAACTACAGAAAACACATTTACCCCATCACCATAACCAAGGACATAATACTGTAATGCCTAGAAAACCTTTCCCCAACACAAGTTGTAGTAATCTTGACTAAGTGTGTGAAAGGATTGAGGCAACTTACATCTGTGACATTTAGGAGAAGATTTCTAAAAACCATCTGCTAAAAAATTCAATAAAAAATTACAAAAGCTTGTAATCTGTGTTAGTTGCATTTCTGTCAGTAATGGCAAGACTCTGTCATGAAGCCAGCTAACACCCAAACAACATGGCTATTCCACAAACTCAATTGTATCCTCGTTCAAGCTGCAACAAAAATGTGAGGGTAAGATTCATTTCTACTCAGCTTGCTACTTGTACAAACATGCCCTAAGGTATAGTGAGAGGAAAGGACTCGACTCTAATATCACAAAGACCATTCACTAGAGTATCACCCTTTTTACCCCAAGTGAATAGTCCATATCACCCTGAATACTCTTTTCCTTTTACTTGCCTTGAATTTCAATCTTCACACTTTTGCTCTTGATCCAATGGATACTATTTCATGAGTCCAACTTGCTGGCTGGATCTTGTATTTCTTTGGCTCTAATTTCTCTTGCACTGTAGCTCTAGGTACATCTTTGCTTTGCTTTGATGCCACTTCCTCCATGGTCAGTTTCCCTTTACACATAGTCCATTTCACTAGACCATTGCAATGACCAAAGACCTTCCAACTTCTCTACAGATTGGATACACAATAAAAAAAGAAACATTGTTACACAATCTTTCTCAACTTCTCCAACACCTTTGACTAAAAGAAGTTGCTGAGATGGGTGAGCAGCCACTTAAGTTCAATGCAGCAACCATCTACATTTGTGTCAGAGGTATCTGCAGCATTTTCAAGGCATCTGTGGAATAGAGACCAGTCTCCCAGCAATGCATAATGTCTGAAAACAAAGGTCTTTTTTCTTTGAGACAAGGGCTTTCCTCTACAGTCATATGAAAAAAGAAAGTTGCTTGCTAGGACACTTAATTCTCTGGCCACTTGAAACAACCAGTGCTGCTGTTAGAAAGTATATATGGCTTGGCACCTCCTACACATACCTACAAGAGAAACATCAACATGACCACCAAATGACAGATTGTAATTGAAAGAACACAGCAATCTGGATTGGGAAACAAAGACATGTAGCACATATATACATAGAATTTTTCAGACCATGGTAGGAAAATCCAGAAAAAGATAGGTTGTGGGACTTGGAAGGTAGACCCCACAGAAGATGAATTTCCACCCACCAAACCACCCCTGAACCAAACTAAGAAATTTATGGAAGTTTGCATCTAAACCTACTTGATGCAGCTGATATCTTACACGCCGATCAAAGAACCCTCCAAGACCTGCCAGGATTTTCGGCATGTCCCTGATCCTTGCCACTGTAGCCGTTCGAGCAGTGCTTCAGCACGGCTTGCATCCTCTTTACATCTACTCACCCACTCTTTGTTCTTGAGAGCAAGAGTTAGATAAGTCTCAGCTTCAATTTTCTCCTCAAGAAGCACACACACCTGGGCACAGGCTCCATGTATCCTACCCAGCAGTTCAGAATACACTGGCATGTTCCTGGAGGACCCACACTCATCTACACATAGCCCCACACATGGTGAACTTTCTTTCTCTCCTGCCTGTTCATGGCCATTGGGCAATTGGAACACCAAAAGCTTTGAGGCATCTTGCAACTTGGAGACAGAAGGCCTACAAAGGAAGCTGTCATTTGAAAGGCCGGATTTTCCCTGTAGTAAAAAGGCAGCAGCCTTCAGATCATGTTTCACAGCTTCCAAAAGGACCAGTTGTTTTGCATCCCCCTGTGATCTTGACATGGACTGATTCTTCCATGAACCTTTCAAATGCAATGTGGTCTGCAGCACATATCAGGAGAAGTGATGGAGCATAAGCAATAAGGCATGTGAGACTGCTGAGGTGCGGGATGGCAGTGCTTGGAGGATGAACAAATCATTACTACATACAAACATCCACATCAAAAGACACATAATGTGCAGGGATACATTAAAGAGACCCACAAATGTAAACAGAGGTGAAAGTGTAGGCAAAAAGGGGCCAACCTTGAGGGAAGCAAGACAAAAAAGTGCCTCAGCATGCTCATAGGGTAGGTCACACACACTGAAGCTGTCTACAGCTGCTTGCAAGCTCTTCAGATACTGCTCTCCCTGCTGCAGATTTGCGAGGAGCCTAGACAGGCACATACAACAACAGCAGAACAGGCATAGACTGAACAACTGCAGAATAAAGGTGGATACTTCAAGAGAGGTTCTACCATTCCTGTGCATTGGAGATGCAGCTTTCATATACAACAGCAATGTCAATTTGCCAATTTGCCAAACCAAGTCTCATCCCTTTCAAATGCACACACAATGGGCCCTTTTCCATGGAAATATCTGGTGAAAAATTTCATTGCAACCCACCTGAGACAACGAGCCTCTTCAGCTTTGAGTTGTAGCTGACGGGCTGCCACAAGGGCTCCCAGAAGCAGTTTCTTTCCTGCATCCACATTGTGCCCTTGTAAAGCTGCTGCCCCAGCCAGCCGACCAGCCTTGACAACAAGCTCTTTGAGTTCATAATTATCAGCTTCACTGTTCACCTCCTTGTTCCCATTCTCCTCCCTCTCTGCTTCACAGTCTGTAAACGGGCAAAATTATATAATTCGTAAACTTTCCCCAAAACCCAAGATGCATACAACTCAAAACATTCTTCCTGCCCAAACCTACCAGGCCCCCTTTTCTGTTCCCATTACTACCCCACCCTCAAGTCACCCACAAAGGTACCAGGGACTTTTCCCACAAGGGTACCTTTTCCCATTACTACATCTCATTGCTATTCCTCAAACTCCTCTTGTTCTGCACAAACTGGGCATGCAACTCATGCCCGAAGGTTAACAAAACACAATATAACAGGAACAGCCTAGACAAGATCACTGCCCACAAAATCATTTCCCCACTACCTTAAGAGCATTTTAAGGGCATCTTATCTCATCAGATTTCCCTCTTGTTGTGCTTTGCCTAAAATATTCAACAGAAACACACTATCCATTGGACCCCAAATATTAAACAAGCACTGCTCACCTTTAAAGAGCAAAATAGCTGCTGTAAAAAGAGCATGAGCCCTGTTCCACTCTCCCCGGATTAATTGGCACTTCCCAGCCTCCAAAAGGCATTTCCCAGCATCAAGCCTTAGGCCACTGGACTGGCATGCCCGCAGCACCTGAAGATGGCACTTCTCAGCCCAACAAGTATGCCCAGTTTGAGCATAGAGAGCTGCAACAGAAATCCATGCTGCCACTTGACCTCGAACTGCTTGTTTGGCAACTTCCTTAGATTCTGGAGCAGCATCCTTCAGGACACTTCTTTCAGCCTCTCTGTGAGAAAGAAACAGGAGAGTGTGTTCAGATTCCTGAAATTGTCTGGATACAGTGGAGTCAACACTAAATCAATCCTCCAAATTGAGGTCTATATCCTTAGATTCAAAGCTGCTGCTATTAGACAAATAGAAATCAGCATACATAGAAGTTGGCATACCGGAAAAGGCGTGCAGCTGCTTCATATTCCACCATGGCTCCTGAAGGCTCCCCCTACAGCAAGCAATCCAGAAAGTTACACCACTAGCTGCAAAACAGGAATTTTGTCAATCTTGACAAGTAAAGAACTGTGAAACTTTTGGGTCACCTGCACAGCCAACTTTGCAGCATGAATCATGCAGCGCACAGCGCGGTGACAGGACTCTGGGAACCCTGTTGCCATGGACTCATTAATCTCAGGTTGATCCACAAGCAATTCATCCATCTGGACAGCCAGGTCATCTGCAATAGGAGCTTGGGGTGGAAGGACCACTTGATTGGTCCCTGTGTTTGCCATGGGCTCTCCAACAACACCACCGGCTCCATCATACAGCTGGCTATTTGCAAAAGATGGACTGACAATTCTGGAACCAATTGCAAGCTCTTTAGGTTCAAGAGAATCCCAGGCCTGCCCATTTGGTGTGCCTGTGTCCATCTCCGGGAAGCAGGTTGATGAATATTCTTGGACACTTGAGTCTGAAGTAGCATCTTTATGGACAAGCTTGCCATTGTTGTGATTGTTATCATCAACACACTCTTCTAACAAAGTCAATTCAACCGGGCAGGCAGCCACTTCAGACTCGCTTAGATGAGCACACATTGGTACCTTATTCACAATCTCCGTACAATGATGAACCACATCATCAGCCGACAGACTGTCATGAAGTGAAGGTAGAGGTTCTTGTCTTGTCTGGGCTTTGAAAGAACTAAGTGTTTCAGTCAACTGATGAGGGCCTGGAGAAGCATGGGATCTGCAGAAACCAACACAAGTTTCAGCTGGAATGTAAGGTCTATCTCAAGGGCCTTTGAGGCCAGCCGTCACATAAGCATACACAATCATAAGCAGAGAACTTTGATTCTAGAACTGACTATGGGTCTGTCACATCCTGATACCTCTTGATTCTTCATCTACCTTGGTCATGAGAAGACTACTGTGACATACTAATGAAATGAGGACACAGGCAAAATGCACACCAGATAACAAAATGATGAACCTATCATAAAAAACCATCCAGCCACACAGAGCATAGTCTGCTGAATGCCAGACTTAATTGAGAACCCACCTAGCATTTGAACTTCCAACACACTTCTTAGCCTTAGCAATGGATCCCTGCTTCTTTCCAGATGACTGTGAGTTGGAATGGCCTTTGTTCTTATGGCGGAGGTGTTTCTGGTAGCTGTGACGTGACAAAAAGATAGGCAACTGCTGATTTTGTCCCAAGGTGTGTGATACTGTGCTACAGATAGGATCATAAACATCTGGATGCCAGTTCACATGAAGTTTTGGGCGTGGTCCAAGACCAATCCCTTCATGCCCTCCACGCAAAGCTGATTTCAGAGGCTCCAATGTAGCCTGCATCCAAAAGGTATACAGTCAACAAGTGTCATCCACTGAAACTCAGTGAGAACAAGACCACAGCCGTCATACAAAGCTAGGGAACAGGTGAAATAAGGGCAATCAGTGCACAGATTGATATGAAAGCCCTAGCAGGCAGATTGACATGATGTAAAAGCAGGAGCAAAACAAAGAGAAGGAAACAGGAAGATGTCATTTCTGGATATAAGGGAAGACACAAATGCTTACTCTTGTAGACTTGGTCACAGACAAAATTGGGCTACTGTGCTCTGAAGAGCTGGAAAGAGACAGATCTGTTGTCTCTGACTTGTGCATTGAGTTTTCCCCATGGTCTGAAAGCTTAGACTCCCCCCTGATTGCAATATTTGGAGTTGAAGGCTTCAATGAGGAAAGGACACTGCTAGGGAGGGTGCCTCCAGCCCCTTGTTCTTGCTGAGATTTTTGGAGTTCAAAGTTGTTGTTTGGTGCACATTCTGTGGTATTGGAAAGGGTAATGCTGCCCTTCCCTTTTTTCTTCTTTCTTCTCCGCTTATCCTTCAGAGAATAGGTTGGTGGTAAGGAATCAAAGACATTGCCCCTGCCGTCCTGGAGCTCACTGACATCTGGAGATAAACCAAGATGTGAACCTGACCTCCATACTTTAGCTGGATTGATCACTTCTGATAACAGATCACCACCACCATGTCTGGATTGAGCCAATACCAAAGGCACTGATGACAGTGTGCCAGCAGAAGGCAACAAAACGCGCAGATGTGAACTCCGTGAACTTTTAGCGTGATGGCAGTGGCTATCACACTCAAAACACAGTGCAATTCCACAATGCTCGCACCATAGCAACTCTCTCGCTGCTTCTTCACAGTCTTCACAAAATCTCCCTCCTGCGAGGTTGTGGCATGCCTGATTACTGGACATCTGCAACCACACACATTCATTCGCAATGAGAATAGATTCTGAAAAGATCACGATCTTAAAAAGTATTCAAAACCAGTTGCATTCCTGTTCATGCACCATCTTCCCTCGCAGAACTTGATAATCGCCATAATAACGATGTCGTTGGCTAACTACGGTGAGACGGCAAGCTGCAGGTGCATCACAAAAAGACACGTTCTACTGAAAATAACTTCATGACCGCAGGGCTATCCTTTCCAAAGACACCAATCGGATGCTGTTCCGGCTGCTGTATTCGACGGCTAACCCTCACGTGTTCCAAAAAAGCGACGCACAAATACTCATTCCCCCCAGACTCAACAGAAGTCCAAGAAACGCATAGAAGAAGGGACAGAGAGAGGAAAAAAGTTCAAAAACGATGGCAGTGCAAGGTACCTCAGATTAAAGCCCGTGATGGAAAAACTAGAGGAAAGTTTTTTTTCACAGATTCGGAAACCTTCGCATCAGTCGAAAGGAAACAACGGCCAGCGGTATGGGAGAAATCTCGGATCCTAAAATCCTCACGAATCGCAAACCTCTCTCACGCCTGTCACCAGGTCCTACAAAAGTATGGCCATCGTGGATAATGGAAAAAAAGTTCGCAAAGAAATGCCGCAGAAACAAAACGAAAGAAGCAAAATGAACCGAATTTTTTTGAAAGCATTTCACAAATAGGTAGGCACCTACGCAGACATGAAACTCGTTTCCTCCATGGCTGGTTACTCACGGATCCGTGCGACAAAGCAGAAGAAGGTCGCAAATCTCGTAACCCTCACTTTGTCCTCTTTTTCTTCGTCTTCTTCGCGAGGAAGCTGCACTGCGCACGCAGGCACGGACTTCGACGAAGTAAGACAACGACACGGGCGTTATACAGGACATTCCGTCGTTCTGGAATTGTATTTTGATACGTTTCTGTTTTCTATTGCTGGAATGAGTGGAATTTTGCACTCGTATTTGCACAATGGGCAACATGCGATTTGCATTATGAGTTCGAGAGATTCTGACCGCCCGATGACGATGTCGAGTACTAATCGTCGACAATCGGTATCGACCGTACGATGATCGTCGATTGTCTTCGACAGTCGGTTTCGACCGCACGATGATCATCGAATGTCTTCGACAGTCCGCGTCGACCGCACGATGACGATGACCGACTTAATTAATTTGTCGACGATAAGTCGGTGTCGATCGGACGATGTATGATCGTACATCGTCGATGATAGTTTGGTATCTGGACGAGGAAGTTCGTCAAATGTCCACTTTTATCGTCTTCTTTCCGTTTGGCTTCGCAGCATCATGAAAAAGACTTCTTTTAAAAAAAAAAATTTAATGCGTTTTTGCGTAGAATACAGTAAAGCTTCCACGACTTTTTGGCCTTGCATTTCTTTTAAATATTTATTATTTTGGCCATGAATGAGGATGTCAATCATCTTTCATTTTATTTTTTTAAACGTTCATGTGCTGCATTTCTTTGATTATTTGTTTGAGGCAAGGATATTGTGTTTAGATTCATTATAGAGTATAGTAGCTTAAGGGATTTTAGCCCCTTGGCAGTAGGTCATTTTTTATACGAGGATTATTTAAATATGGCATTTTGGCTTGTGTTGAAACTTGAGATTAGTTATAGAGTTACAAATATCTTGAAGGATTTTGGTTTCTTTTGGAGGACTTTTTTGAAGATTATATTTTTGCATGGTGAAATATTTGAGTTTCCATATATTTGAGTTTCCATAATTCTTCTTTTGCCTTAAGATACTTATTAATGTGCATGTGGATGAAAAGGTTCAAAGTTTGGCTCTTTTTTCCCCAATCTTATATATAAAGTCACTTGGTGGGTGCGTGCGTGCGTCTGTTCGATACGACGGTTCCGCGTTTTAATTTGCCGGCAGTATCGGCAACGGAAAACAGAATTAGGAAAACGGGCTGACGGTGACGAAAAACGGGATTCCGATTCCGCATTTTAATTTGTTGGCAAAACCGGCAACGAAAAACGAGATTTGGAAAACGGACTGCCAGCGATGGAAAACGGGATTCCGATTCCGCGTTTTAATTCGTCGGCAAAACCGCTAATAGAAAACGGGATTCGGAAAACGGACTGTCGACGATGGAAAACGGGATTCCGATTCCGCGTTTTAATTTGCCGGCAGAATCGCCTAATGAAAAACGAGATTCCAAAAACGGAAAATGGGATTCCGATTCCGCGTTTTAATTTGCCGGGCAGAATCGCCAACGGAAAACGAGCATGTGCTAGAAATCTGTGTATGCCCCTGGCAGCTTCTATGGTAAAGTACTCCATGAGTTCGCGTTTTAATCCGCCGGCAGAACCGGCCTCTGCCCGTCTATCTGTTCGTTTGTCCGTCTGTCCGGACGTATTTGCTTTTTTTTTTTATCCTTTTTTTTTTGGATTTGTTTTTCCAGATTTTTCTCCCCGTCTCTTAAACTAACAAAAATGAAGAAACAAAATTAAAAAAAAAGAAAAAGAAATCAGCAGAACAATCTAAGGCTACGTATTTGCTTTTTTTTTATCTTTTCTTTTTGGATTTGTTTCTTCAGATTTTTCTCCCCTTCTTTTAACAAAAAATAAAAATATTATAAAATAAAAAAATAAAAAAAATCGGCAAAAAAAATCTAAAGCTACATATTTGCTTTTTTTTAAATCTTTTTTTTTGGAAAAATAAGAAAAAAAAACTTATAATAATGAGAAAAAACCTTACTTGAAAAAGAATGAGGTGTGTCTTCTTTCTCCAAACTTCAAACTTGCATCCAAATAAACAAAAATATAAAAGTGAAAAATAAACACAAAATAAAAACAAAAAACACATAAAAATAAAAAATAAAAAAGATAAAAGCTCGCTTCACCATGTATGTTTTCATGGGGACTTTTCAACGAATTTTTGAAACAAATAATTTTAAAAATTTAAAAAAAAAAAAAAAAAAAAAGGTTGCTTTGTGCCTTTGTGTGTCCTTCTTGGTTTAAAGAGACCCGGGGATTTCAAAGTGTCCGAAGGTCACAGACTTCACAATCGAACGGACGGACAAATTTTCTACGAGAGAATCGATTCTGCGTTTTAATTCGTCGACAAAACCGGCCTCTATAGAAACATGCCAGGGGATGGGAGAGTCTGACCTATCCTAATTAGGGATCAAAACCCTGACACTAATTATCATTAAGTGACGCGTGTCCAAGGTGGTCTGTGAATTCTTTTCAAAATCATGTTTTGTACCGACGACCTCCATGAATGGGAGTGTCGAAATGTGAAGACTTCTTTTTCCTCAAAATATGGCGAACTTTGCAAAATCCTTTGTAGGATTCGCAACCCCTTTCAAATAAATAATCCCCCGACCTAAGTAATTAGGATCAGCGTTTTTTATTTGGGAGAAATTTTGCTACTTTTTGGATCATTATTACTGCACAAAGTGCAAGCAGCACCAAGAGAAAGTTGGAACATTTAAGAGTTTTTCAATGGATTACTTTTCAATGCAAATTTGCTTTACATGTGTCAGAAAACATATTAAAATAAAAAATAAAAAAGATAAAAGTTTGTAAAAAAAACTAAAACATGAACCGGGTTTAAAGAAAACGGGGGACTTCAGAGTGTCTGAAGGTCACAAGTACTGGCCCGGACAATCGGATTCCAAAAACGGGATTCGACTCGGACAGTCGGATTTGAACCGGCTACGATCGTCAGTCATGACTCACCAAAGGCCATTATCTCACGTAATTCTCACCCGGCTCAAACCCTGAATAATGTATATCAGTTACCGACCACAAGTGCCAGAGTCATTAATTCTCACCCGGCTCAGACCCTGAATAATGTGTATCAGTTACCGACCACAAGTGCCAAAGTCATTAATGTTAATCGCCTGATTAGTGAGTGGAGTAGGTAAATCTTATATATTAATTGCGTTGTCTGTCTGTGACGTGACAGTTATGCTGCCGGTTCTGCATTTTCTGTGGCAGAACCGGCCTCTGTATATTACTACACCTGGATGATTAATTGCCGGAGAGTGCAGTTCAGAATGCATCCATGAAGGTATCTTAATGCGCGGAAAGAATGGACGAAATTCTCGAGGCAGAATCGGCCTCTGTAAATGGTGCTACTTAGGGTTAATACCAGGGTTTTTTTTTCCGCCCTTTTCCGGCGGGCTGCCCAGAGTTAATACCAAGGTTTTTGTTTTCCCGCCCTTTTCCAGTGGGCTGCCCAAGGTCAATACTAGGGGTTTTTTTTTTCCACCCTTTTCTGACGGGTTCGCTGTGTAGGCAAGTATGTTTTTCCATACCCATATTTGATTCTGCTAATTATACCCGGAACTGATGGTTTTGAATTTTTCAAATACACAGAACCAACGGGTATGTAATACCCCCAACCGCCCTTGTCCCCACTTTGGTTAATACCAAAGTTTTTTTATATTTTTAATTTGAGGCAAATTTTTCAAGTAGGTCCATTGGCGAGGATCTCGAGCATTAACTAGTATTAAATGATGATGGTCCTACTGAGGCTATAACATTTTTAAAACTAAAAAATATGGTGAAAACAATGCAGGGGCGCCTCACGGTGACGGAGGTCGCTGGTACCCACTAATATCCTTTGTATGAGTTTCATTGAACTTTTTTTTTTGTTTTTGTTGCCAAGTGGCAAAATTAAGCCCCAAAAACATTTGAAGACTTTGCACCTCTTATGCACAATAGATGATTTGATCTCGAATAAATATGCCCAAAAACAAATTCAATTAAATTACCAAATTCTTGTAAAATGGTGTCAATATTTTTATCTTCATGGTTTGTGTTTCAAGCTAAATCCCCCCAAAAAAAAGCCAAAAAAAGAAAAATCGAAAAAAGAGGATTGAGAATTTTGACCCCCTAAAGTGCGCACTTGGGGCACTTTGTTCCCCAAAATTCTCTTCCGCTTCGTCTTCGTCGTCATTTTCTTCGTCTTGTCCGACTCGCACTTTGTTAGGGTTTGGGGTTTAGGGTTTGATGCGCGCTGTTTGTTACATGCCCATCAGGAGGAGCAGCAGCAAGCATCTGCGGAATCAATCACCAGGCATGGATCCTTCGTTCCTATTTGCGGGAGTGCGCTTCGATAGGAAGCGCTTCGCCGCTGATGTCAATCGCTTTAAGGTACTCTTCTCATGATACCTTCAAAACTCACATCTGCCCGTTTACAAGGGTTTGTAAGGTTTACAAGGTTGTCGTCGTCTTCTTCTTCCCAATGAACGACCTCAAACCGATAGCCTAAAGTGATTACGACTCGATGGATATCTTTGCACGCAATTTTGTGCACATTTTCTTTAAAGAATTTTGGATCGTGTCGGTGTTTCTTTGATAGAAATCGTCTGAACTAAGCTATAAATGTAATCTTTGAGGAACTCTTTAGTGCGCCAACGTCCGTAAATCTAGGGGTTTATGAGTAATTGCAATCGAGGTTGCGAAATCTTCTTGCCTCTGGTACGCGATTGCAAATCGATCGCCTTCAAAAGATTCGTAACTATGGTCAGGATAGAACTCAGTGGCGCTTGTTGGGGGATTCTTTTCTTTTCGTTGACGACAATGTGGTTATGAGTACTTTGTTTGTTTTGTGCACGTCTTTGGTGCGAATCAGGTCTATTAGTTCTTATGCTAAACCATTTTGTTCTCTAGTTCTACACATCTTTATGCCTCAGGTTGTGGTTTTTAGGGTTTTTCTCAAGTTCCTTTGGTTAGAAAGAGAAAACTTGAAATGTTTGCTTTGTGGGTTTGTGGTCTTCTTTACTGACTTCTTTGTGGCTTTTTTAACTTGTTGGTGCAATAGCAACACAGTGGTGCTCTTCTTGCTGATGAACATGATGATGACAAGCATGGAGGCCAAACACAGAATGGATCGGATGCTATAGCTTCATTAAACATGGTCGAAAGCACAGGTGTCCAGAAGAAGAAGAAGAAGAAAAGAAAGCTCAAGCATGAAGATGGTAAGGTTCTGAGCATTAGTGTGCATCTATTGAATGAATTTGAGTACTCTTTAGCCAGCTTTCAGCTCCTGTCTCAACAGTAGTATCCTGATTCCTCGCTAGTTGAACCAGCTGCTCGACCTTGAAGCTGGTCCCTGCTTTGTTGAATGGAAACTGTGCTGTTAGGGTTTAGGGTTTTAGGATTAAATTAGGTTATTCATTGGTTCAGGTTGTCATACAGTGATGAGTGTAGGGGAAGAAGACATTATTTATTCTGGGGGCAGTAGCTGAAGTTGAGCACTGTGGTTTTGCCTGCATATTATAGATGAGCTTCTAAAATTCTTCTCTATTTGGCAGGACCAGAAAGTTCATTTAACATATTTAAGCCACCCGAAGTTAACAATGATAAATCTGAGCAAAAGCCAAGCGTAAAGAGGAAAATCCCAGAGGCAGAGGTATTGTTGGCTCTTTCTCTTCTATGTACAGTTTCCAGTCTGGTCAATGGCTCAACATAGTATCTTTATGCTCAACATAGTCCTGGATTTCTTTTCATATGTTTTACGTAATGGATCAGATTAGATTTTTAAATGATTGACCATAGTTTCATCGCTCCAAAGGTTAGGCTTACTACTACAAATCAGTGTGGAGGCCAAGACTATGCCAGACATATAGTTGAGAAGAACCATGATTTTGCTCACTACTGTAGCTGCTGTAGATTTGAGTTAAGGTCGATGTACATCTTGGTCACTTCTTAAACTGAACTTCTTCTGAACCCAGCAGCTGGCCCTACCATAATCATCAGTGACTCAGATAAACACAGGTTCATGTAAGATATTTTAGCTATCATAGACCTGCTAGATGGTTGCTCCACATTTTGAATGATCAGCAAATTCAGGTGTCTAACCAGTTTTCATAACATAGTTGCAGGTAGATTTTGAGTTGTTGACTGATTTCTTGTTTTTTATGGAATTCCTCCCAGTTTGTTGGACTGCAAAGGAAGAAGTATCGCATTCATGTAGCAGGACACAACATTCCTGCGCCTCTTCTTGACTTTGACCAGCTAAAGACACAGTATCCTGCTCTGTGTGCATGACATAAGTTGTATTATGGATGAGAAGTTTACAAGAGAGGTATTTGAGGCTTACCTGCTGGAGCCTTTGGATATTACCTGGAGGATTTCACAGTTCCTGCTTCTATTTGGGAGTTATGGGGTTTATGGTTTTGCATTTGCATGTCCTGTAAGAGTGCGAGAGATTGTCAAATTTATCCATGTTGGTATGTTTCTTTGACATCAAGGCAGATTCCGCTGCAAGTCATATTTGATGCAGAACATTGCTAATGCTGGATATAGGGAACCAACCCCTATCCAACGACAAGTGATTCCAGTTCTGCTTGCGGTATGGACCTACTTACTGGGATTACTGATGTTGTGTTTCTGGGTAGGGTGGTAGAGGGGTTAATGTCACTTCCATTTGGGGTTATAGGGACCAAGACAGTTAGCACATATGACATGTGTCCTGTGGTAATGTCACGATGATGGCTCCAAACTGTCTATTCTTGTGGGACAGGGCCGGGAGTGTTTTGCATGTGCTCCAACTGGATCTGGAAAGACCTTGGCATTTCTTCTCCCTATACTGATGAGGTTAAAGGTGGGCTGCATATCACTGTGTTAACCCTAGCTCATATCCCTGGCTTGAAAACTCTTTTCTTCTGCTTCTATTTAGGTTTTCTAAGTTTAAAATATCTGTTCCTTTGCAAAAGACTTCAAAGTGTTGAGAAACCCTTCATCCCATAGGTGCCATCCTGCATTTATCCACAACCTTGTCAGATAGAATGAAGTCAGGGAGGGATTGACCTACAGCATTTCTTTTATACTACCTACCTTGTACCCAGTAAACTGTACACAATCCTAACCCTTTCTGTACAGTTTACTGGGTACAAGGAGGGTTCAGTGAATTCATATTTACTGCAGGACTGAAATCATGTAGGGGTTGTCTACCATCAAGTTGTGTAGGTGGTGGTCTTTCTTGTTGAGTAGGTGCATGTACTCAGTTCTATTCCTCGTGTTGTGATGAGGTAGCAATGAGCAGTACTACATGATTGTAGGTGCCCAGTAAAGATGGAGTCCGGGCAGTTATCTTGTGCCCCACACGAGAACTTGCTTTACAAACAACTCGAGAGCTGAAGAAACTTATTGTTGGGAAAAAGTTTCGGGTCAGAGTAATGACCAAGGCTTTGGCACGATGCAGTGATTTCTCTAAGCTGCCTTGTGATATCCTTGTCTCAACTCCTCTGCGGCTGGATGCTCTGTTAAAGGAGTCAAAAATTGACCTTGGCAGGTACATATCCTCTTAAGTCTTTGAGAGTGTCTGCAGGCTGTGTTGGTAATTGGAGGTCACCACTTGGTGATCAGAATGCCCTTACTAATGTGCAATCTCACAATTCAGCAAGTGCCCAAATTCTGTACAATGATTTTTGGGTTCTGGAAATTGGTCTTGAACCTAGTAGGTCCAACCTTTATTTTTCTAGGTTGAGTAAATTGAACTTGTCTTTGCTGCAGGGTTGAGCATTTAGTCATGGATGAATCAGACAAACTCTTTGAGATGGGATTTGTAGAGCAGATTGATGCTGTGGTGGCATCTTGCACCCATCCATCCATCACCCGCTCACTTTTCAGTGCCACATTGCCAGATTCTGTTGAGGAGCTTGCACGCACTATTATGCATGATGCTGTCCGGATTGTGATTGGGGAAAGGTAAGGCTTCACCTTCCAAATATCGGAATATCAAATGTAACCTGTCTTTAGTATGCTTTGACTGCAGAGAGCCAGTTTGTGATGGATTTTCTGCAAGTAATCCTGGGAATATTAGTGAATATGTGAGATCATTCTATGGTGGTAACTTTGACCAGCAATTGAGCAGTCTGTAACTAACCCTTTTACAATGCTAAGTCATGCTGATTGCACTCTTGTAAGATGAGCTGCCAGGCAAACAAATTGTTACGAATTGATGTCACAATGGAAACAAGGCTTGTCTTTGACCCTGCGCTGTGTGTTTTATGCAGAAACTCAGCTGCACAAACAGTGAAGCAGAGATTGGTATTTGTTGGAACTGAGGAAGGAAAACTACTTGCATTACGCCAGATTTTTAAGGAGGTTGCCCTCATTCTTAGCTTTGTATTTGCATAGCCGGTGCCAGATCACTCAAAGTTCCTTTGCCCTTGCAGGAAAAGAGAGGATGTATTGTGATATTATTAGCCATCTCCAAGAGCTCTGTTATGAGTTCTGTCATGGGCATAAGACAGATTGGAAGAATAGTTTACCATCAAGCTGTACTATATCAGATCTGCACGTAATTATGCATGGTATACCCTGTCTTCTTGTAATGCATGTTGGTATCCTTGCTCTACTTGGATCCTGGCACTGAAGTCCCACTTCAGTTGAATATTTTGTCTTCTGCACAATTGTCTCACACATCAACCTTGAAGTGACTAAAAGTTTGAAAGTGGGCATGCTTGCAGAGCTTGCAGCCCCCAGTGCTGATCTTTGTGCAGAGCAAGGAAAGAGCACAAGAACTCCATAGGGAGCTGGAAAATGATGACATCAAAGTGGATAGCATTCATGCTGACCGAACTCAAGCTCAGGTAAAGATAACCCCCCCACCACTGGGCCACTCAGGGAAGCGAAATTGGTGATGGTTTTTGGAATGCACGTGCTCATTAGCCTTCGTAAGATTTATGGTTGATAGGGATTATGGGCTTTCAGCTGTTATATGACCATGCTATCAACCAATTAGCCAGTTTGTGAGTGTATCATATATTGCTTTTATCTAGATTGGTTGTCTACTGAGTTTTAGATTTTCTAGCACAGGATCTGTTTTATATAGAACAGCGGGAGTTTCTTCACAAGTGCAGGAGCATATGTCACTAATCTGGGGATGTTGGTCTTCAACCAGAGGGATGCTGCAGTGGAAAAGTTTCGAGAAGGGAAGACATGGGTGCTTATTGCAACGGATCTGTTGGGGAGGGGGATGGATTTCAAGGGTGTGAATGTTGTCATCAACTACGATTTCCCCCACACAAGTGCATCCTACATCCACCGAGTTGGTAGGTGGACAAATGTAGTGAGCATCTTTCACCTCTGTCACGATCTTGTGACCGAAAATTAAAAGTAAACTCTCTTCTGGGCTTGTTCCTTATTGTCATGGCTCACCTGACTGATGCAGGCCGAAGTGGGAGAGCTGGGAGGTCTGGACAGGCAATTACTCTGTACACGGAAGAAGATGTGCCTCTGTTGCACTCTACGGCTCATATTATTCAAGCATCTGGATGTGAAGTTCCTGGCTGGATGCTCTCTCTTCCTAAAGGCCCAAAAAGAAAAGCTCCTACTTCTCGGGAGGCAATAAGCACTAGGCCTCCACTGGAAGCCAAGGTCTTCAAGCGAAAGGCAAACAAACCACTAAAAGTCAAACCTGTGCCTGATGCCAAGGGTACCAATGAGAACCAACTCAAATCTAAGAAGTCCAGAAAGGGTCAACATATTTCTGATGAGGGAGTTCTGACTTGAAGCAGCCGACAAGCAGATGATCACTGTAATGAACATCATGTGTTGGTAAGTCCATTGATCTAATTCTGAGCTCATGTTCTTGCGTAACTGCTGTTGCTATCAGTTTTTGAATGTGTGCAGTCTCTGTTGCTCTGTGTGATGTTTTAGAACAGTATAACCTTAGTATATAATTAGCACTAGATCCAGTTGCACAGAATTTCTTTGCTTCCAGTGTTCACTGAACACCATTCCTTGTCTTAAAAAAGACCAAGTTGGATGGCTTATTATCATGTGGAGGTGATTAGTTTTATTTGTCTTGCTTCAGTCTCTTTTTTCGTCATATTGCGTCTTGCAGTCCTATGGCATTCTTGTTGTGTGTTTTGGATTCACCTAACAAACATATTGTTATGCAGTTTTCTCTGCGATCTCATAGATGTATACACTGTGTTTTGCAGGTCCTTTTGCTGAATTTCTTATTGTAGCTGCCAACAACCATGTTAAACTTTGCTGTTGTGACAGAGGAGCAACCAGTTTAATTTACTGTTTTCATTTTTGCAATGGATACTTCAACCAGCACAAGTGGGCTGCACCAGTCACAGTGATTCTAGAATTCAATAGTCCTGCAATTGTAGGTATTGCGGTGACCGGGAAACATCAAATAGCTTCCCTATTTGATATAGTCAGGGGTACCAGGACATACTTGTGTCAAGGTTCATGGGTGGTAGTCAGGAGTCCCAGCATGTGCTCGGTCAAGGGTCAAAGGCAGGAATCTCACAACATAAATGGAGGAGAGTTATTTTGGAACTGTATTCTCAAAGGTCAGGTGCACATACTGTTCCTTCTTGGAGTGCTGCTAAGTGAATGGTTTACTGAAGCCTCATCTGTGATTATTTCACACATCCAAACTCTTCATCTGAATTATTTGAATTGATCCCATACCTTCAATTTCAAATAATAGAATGAGTTGTCAAAACTTTAAAATGCTCAGATATCCAAGGGCATAAAACAAAAGATGGCATTAAGGGTAATTAGAGTGAAAATTGTGTTATGGACTCACCATGTACTCGCACAGACTTCACCATGCCCTGGACCAGTATGAGGGCGACATTTTTTCGGTTTACTCCTTTTATGTTAATGGAAACTACATACCAGTAGTAGAATGAAAGTTCAATATCATTAATATGTCTGTTTGAAGACATCATTAAAGTTTGTGTTTGTAAGCTTGTATTATTGCCTTATTATGCACCTCTCTGGAGTGCCTGTTTTGTCATTGTGGAAATTGTTTTGCCATTATAGATAAAAGAGTTTTTATTTGCACTAAACCTTAGTCCAAAATCTTTCAAATATCATTCAACAGAACCATCTATTTAATTTAAATCAATGTCCATTAATATTTCGATATTTTCCAACATGGATAATATTTGATTGTATCCACATTATAGGGGTGTTGCAACTAGTGTTGGGACATTGGGACAATATTTAAGACTCCATAAAAACCTAGCACATTTTTTCTAGTTTACCTGGAGAGTGCCTTAACTGGTTCAAAAGCTCATAAACTTTATGAAAAGCTTAGCGCTTTTCCTAAATCCCATGGGCTTTTTTCTTTAAAGTCCCATGATACCTTGCCTGCAAGGTATCATGGGAAATTTTGTTAAGAAGACAGTAGTTTTCACAATGCAAAAAAGCCCCTGGGGCCAGGCTCTACCAGATTTGGGCCCACAATACGCTCCACCTTGCAAGGCCCTTATTCCCATAAAGACTGGCCCCCAGGGCTTTTGCCCTACACAAAACAATTTGGGGATTCATCACCAATGGTGATATTTTCCCCTTGTAAAGTTTTAAGGGAAATCTTCTCATGATTCCCTCCTCTGTTGATTATTCCAACTTCTGATGATGATGATGATGAACTTCTTAAATGGTGTTTCTCCTCACCTCAATAAATATTGGACTTGTCCTTGACTGAAGTCACAATCCATTTTTCTAAGATTCATCCTTCCAACAGATGCTTCCAATGACTCATCATGGGAATCCCACTTCATGATTCCCATACGACTTTGCAGCTAGTTCCAATTGTGATGCATAACAAAACAAAATGTTAATGTCCTTTTTAGGTCATGTGGAGCTCTAAACCCTTGAACAGTCCCACAATGGTTGCATTTTGGTGAACCTCCCCCCACCAATCTTGTTGCAAAACCTACAAGTTCATTTCTGAGATAAACCTCAAGCTCCACTTCAAGCCTTCGTTGCAACACATTCTCCCACTAAAGAAAAAGGTTTATGTTTTTAATTGACATCAAATTGTTGCATTGAATAACTCAATCAAGGCTTCTAAAAACCAACAATAATTGTCAGAAGTAAAGGACATGAATTTATACACAATATCTCTCCTCTTGCAATGACAGAATAATCTCTTCATGTCAAGTCCCAAAGTGGGAACAAGAATATAAGGAAAAAAGATTAAACCTCTTTGGACATCCTTCTACCAAGAAGTCAAAATCAAGTTGGCCTCCATTTTAGACCTACGAATTTAAATCCCCTCTTCTTCGGGGTAACCATAAACCCCAAGCACTAAACCCTGAACACTAAACAACCTAACCTTAAGAAAGGCGCCTGTGATAAATGACCTATTGACTTTTGTCACTAATATAAGAATCATGTTGGGATTTTGTTGGAGTTTTCTGGATGCGCATTGAGCATGTAGTATGCAAGTATTGGTATTACACTAACAACCTCTGATGGTCTGACAGAGATGAATCTCCAACAGATGGTTTTGTGAACACGGTAGAGAATGGATTTCATAATTCTCTGCTAATGCAGAAGATACTGCAAGACTGTGTGATATGTGCCCACGAGGGCAGCCATTGCAAGCCCATGCTGAGCTGTACGGATCCCTAGCCCTTTCAACAGCAAAGGTTGATCAAATGGTATAATTCCTAATGTTCTCTGTAAGAAGTTCCCTGGCCTTGTTACCCACTTTAATAGCTTTCTCTCCATTGCGACATGCTGCAACCAGACACACACACACACACACACAAACACACCATATGAGACTTAATATTACATATGCAATTCCAACATCAACAGATCAAAATATGCCTCTCAAGAGTCAATCATCATCATGTGACATCTAAAAGTCTTAAGTAACTCTCAGAGCCAACAATATGCAAAGCTAAAATGTTAACATGTCATGCTCTATCACTTACAAAACCCAAAACAATATAAGCTGTTACAAGCAAACAGTACATAAAATGATGCACATCCTAGTCTACTTGTACCTGTCACCTTTGCAATGTCCTTGTGCACTACCTGAAGCATCAGAGAAAGTTTTACCTTTGGTAAGACAGTAGCTTGACTCCTAGTCTTAGCAGTGTCCATAGGATGGGATGCCACAGCAGCAACTGATGCAGCAAGGCCCGCTGTAACACTTAGCTGCCATGGTGTCAGAGGATCAATATCTTCCAAGGAGCTGCTCATTACACAGAGATCACATGTCTCAGCATTCAGTGTCTTCCCAAGCACTTCCCCCACAGGACCAATGACCAACACATCAAAATAAACGTCAAAAAATCAGTATGATCCCATGGTGCTAACAGATAAGTGTGATGTCCCAGACCAATTTGTGATCATGTTTGTACATTGCCTGCAAACAGTCAGAAATGTCCTGAGCTACTCAAAGAGAACAATTTAGATCTTTCCACCAGATGAAGTTTCAGCATTAAACCAGACAGAACAGCCTTGACCATTCTGAAGTGACTTTGCTCCCTGCAGCCTGCATTACCATTATTACAGATCATTGATGCAACTATGAGCAGAAGATAGTAGTGAATGGTCAGGACCAGACCTTGGTGGCTCATCCATGTAATATGCCTTGTGCTCCAATAGGAACTCACATAGAAACTCCCAACTTCCAAAAAAGAATCCAGCATATGTGGCATCCCGAAACAACCCTGGTCGAAACCCTCTCCACAGCACCTTCCAACCTTCAACATCAATTATCTGTCTAATTCCAACCATATCTCTGACAATTGGTGGATGACCTGTTCCATTTGCCAACCAGGGGTACTTTTGGAGACTGCTTATCATGTTAGGGTGGGTTGCAGGCAGACCAGCAAGGGATTCCATAACTTGTGCCCAGTTAGCCTTGGGAGTGTAGAGAGGGTCCAGAGAGTAAGTCACGGCTGTGAGCTGCCTACGTGTCTTGAGAAAGTCAAAAGGTGTGGCAACAAGTGATTCAACACACCCAGTGAACAAGCCTGCAAGAGATGCTTCCGACACTGTCATATCATTGGATCCTCGACCATCTGTTCCCGCATTTCACATACCATACCCATCAGTCATCTGCCTCTTACTGTCAGTCTACCTCATTTAAACCCCCTCCCCTCCACCTCTTCTTCTTCCATCCTTGTCACAAGTAGAAGACAATGCCCTAATCAGCACAGACCTGCAAATGTATATATAATACATAATAAGCAGCCAACCCACAGAGTACTTATGGTTGCCCCCTCTCCAAGAAATTAAGTGGAAGTACAAGTTACAAAAGGAAAAGAGGTCAGAACAGAAGACCCTCCATCAAAAACAGCTGAAAAACATCATATTAAATGCAGGAGGAGATGGGGAATGGAAAAGATGTGAGATAGGGATGCAAGGGTAGGGGACGATGATAAACCCACAGGTAGGAATTTCCCTTCTAAACACAATTGCAAAACAAATGCCAAAGTACAGCTATTAGTCGGATAGTCACACATGCTACATAGAGAGTGAGTCACACCAGTAACAAAGGCTGAGCTAAGCTGATACACTCCAAAGCGTGCACCTAATACAGGCAACCTTCCCAACAACTGCCATCCTGCTCCTCCATACGCACCTGAAAGGCAACATCCAAAAATTGTTCAGTTTCTAATAACGTGTCACACTTACAAATACAACTCTCACCACCTCTCAAATCTGCAGATTGTATGCAGGATTAAGGTTGAAAGGATGATAAAAAGCTTGCCATACTTATACTGTGTTGCACTTACAAAGTAGAACAACTCTCACTGCCTCTTGATTCTCAGGTTGCATGCAGGATTAGGGTTGAGGGGACCATTATAGAAACCTCACCATACTTTGTAGGAATGAGGGGATACTAATGGACAGAAATGCACAGACAGCTATGGACAGTGTGAAATTACAATATATGTCCTCCTGCAGAACCCTAAACCCTAAACCCTGCCTGCCTCACAAACCATTCAGCTGGAAGACTCAGGAGTTTTGCAGAGCTTTGGCAACTGGCACTTCAACTTCTTTGGGCATTGAGAAAGGAGAGTAGTAGGTCTGCTTCAAAGATTTCAGAGAGAAAAAAAGGGCAGTGCACCTGGCACTCCAACTCTCATCACCAGTACTGCCATCTCCCAGACTTTGCCTCCATTTGCAACTCCATTCTTGCCTGCATTGGCAGACACCTGATCCCCATGGGATCAATGGCGTGTTAACAAATACAAACATGTATGGACACAGAGCACAATATTCTTCTGCAGTTTCTAAACAGATGGAGAAGAGCAAGAAGAGCTTTCAAACATGAACACAACAACACAGTATTTTCTTCTTTCGAGATCGCACCTGGACAAGAGCCTTGACGGTGTCTAGAGGGTATGAGACGGCGGCTTCGGAAGCAATCGCCGCAGCTGCCGCCAGGCCTTGTCTTGCTACCAGCGCATTCCTGTAATCCTCCAGCTTGTACTTGTTGAGCGCCATCGTGATCACCGTCTTCGTCTGGAGGAAGAAAGAGTTCGAGAGGGAGGAAGAGCGAGAGACTTGACGTGTTGTTGCGTTAGAAGAGAGAGAAAGAGCCAAACCCCATCTAGGGTTTGGAGCTCAAGGATCCAGAAAGGAGGAAGGTCCCATCTCTGTCTGCGTTTGGGTGTTGTTCTCTGCACATGCTGATTCTTACTTTTGTGAAAGGCAGAGGCAGAGCAAGCCAAAATAGATCAACCAGTTGTTGTACACAAGGATGATGACTGCAAGAATGGTTTAGGGTTTAGGGTTTATGGATTGCAGACTGCAGCTGCAAGGAGCTGAACAAAAATCCTCATTCACTGGCAATAACAACACCATGAACAAGATTCATCTTGCTCATCTTTTCAACCCCCCATCACGACTTGTGAGTAATTGAATCCTCTTCGAATGCATTCTGCAAGCTGAAGAAGAATGCAGCACAACAGATCTCAATTCCACCAATGCAGCAGCACAAATTTTGTTTGTGGCAAATTTGATAGAAAGTCATATTGATGACTGGAAGATTCGTTGATATGGTGGATTGCAGACATGATGACTGCAGCTGCAAAGAGCTTCAAATCCTCTCAGGACTGGCAATAACAACAACACCCATGCAAAAGATTCTTTGTTCATCTTTTGCAGCCATGACTTGTGAGTTGTTACTGAGTCAATTCTTTTCTTGAATGCATTACCCAAGCTGAAGAATGCACAACGGATCTCAGTTCCACCAATGCACAAATTGCAGCCAGCTGCAAGAGCTCCGAACCCTCAGTAGAACTGGCAAGAACAAAGCCCATGAAAAATGTCATGTTCCTATTTCCAAACCAACCATGACTAACTTGTGAGTGTTAGTATTAAATCTGGGTATGAAATGCTGAAACTCACCGTTTAATAATGCACAAGGTTCGAAAGTAATGTTATATATAAATTCACTACGTTTGCTTGTGACGGAGCTGTACTTGTACATGCCAGAGCAATGAAACTATATATGCACCGACAGTGGAGCGCTTAGGAAAAAGGAAAGAGGGGGGGTCAAAAGAGGATGAAAAAATCAATTTTGACACAAAAAATGGTGCATTTCTGAGTTTCATCCCTCCATTCTTTAAGGCTAATGTACTTCTTTTGCAGGTTCTGGTGCTGTGTTTTCCTGACTTTACGGTAAAACTCTAATATTTCTGTCTTTGCATTTTGCAGTGGTCATTTTAACTCCTTGTGAAGCTCTTTTCTACTATAGATTTGGAGAGTGATTATTACTTGTCCAGATGTACAGACATAATTGGTCTTTGGGTGTTTTAAAGGGACTTTTATGACAGTTTTGTGTGGGTGGGGACAATGATCATTAAACAATATTCTATTCTAAAATAAAAGAGTTGTTCAGAGTGGAGATGCTCTAACAACTTACAAGTAGTACTAAGATGCCTCTTTGCCAGAGAGAATCAGGCTTCAAATTTTTCTGGTAACCTACTTCCTAAGAGCCTGTGCGGTAGCTGTATTCTCAAAAACTGCACTGCCAGTAGAAACTTGAATGCTAAGACTACAAAGTGGCCCTGTACACTCTTACAATTCTGAAAACTCTAAGTAATTTTTGTCTGAATTTATGTAGCCCCCCAACAAGAATGTTTTCCACAAAAAATTCAACTCTTTTTTTTCCTTTTTTCCTTTTTCTAATTTTTTTTAATTGGCGGGGTATTGGAATTTGGCTGGCTGGCAAGATCTAAAAGATTGTTTCAATATTGCATATTTCTCACTCAAGAGAGCTAGCTAATCATTGAAGAAGGGGATAGATGGGTTTCCTTACGAGAGAGTCTTGAATTTGAGGAGAGTAGTGAAATACATAAATGTCTGAAGGCATGCAAAATTTTGGGTGCAATTTGCAATAGTCGTTTCTTAGGTTCTTGAAGGCACCTTTTGTTCCGTTTCTCAAATCTTTATTCTTGAAGGAAAATTTTATTCCCAAAAACAATCCATATTGGCCTTGCCTTGCTTTGCTAGGCAAGGATATTGGGTTTAGATTCATTATAGAGTATAGTAGCTTAAGGGATTTTGGCCCCTAGGTCATAGGTCTCTTTTTTTCATGAGGATTTTTTATGATATTTTGGCTCATGTTGAAACTTGAGATGAGGTATAGAATTATAATATCTTGAAGGATTTTGGTCTCTTTTAGAGGA
Organism: Sphagnum tenellum; assembly: GCA_963921925.1. Taxonomy (NCBI): domain Eukaryota; kingdom Viridiplantae; phylum Streptophyta; class Sphagnopsida; order Sphagnales; family Sphagnaceae; genus Sphagnum; species Sphagnum tenellum. The sequence goes on from OY998142.1 coordinate 6,604,043, forward strand.
TTTTGGAAGATTATATTTTTGCATGGTGAAATATTTGAGTTTCCATAATTCTTCTTCTGACTTAAGATAAAAATTAAATTAGGCAATTTTTTGGTTTATTTCATATCCAATTCCTAAGGCATGGGTTGTTCCAAATCACTCCAACACCTATGACAACCAAAAACAACAAATTGAATATATCAACTTTGACAAACATGGACATCAAAATTGAGATTTTTTTTTATAGAAAATGCAAATAACAAGAAATAAAATGTACTAATAACCTATTGTTGTCATCCTTCAAGTCCAAAAGTCGAAGTGATACAATTACATCCTCATATTTATCTATTACATTTTGTTTTCATCTTCATGAATTTCTCCATGGATGGCAAATCATCAACATACTCATTTTTATTCATGGAGTGAAAACCTCCAACACATGCATCATTAGGCCAATTTTTGTACATGCTTATAACCATCTCAAAATTTTCCACGCCCAATCGAAAGCATCTTAGGCTTGTGCAAATAAATACAATGTTATAAACTCTTTTGCCTCAATCTAAGAGCCAACAATCAATAACACTTGCTGACCTACACATCGAACACACAAAAAATGTTTGTTCATGAGTTTTTTGCCATCCCAATGGATCTTGGCATTCCTTTTGACTGATTTATTTTAATACTAAATTGGTCAATTGTTGTTTCACAACTCAAAAGGCCATGTTTACATTAATTTCCATGATATCATACAAACCTATGCATTCAATAGTTTGGGAAGTAAAGCTAAGATATTTTTCATTTACCTTTGTTGGGTTCATAAATTTGTATGCACAAACAAGGAGTAGGAACAATATTTGTTGGTCATACTCATCTTTAATTCAAAGAGCCCACTTCTTGTCAATATGTTGTATGATTAACTCGAAACCCTTATAATGGGGTCTAACATCATTACCAACATATTGTGAGTTCTGTGGGTTTGAAAAAAATCATAAATGAAAAGAAAATATTTAAAACTCAAGTACCACCTATTTTTGCATCAGTTATCTAGGGCTTGAAGTTCACCATCAAAGTCCTAGATCTCACTAAATGTTAAAGAATCGACCCACATTTGACATACAAATGATATAACTGCATCAAAAGCATTAGGAAAAATATCAATAACCTCAACTTTAGTTCAACACACATTGTTGGACCACAAGACCCAAAATGTCCGTATCAATTTGGGTTATAACCCAAACTTGTGGATTTGGCACATGGCTTCGAAGTGGTAATGACTATTACTTCCATAACACAAAGCAATGAGGTGTTTGAATTCTAAAGTTTTCTAAAACAAAATGATTCAAGCAACAAACTAAGTTTTGACTAAAGTTTTAAACTTCCATGGGGACACTTTAATAACCATACATGCCTTTTGCCACTCTTCTTAACCTTTTGCCACTATTTTTGGTCCATGTGATAGTTTTTGCAAATGGACTATGCTTTTATGATTGAAATAAAAATTAAGCCAATACAAATTTTAGAAACACCTATGGCATATTGGCAACACTTATTTATCACATGCCCCAAAATGTCCCTATAGACAATATTAACAACACCAACACTTCACCTGAAACAACATAATTCAATGCAGTAATCATGGTTAAGATATTTAAGATATTACCTCCTTCATATTTGACATAAATAATAACCCAAATATTGACTTGATGTTTTGCAAATATTTCATTAATTTGCAAAGCTATGACATTCCCAAAAGTCTTACAAAAAATTAATGATTACATAACAAAGCTCCCATTTGTCATTCAAAAAATGCATAATGAAAACAAATGTGTCCATTTTTGCTCTAGACATTCATAAATCAAAACCTCATGATACAGGAATTACAAGACTCAATGGTTTTAGCAATGTAATTTACTTTGATCTTCTTCATGATCCTAGGTAAGGTTTCATTAACCATAGTTCACATGGATGGAAAAGTAAGACAAGAATTTTGTTTCAAAACTAGCCTCCCAAAAATGAAACTTCAACTAAAGACAATGACATTAGCTGTTTAATCATAAACAATGCCAAATCTTCTTTATATTGCCTTTGGTGAAAATTGCTTTTAAATTAAGGAACTTCATTACCAGAAAAAAAAACATAAGTGGTTGAAAGGGTGGTTATAACATAAATGGTTTTAAATTGTCTCTCTCCTTTGGGCCAATCTCTATTTTGTTTAATGGCTTATTCTACAAAAATTAAATATGCTTTGAAAGTGTAGAAACCCCATTCGTCATCTTGTATGATACGATGCCATTTTTACATCATGTATTCATGGCAAGGGAATAACTTCAATTCTTTGAATTTGTTTGAAGTTGAATTACCTTGGAAAAAGATGTGTTAATAAGTGCAAATAATGTTCAAGTTATGACAATGGGGCTTTTAAGTTTCCACAAATCTTGTTGTTTTGCCAACAAAGCTTATTGTTGTGAAACATTTGTGGTTTTAAAGCTTGTGTGCTCTTAGAACTTTTTTTTTTCCCATGTCAATTGTTTCAATTCTTAGTTATTTGATCCATTTAGGATTCTTGGTTCCAATTACCCATTCATCACATATCGGAACCAAGGGTTTAGCTAGTTCCCCACTTGGTTTCAAACCTTACCCTAACCTTGGTTCAAGTTCCAAATCAATTATGCATGCTTGAAAACCAAAGGTTGCTTTTGAGTAACAAATTAACTTGGGTATTAACACAACATTCGTTATTAGTGCAACTATAATACACATGTCATGGGGATGTTTTTTATCTCGTTAATAATAGTGTTTTCACATGTAACAATATAATAGGTGTATAATGGATGTATAATGTAATAGACGCATTATTTTGAATGAAGTTCAACTTATAAATATATTTTGTGAAATTGAGTTTGGATATAAGAATATGTACAAGTATGGGGATTTCGAAAAGGCTAGCAATTTTATTTATTTATTTATTTATTGTTTGGCTAATCATAATGATTGGCCTAGGTGATGACATTTAAGTAATGTCTCAATTTATATTGTCCAATTTTTCATGTTTAAGGTTGGGGACAAGGATATATTTACCACTAATAAAGGCCTAAATAGAGGGTGTGTGAAAGTCTTTGGCAAAATTTCACATCTTAATTTGATTGAAAAAAAAGCCTATGTGATTCATATTAAAAGGGTTTGTTTTGGGAAAATTGGTGAAAAGTTATTGAGTGTCAAGGGTTTTTTTTGGGGCTAGATTTAAACAATAGGTTTAAACATGTCATCAAAATTTATACGATTCTTCAACTTTATAATTTTCCTTTTTGATTTGTAACCAAATTTGGTTAAGTCATTTTGTCCAAATTATTTACCTAACAAAATTGGAATATAAAAAAAAACATTGGTGTGTGATGCTCTGAAGATGAATCATTGGAAAAGGGCTAAGGCAAACACACAAATCACTAACCCATCACCAAACATCAACCCATATTTTATTCATTCTCGTCCTTTTGTAGGGATCCTCAATGTGGTGGGTTAGACAAGTGGAGGTTTTCAATACCTCTTTGAACTTTAAAGACATTTTAAGTGATGAAAAAAATATATTGTTCAAATCACACAATGTTTGGAAAAAAAAACTTATCTCCCCCCCCCCCCCCCCCCCCCGCCCCCTTATTTTTCAAACCTTATTATTCTCATATTTGGCATGTTTTGAGTAATTTGAAATGTTGAGGGTGCACCAACTAAAATTTTACAATTTTTTTTAACTATGGAAAAAACAAAGCAATGTCCAAAGATTATAAACTCCAAATCATAAACTATTTTAACACCTTATTACCAAATGATAACCTCAATATGTTCAAGGATTGTAGTTTCCAAATCACAAATCGATTTAACACGTTGTCATGGAACATTGACCCCATTTACTTCAAAACTCCATATTTTGTTTGTTTCTTGTTCTTATTTCAATGATCTTCACAATAATGGGTGTGCCAAGTGAAGGTCCAAAAAACCTCTTTCAACTTTAAAAACTAACAAAAAAAACATCAAAAGATGTAAAATCTATATGAAACACTAAATGTTCAATCAACAAATTGTCTTACCCCCCTTGTCCACAACATTTCTTTCAATGATCCCAAAAAACAGTAGTTAGAAATTAAACGTAAATTTGCATTTGGCCACTCCTAAGCTACATAAATATGCCAATGAACAAACCTTTAAGAACTCAAAGAAGGTCAAATTTTCACACATTGTTCTTTTGTTTCCAAAATTTAAAGAATATTTGTAACCTTCCATCTAGCTAGCACTTCCAATGTTGCCTAACATTGTTCAATTCTCTAAAGGAATCGAGAAGTTATGGCATGGTTGGTGTAAAGAGCGTTCAAGGTGATGGGTGAATTAAAAATAAAATAAAATTTTAAACTTAAAATCTTTGATTGTTACATCTTTGTCTTTGGAATACAAAGACGTTTTTGTAAAGCTTTAATTGATGCACCCATTAAGTTTTAAGATCACTCAAAACACATTAAAAATGAAGAAAATACGAGGATTGAACTAAATAGGAGTCAAGAGCTCTTTTTTTCAAATTGAGTGATTTTTGTGTTATTGGACATGCAAAGTGGAAAGGTTACAAATGTTCTTTGATCCTTATAAGTAAAGGAGCAACTCGTAAAAGGCAAGACACCCCCACCCTATGACTTTACCTTATAATTTTAATCATCTTACACCTTTAATAAATATTTTGAGAACATCCCGACCCAAGGTTTTACCTTACACTTTTAATCATCTTTACACCCCTATATATTTGGAGAACACGTCACCTTAGGGTTTTACCCTACAATTTTAATTATGAATTGTTATGTAAAATGACCATCACCATTGTTGGGAATCATAACATATATAACCGATGTGTTTTTTTTTTTTTTTGCAATTGGCTTTTCATCCTTTCAAGTTTTGTCTAACACCAAACCCCTACATTTTTCATTGATTATATTATATAGGAGCATATTACTGAGAGAATGAGGGGATGATCCATTGCTTTTGCCAACACTCAACCGCCACAATTTTTTTATTGATTTTCAAGGATAGTCAAATTTAAAGTGTAAATGAAAGAACAATAGGTAATATCATAATAGTAAGGTTGGTCCCAACTTATAATTAGTGACAAAAACCTCATCACCAAAACTTTTATATTTACGAATACATTTTATAGCTTTTAGTATTTGGTTCAAACTACAAATGGAAAAAAAATTAGGTTTTGGTTTGAGATTTCACAAACTATGGTGTCCTCCATCCTTGTGCTCTTGGTACCATTGAAAAGCCCTCACTGAGTGGAGAGGTGCACCAAGTTGGTTTTGTAATGTTTAAACTTAAGGTGCAAGAGTTATTGAATAGTGAGCAAATTTATTTTAAATTTTTTTCAATAAAATCAAAAACTAGTTTGGGGGTTTTGGAGTGTTTAAACTTAAGGTGCAAGAGTTATTGAATAGTGGGCAACGTTTTTATTTAAATTTCAATAAAATCAAAAAAATAATTTTGGGGTGTAGCTTTTGGTATAGTCGGCAAGTGCTTTTAATACCTAGGATTTTATGGAGGCAATTTGGTGATTGTTAAACCAAAGGTGCATGAGATATTGAATTTAATTTTTATTATTGAAATTCAATATAAAATATATATTATTATATATAATTATTTTTAAAAGTTCAATTTTGGGCCAATGCACATGCCGCACAAAGCACAACAAAACAACAATATCATTATTAGATCATACGAACCGTCTTTTTTGGTGTGCATTCCAAGCAAAGAATTCACAACCGAACAAGGTGATTTTTTGATCACACAAAAAACACTTGTTTTGGGGGGTGTACATCAATGTTTCTTTAAAGGTGATTTTTTCTTAAAAAACATTCAGAAGAGTGAAAAAGCATGAAATAAAAAAACCACAATAAAACCAAAAAAAAAAAACCGAACTCCCTTTCTTCCACAAAAATTGCTGGAAAAAAAAAAAAATCTGTTTCTTCCCAAAAATTGCTGGAACAAATAATAATCATAAACATAATAATAATAATAAAAAAAATAAAGTTTCTTTCCCGAAAAAAATTGCTTGCAAGCAAAAAAAAAAGAAAAACATTTAAATTTCATTTCTTCCCCCAAACAATTGCTGGATTTTTTCTGAAGTTGTCTCTGACTTCACTCAAAAGCTCATCAAGCCGATGGCGATGGCGGATACGTTGCTTTTGTTTTCGGTGCTTGTCTGTTTGTCGTTGCATCTGGAGCTTGGTTGATGAGCTTCTGAGCGTCGCTGCTGCTGTGTGTTTTATTGGCTTGTTTTGCTCCGTTGTTTTGATTTGCGTGTGCGTGTGTGCTCGCGCGCGCGCGCGCTTTTTTCTTTTTCTTTTTTGCTCTTTTGTTTGTTTGTTTGTTTGTTTATTTTTTTTTTGGTTGTTGTCTTTGATGAGCTTGTCAAATTTGAGATCGCAGGTTCTGTGAGCTTTGTGGCTAGTTTTTTTTGTTTTGTTTTGTTTTGTGAAGTTGCTTTTAGCTTGAGGGATTGGTTGATTGTTGACAACAATTGAGAGAAGGAAAAACAAACTAATAAGATGGGTGAAGTATTGACGGAGCAAGAAAAACTCGGAGCAAGAAATGAGCAATCCGTGAAGTCGTTGGTGTTTGCTTATTATGTTACAGGACACGGCCTGGGACACGCAACTCGAGTGATCGAGGTTTGGTTTCCTTGTCTTCTCTTGTCTTGTCTTGTTTTGTTTTGTTTGTTTGTTTTCATTTTTGTTTTTGTTTTTTCTTCGTTTGCTTTAGTTTCATCCGAATTGCCATCAGATTGCAGCTCAAAGCAGATGTGGAATTTTTCTTCCAATGCATGAAAGCTGTAACAAGATATTGATCAATTTTTTCCTATACATGAGAGCTGGAAGAACTTGTTGCGTTTTTTCTTATACCTGGATGATCTTTTATACTTGTTCTAGTGAACCCAGGCAATCAACTGTTTCGCATTAGAGTTGGAAGAAAATCTGCGATATATATTGTGGAGCTCTGTTTTGTGCATATGTGTGCGTGTGACATGAGTGTGTATGCGTGTGTTATGTCGGGCAGGTGGCACGACATCTGTGCGGAGCAGGACACGAGGTTCACGTTGTCACTGTTGCCCCTGAATACGTCTTCAGGCGTGATATCCCTTCGCCAAAGCTTCACATCCGGAAGGTAAGAATGTCTTTCCCATGCATACAAACAAATCCTATCAACTTTTCTTCTCTCTCTCTCTCTCTCTCTCTCTCTCTCTCTCAGATTTCAGTCTCCAGCCAGGAATCATGCATAGTTGATGAAGGAAAAGTGGAGTATCCATCCAGCAGGAGGTCTTTGCCTCTGTCTTTATGTGTCTCTCTGTCTCTATCACTCTCACATGTGTGAGAATGAAGATTCTAGGGTTCTGACCATTATGAAGGCTTTCCAATAACCATGTGGGATTGATCACACATGCTATGGATTTGTCACTGTGTTTTTCTTTTATCATACTTCACAATTGAATCATATTTCATCTGAAGGTGTTGTAGGGGTGCTTTGGTTGCATGATGTGCAGGTGTTGCTGGACTGTGGAGCTGTGCAATCAGATGCTCTCACAGTGGATTGCCTGGGTTCACTAGAGCAGGTATAAAATATCTCTTGATTATAAAAAAACCCTAACTTATCTCCAAATACACAAATAATTTTTTGGTGTGGCCCATGCACACATCTCTAGTACCTGCCACAAATGCCACAACCTTGCAGGATAGCTCTTGTTGTCAGTCAGAAGTGCATGCATGCATGACCAGCTCTACTACCATTCATCACATTTTTCTATAAGAAGCTTCTTCACCACCCCTCTCATTGCTGCAGAAAGTTGTGTACATGCTTTCTCATTGAGGTTTTGGGTTCTGGTGGTGAGAGAGTTTGATTCAGTTTATGACATGTGGGAATTGTTGTTTCAATCTCTCTTGGTTTTCAACAGTACTCTCGCACTGCAGTTGTCAACCGCACAGCTCTGTTGGCAGTTGAGGTGGAATGGCTCCGATCCATCAAGGCAAATCTTGTGGTAATAGTTGCATGTTCTGATCTTCAATCAAATGAAAAGAGTTGATCCAAAGACAGATCGAAGCCAAGTTATTGATGTTAGCTTTTTGTTCCACAGTCAGTATGGAGGTTCTGACAAGTGGGAAACAGTTGAGTTGGAATTTTTGCTATTCTGACACTGTGGCTTGTATGTGAAGGTGTCAGATATTGTTCCTATAGCATGTAAAGCTGCAGCACAGGTCGGCATTCCATCTGTATGCGTCAGTAACTTCAGGTACCCTCCTGTCTGACCTTGCCATGTAGCTCAGTCAGGTCTTCTTGCATGTCAAGGCTACATTTTGTATCTCCCTGTAAGAAGAGCTTTTAGTAGTCTTTGAAAACTCTAGACTTCCCAAGGGTACTCACTGCTCACATGATGGTCAGACCATTGTTCTACTGAAAAACATCAACATTGAGCTGATGTAAATTGTCTTTCTTGAAAAAGTGGGTGTCATTGTGTCTGGCAGCTGGGACTTCATTTATTCGGAGTATGTCACAGTGGCTGGGAATGATCACCGCTCCATTGTTTGGCAGGTTAGCCTTTGGCTTCAAGAGTCATTGAGTGAAACACTAGTAGTTTTGCTGCTTAGGCTGTTGAGAGAACTTCTTCTTCACAGTCATGTGTAGCATGTCACGTGGCATCCAATATGCAGTCATGAATGAGTTAAAATTTATCTCTTTCCTAATCATTAGTTCATTGTTTTTTAGGCTGTTTTGATGAGCAAGTTTCTTCTACTAAAGATCAAAGTCTGAAACATGGCAAAAGATTGTGAATGGGACAGATTGCAGAGGACTACTCACATGCTCTTTTTGTTATTCGGCTTCCAGGCTACTGCCCAAGTATGACATCTTCCTGCAGTTTTGAAGTTTTATAATCTTGCTACTGTGGGGGACAATCCCTCACACATCCTCTCTGCAAAGTCCATTCAGCATGGAGCAGGTCACTAACTTGACAGTGTTTTGGGAATGCTTCCAGTGCCAGCATTTCGGGATGTTATTGATGTGCCTATGATAGTACGTAAAGTGCACAGAAGCCGACACCAGGTTAATTTTTTTCACAGTGTTCTCCTACTTGAAGCCTGACAAGTCTTGTCAAGCATGCTTCCTGTTGACATAGAGGAGGAAGCAGATGACTTTTTTTTTTTTACATTTGATGGTCCAACAAGTAGACTGTCTGTCAAGGATAGATTGGAGAGGATGGAAATTCCAGTCATTTTATTAAGTAAAATCTTTTACTGCATGCATGACCGCCACAGGTACGCAAGGACTTGGGAATAAGTGAGAAGGTGAAGGTTCTTCTCTTCAATTTTGGTGGCCAGGTTCTCGTTTTAACCCTGAACCTAGCTCCCAGAGATTACTTTTTGCTACTTTTTCTAATTGCATAAGTTAGCAAGTTTACCAAATTTCCCAACCGAGAAACCACTATGCTGTTTGTTTGGAAAGAATAACCCAAGCCTTAACATCCTTGGGTGCAGGATGCAAGATGGTCCCTAAAGGAGGAGTATATACCACAAGGCTGGCTGTGCTTGGTACTTTATTTCCTGTCCTATTGGTACATAGAATAAGCACTAACTTCTTGCTGTAGCAAACATGTAGCAGATGCTATTTGTTGTGAGATGCGGCTGCATGTTGTGCTGGAGATGCTGTTTCCTATTTTTTCTTAGTACAGGTTTAGAGCTGCAGGGAAAACACATATCAATTCTCTTTGCTAGAAGTGATTTCTTGGTGAAAATTGAGAGAACTTCATAGTCCATTACATTTTGGATCTTTTTTCCAGACTGATTCCATGCAGACCAATAATGCAACTGTACTGTCTGATGTTGTTCTGGAAGGTATGTGGTGCACCTGCAGAACAACAGCTAGCTTCTAACTTTATCCGAGTGGACCGTGACTCCTACATGCCTGACCTCATTGCTGCCAGTGATTGCATGCTAGGTATGTACCTTGACTATGTGCTAAATGAAGTTCTTATTTACATACGGGTGGGAAATGGTCTGTGAAACATAAATTTCTTGAGGGATCATGTCCAGAGAACTTTGACTGCTCCTTGCTCAACTTTGTGAAGGTGTTGTTAAGTGCTGTTGTCTTCCATTTATTGCCATTCTGATGTGGATTGTTGAAGGGTCCAAATGTGCAGATTTGTAATCATTAACCCTTGGCTGGTTGTGCACTTTGCAGGCAAGATAGGTTATGGAACTGTCAGTGAGACTTTGTCATGCAATACCCCACTTGTGTTTGTCCGACGTGACCACTTCAATGAAGAGCCATTCCTTAGAAAGATGCTGGAGGTATACCTAATATGACAACAGTTGCTGTCGGCAGTTGAATATAGCTCTTTTGATGTTGTCTTTATGCAGATACAACACTTATTTACACTGAATGCAGTTGTGTGATTTGACAGTTCAACCGAGGAGGTGTGGAAATGAACAGGCGTGACTTCTTGAGTGGGCGGTGGGTGCCATACCTTGAGCGTGCTCTAGTCATCAGGCCTAGCTTCAGTGGTCCTGTCAATGGGGGCGAGGTTGGCTACTCTTATCAACCTCTTTCTTTGTTTTGATAACAAAGGTCATGTTTATTGATCTCCTGTCCCTTTTGTCCCACAAATCTCAACTGGGCTAAGCAGAGATTTCAATGTCTTCTGGCTGGAAATAGGTGGCAGCATGTCTACTGGAAGATGCTGCGCATGGAAAAGCCTACACCATTGAACCAGTAAGAACTGTTAGAAATAGAGTGGTTACAACTGCTGCTCAATATCTATGTTTCTTAGTCCTGTCATGGCAATGGTTTAAAATATGTATAGTGATGTATCCAGTGTTACCTTCTTAGTGATGTTGTGGGTTAAGTGCAGGAAAGTGGATCAAGGCGGTTGAGGGATGCAATTGTGTTTGGGTTTCAAATGCAAAGACATCCTGGACGGGAGATTGATATTCCTGATTGGTACATGCCCACTCCGATATGTCCAGGCCTTGGCCCAGTCCCTCGGTCACATGACTCCAAGGGCATATTGCAGGATGCAGCTTCTAATGAGCTGTAAGTGTGTTCGGAGTCACATGGAGCACATTTGCCATCCTTCTTGTTCATGGTGTGGCACAGGTCAAGCATGACAATGATTGCTGATTTTGCAGAGGATTGGAGTTTGAGATTCTTGAGGGAAGTTTACATGGTCTCTCAGACACTGCAAGCTTCCTCCGTAGTCTGGCTAGACTTGATAACGAAGGAGACGTGCAGGCAAGTGATCGTGCAAGCAAACCACGAGAAAGAGAATGGTTGGCTGCTGCTGGCATTTTCCGCTGGGAGGTCTGTCTCTGTTTTTTGTGCTCTTTTGTCTGGAATTTGCTCACATCAGCCCCTTTGGCTTTTAGCTATGTCTTTCTGTCAGTGATCTGTGGGCAAGCTAGGCGTTAAATACCAAATTCCATCTAAATGCATAGTCAAGCACCCAGCGCTGAAAAGAATCTTGGGATGGATGACCTCCAACAATAATTTTAGCCATGTTTAAAGAGGAGGCACTACCTCCAGCATAGGAAGAGTCTCTCTGTCACACCAACTCTGTCTAGCATTGATTGTCGTTATCAATCAGAGTTTTGTCTATGGACCTGTAGAATGGAAAGGCAGAGACCCAAAATAACAGAAACTTGTATTTCAAACTGTAGAATGACCAAACAGCCCACATTGTCTTAGAGACAGAATCATGAGGCTCAAGGGAGGCACAATACACTGTTGTTTGAAGCCATGAGAAGCTACAAGCAGCACTACATGTTTCAAGAATGGAGTATTCAAGGCTAGTAGAAGGAAGGAACTGATAAACCCTTAGGTTTGCAGGATGATATATATGTCTCGAGGGCCCCTGGCCGGTTGGATGTCATGGGTGGAATTGCCGATTACTCTGGCAGCTTGGTGTTACAGGTCACTTCACTCTCCTCTTCTCTGGAGCAGTTCTCCTCTTTGAATGTGAAATTTTCATTGGTTTAGGATTGGGGGTTGTGTGACCCTGAACTTGAGAACCAATATTACAAGTTTTTGTCATCATCATGCCAATTATGCTTCAGAAATGCCCCTTACCCATGAGCAGCTGTACAGGTGGGCTTGGCTCCTGTTGAAACTAGGGAAGACAGCATTTTATGGGTCCTTGCATCATGAGATGTAGCTCATTACTTATGAGTCTCAGGGCCTCTGGAATGCAGCTGCCAATCAAAGAAGCATGCCATGTGGCGGTGCAGCGGAGCCCTCCAGGCAAGCAACGATTATGGAAGCATACCATGGCACGGCAACTGGCCACAGGCCAAGGTTTAACTCCTGTCGTCTGCATTGTATGCTCTCATCTGTTTACCCAAAACTCAATGGAAGTTACTGAACCATCAAAATAGTGAAATGACCTGGTCTCCTGCCTCCAATTCCCAACACTGGAATTAATTTCTGTATGGTTTCTCCTCTACATCCACAGGTCTCATTTGGTTCAGACTTGAGCAATCGTGCACCCACTTTTGACATGGACCTTGCTGACTTGTTTGACTCTGAGGGAGAACCTATTGCTTATGATGTCGCCAACAAGTACTTTGATCAAGATGCTTCACAAAAGTAGGTTCATTTCTTCCCTCCCAGTTAGCTGAATTATACCACTTTATCAGGATTCCTTGATTGGACATATACATGAATTTTGTTGCAAATGTTAGAAGGTATGACATGTGGGGACAGTGTTCAGATGCATAACAGATACAGACCTGAGTTTCCCATTAGTTGTCCTCATGGGCAAACATCTTGGGGAAGGTGGGCTGCATATGTGGCAGGAACTCTTTTGGTTCTAATGCGGGAGCTTGGTGTGCGCTTCCACGACAGCATAAGCATACTTGTACTTTGCAGTATCAAAACCCTGCTTTTTCTTGTGGTGTTAAAAGTGATCATCTGAACAAAATGACAGAACATTTGGAAGCACCTCCTTGAGAAAGTAGAAATCTGCACTTAGATTCTCAGAAGGACCATTGTCTTGACAGAAGAATCCATGTGAAAACAGATTTCTTCAGCAGTTCCAGAGGGAAAGGGAGTTTCGTCATCGGCAGCCCTTGAAGTAGCCACCATGACTGCCATTGCTGCTGCTCATGGTAAGTTCTCACAAAGGCTGCTAGACTGGGTAACAATTGAAAAGTAATGTTTTTTTCAGAATACCTGGATAGTAAGCAGAAGAATGGAGACATTTACCTTTTGAGTGCACATAGCGCCATGTGGCTGACAAATGTGTCACTTGCAGGTTTGACTATCTCACCTAGAGATCTCGCAATTCTCTGTCAAAAGGTGAGTCAATGAATCTGCAAACCTGGACAGTACATTGGAAAAGTTGGCAGCAATGTGAAATATTTACTCATAATTATTGCATTGTTGTCTGTCATGAACTGCCTTATTGTATTAGGTAGAAAACCATGTTGTCGGGGCTCCATGTGGGGTGATGGATCAAATGGCATCTGCTTGTGGAGAGGCTAACAAACTTCTTGCCATGGTGTGCCAGGTTGTGCTTTCTATTTGACTCCTCCTACCACATTTTCACCTTTCGCCCTGTACTTTGTAGCTATGAAACTTGAAACAGGATGATGAACATTGTCATGAACGCTCATTGGCTTCTGTATGCTAGACTGTAGATTTCTTCATAAATGTTTCACTGAGTAACATGCTCTTTTTGGAATTTTATGTGGTTAGCCTGCAGAAGTGAAGGAGCATGTGAACATTCCCCACCATGTACAGTTCTGGGGCATTGATTCTGGTATCCGTCACAGGTAAAAAACTCTTGCTTCCCCCTCGCTTCTTTTGGTCGTACTGTCTTTCAGGACATTGTGAAATTGCACAATTCCATCTTTGAGGTTTGGTTCTGAACAGATCACTTATTCTCCACGCAGTGTTGGAGGTGCTGATTATGGATCTGTGAGGGTGGGGACCTTTATGGGGCGGCGAATTATCCAAGGCACTGCTTCAAAGCTTGCCAACAGCTTTATGGAGGCAAGGGAGGAAGCTGATGATGTTGAGCTTGCATTATCAACCGAAGATGCTGAGGAGGAATACTTGTGCAACATACCACCACACCGGTACACTCCCCTGAACAGGCAGTCACTGTGTGCACCTCTCTCAATTAGAAGTGAAAAACTTGTAACTGTGTTGCTACATGCAGAAGTTTAAAATGTATTTGGCATGACAGTGCAGCATATTCCGATCAATAATTTTTTGAAAATACTCTGCAGCAATCTGTTCTAATTCTCTCACTTGTTCAAATCTACCATTTTGCCTCATCAGACTTGAGTCAGGGTATGAGGCAGTACTACCAACCAGTTTGAGTGGCGAAAGGTTTCTGGAGATGTTCAGCAGCCATAATGACCCCTTCACCAAAATCAAACCCGATAGAATATATGATGTCAAAGTTCCAGCAGCTCATCCAATCTATGAGAACTTCCGTGTCAAGGTATTGGATTCGAAGACTGAGAGAGTTTGTTGTTAGTGTACGGGGTACTATTATTATTAATTTATGAAGGCGGCTTCAGAATGGACTTCACTGCCTGTTCCTTATGTGCTAAGAAGGGGGTCTTTAGAAAAAAGACCTGGAATATTGTGGCTGTTGTGTGCAGGATGACATGCAGTCTTCTAACTTTGCCATTTTTGGCATATGGTGGTGTGCAGGCATTTGCTACATTGCTAACAGCAGTACACACGGACATGCAGCTTGAAGCATTGGGGGAGCTCATGTATCAGGTGAGTGCTTTTGCTTGCCTAAGTGCCCTCAATCTGCAATAAAGAACCTTGATGCACAGCTTATTAACATGTATGGTATGGATGGTGAAGAGTTAGAGACATGAAAGGACTGGACAGCAATCTTGATCTTGCTAGCTCTCTGTAACTGATCAGAAATGGGATCACAAACAGTAAGGTGACTGCTAACTATTACTGGAAGGAAAATATCGCCCCATTGCATATCAGCACTGTACTTTTGCAACAGTGCAAGTTTCCTTGCAGTCAGGCTGGAAACATGCAAATATCATCATGCTTATGTGTCTGAACTCTGGTAATAGATGGTTAATGATTGAAGAGGTTGGAGATGGGTGGCAGTCACATTACAGCTACTCAAAATGCAGGCTGGGCTCACATGGCACTGACCGTCTGGTATCTCTGGTTAAGCAAACAAGGAATCAAGCTTACACAAAAGGTACATCTCTCTTTGGTGCAAAAATAACTGGTGGTGGATCTGGAGGCACAGTGTGTGTGCTTGGACGCACAGGTGCAACAAGCCAAAACCAAATCCTCCAGGTAATGATGGCTCTAAAACATTTCAAGATCTGTCTTAGTGAGTGAGGTCATGAAACTCTTTCTTCTGTTGAATCTAGAATGCTATATGTTTCTTGTGAGCTCTGATTTTTCTCATCATTAGTTGTTCAAAATAAGCCTGGTTTTCAGGCTTTTACTGGACAGTTGCTGATTCACGATCTCATTCACACAATTGTGTATCTAACAGAAAGTTGCGAAACAATATGAGTTCAGCTGCATCTCTTTCAGCTTGATGAACTCCCTTCCTTGACTAAATGTGTTGCAGTCTCTGTCCTCATGTGTGGCCTAGCTCCACTTGGATATATTGGGTGGTAGAGACAAGAGAACATAATCTTGTGGTAATCCAATTGCTTGTCCTCTCTGCAGATTCAGCAGCAATACAAAAGTGCAACAGGACATCTTCCTTTCATTTTTGAAGGCTCCTCCATGGGGGCTGGCCAATTTGGATTCCTTCGCATTCGTCGCTGGTCTTCAAAAACCATGTCCTAAGGCATGCCCTCAACACAGACCACGGCTACAGCAAACAAGATAGGTGTTTCCAGCTCCTACATTACTTTTGACTTTCGTTTTTGGTTCTGGAAGGAGCATCGTCTCACATGACATACACTCATATAGAGCTGAGTAGTAACAACATTGATTCTTGGGATTTAAATTTGATCAGCAACTATTATCAGAAAGGGTTCTTAGGTGTTGCAAAACATGGTGCATCGCCAATGCTGTATGATTCTTATTTCTAAAGTACATCCTAAAATTTATGATGACAAGTGAGGCATATTGCTGGCATAATTAAAAACATGTCTTACATACTTGCCCCATCATAACCACACACTAGTGTTGTCTGGATGCTCCTGTCAATAGACAACAAACATGCTAATTTTGCCCTTGGTTTGAATACTCTAATATTGGTCACACCAAAAAAACGTTCCACAAACCTGTAATCTACAGGCATATTAACAGTCGGTGTGCTATAGCCAACTCTCCATTGCCTTCTGCATCATGATGATTTGACCAAACCCTGCAGAATATGCTCCACCTCTGATTGGTAAATGCTAATGTATACAAGCACAACTTTCTGACTTTCATTGCCAAAACTCCCAGCTTTTCTGCAGAGACTGGCCTACCACAATGTCTGCATCTCTCCACTCTCTTGGTTGTTTGCATATCTCAGTTGAGTTCACATACAACAAGAATCTTGAAACACAAACCATCTGAATGAAACTGCAGGATACACAAACAGTACAAATCATGCTCAAATCACTGGACCAGCTCCAGGTGAAACATTCATAAAACACAAAATATTGATTCAGATAATATCAGAAAGAGAAAGGGATGAACTGTCCCTAGAAAACACTTGCCTCATGATGAGAACATCATGTGTAATCTACTTGGTTTCTCCAGATTTCCTACAAGTGTGCTTGCTGTAGTAGGCTTTAGGCAAAGAGGAGTTCTCCATGAGGTTGTACAGGCTGTGAAAGTGTATGTATCCTCAGCACTACAGTGTTTTGGCTTTGACTGGTTGCTTCTTCCTCATCATCTGACGAATTGCTGAGTTTCTCATGCCCAAAAAGAATAAAAGAGCTCCAAAAAGTGACAAATTCTGCATACAGAATGATGTGCACATGTTATAGACAGATGATGCAACTTAGGAAGCCAATTCCATGAAACCAACCAGGTAATCTCCTTGAATGAGTTTTTTTTTCCATTATGTTATATTCTAACAGATTCAAGAAAACAAAAAGTGTTTCAATATGTATGCATCACTGTTTACCTTCAAGAAAGAGTTGAACTGATGGAGGTAATCAGGACTCGCAAGATCATAATTGTAAAAATCATGTATAATTGGTGTTACTGCAGCCAAGAATATGAGCTACACAGAAACACAATCACATCAGAACTTTATTCAGAGTCGCAATTTCTCTTCTGTTTTGATCTCCCTTTGCTGTTTACCCCTGTTACCTACCCTAACCTCTCTTCTTCAAAAGCCCTCTACTCAAAAGCTTTGAAGAACTAGTCTTGTTCCAACAAGTTTCTCTGGAGTGCATCCCATTTGTCAAAAGCTATCCATACATGTGAAGTTGTGTGAACAAAATGTGGTGTAAATACTGAAACTAGAAAAGACTGTTGCAGGAAAGTCTTTGTATGCATATTACTCACCAACAAATAGGCACCCAAGCTGCTGCCCAAGATGAACAGAAGACCACCTACACCTTCCAGCACTATGGCTGCCATCAACAAATGTTTTGTCTGCAATCAACATCTAACAAGTGCTCAGTAGAGCATTACTCTTCAAAACCTGCAAGAGTTGAAACTAGAGGGGCCAAAGCTCTTGCCTAAAACTGGCACTAGTTGAAACTAAGGGGATCAAAGCACTTGCACAAAACCTCACTAGTTGAAACTACAGGGGCAAAAGTTCTTGTGTAAAAGCCACACTAGTTGAAACTACAGAGGTCAAAGCTCTTGCACATCTTCGTAAGATCAGGTGGAAGATGCAAAAATAAGTTGTTGTTCTTAAGCCAAAATTAATCATATGTCACTCTCAAATACTCCCTTGCAATGAATTTCAAGCAAAGGGAAGAGGGGACTGAAGCTTGTGCCCACACACCTCGACATTTTGAGGTAGAGAAAAGTTGACATTGAACATCTCATTGACATTCTTTCTGAACAGCTCAAACTTCGGGTTCAGTGCATCCAAAGCAGCACCTCCATTTTGGCCGAAACCCTGGATTCTGAGGAATGAAACAACAAACACATGCAAGCACATGCAAAACAACAACCCTAACATAAGCAGAGGCATTCAGAAACAAATGCCTGCATAAAATAAGAGTGTGACCAGATGGACAGATAAACCAGCCTGCAGGTTCACAGACTCAACCCTGCTGGAGAATGCTTGATGGCCAAACAGCACATCCTACTAAATAAACATGTTCTTCTGCTTCTAAACACACACACACACACACACTCTCTCTCTCTCTCTCCCTCTCCCGCCTGCTTCTCTCGGTGACGCTTATTTGAGAGAGAGAGAGAGAGAGAGAGAGAGAGAGAGAGAGAGAGAGAGAGAGAGTCTTTTGCCAAGACTAATAACAAGCTCCGCACTTCGACCTAGCAAATGCAGAGGATCAAAAACACACACACCTTCACAAGGGGGCTAAAGCCGCGGCGATGAAAAACGACTCTCGGCAAGGCCACCACGCAGTTCGGCAGCAATATGACAGGAGGGAAATCACAATCAAGAAAATTTCCTAGACAAAATACAACAGACGCCAACAACAACAACAATAACTATAACACAGGCAATCAAAACCTCCGAGGAGACTGAGGCCAACAACAGTTACCAATAGAAGAAGAAGAAGCTTTTACCGATCGAAGAAGTTTTCACAAAAACAAAACAAGAAACAAGAAACAAACTCCGTCCGCTACGAAGAAAATGGAATGCTGGTTTTTGTGGTTTTTTTTTTCCCCCCAAACTTACTTCTGCCAAGCAGCGAGAATGAAGATGGCGGAGAAGGCCACACGGCCTATGAAGGACAGAAAGCCCATGCCACTAGCTCGCCTCGGCCTCCCCAGTGCAAGCAAACCTCCGAAATGCAAATGACAAACAGAAGAGAACCAGCAGAAGTGCATTCCTGTCTGTTTCCCTTCTTCTCTCTCGCTTGCAAGAGGAGAGCTCTTGAGAACAAGCTTCTTCTGTCAAGGGCCTGTTGAGAGAGCCCCTGACAAGGGCCTCTGTCAAGGGCCGCCCAAGACACAACTCAAGCATGTTGAACTTGAGGAGATTGAACCACAACATATCAACTCAATGATCCCTTTGAACCTTTCATTCTTTCCATCAATTGTCCCTATTGATTTTCTACAAACTAGCATTATGCTTCTTAACTCCTATGCAACAAAAATCACGGAGAAAACAAATAGAACACTAAACATCAACCTCGAACATTCATCCCAAAAAATGACATGTTGCACAAAGATTTCATAACAAACACAATTCAAAAACAAGGAAAAAAATGAAAGTGTTTGAAACAACATTTCCATTTGTAGATAGTCTTTTGCCATATTTGCTTCATCGTGGGTATGTAAAGATATCTACTTGTGAAAAGTTTGAATTTGATTTGTACAAAAACAAGGTTATTAAGATCCATATACAATATATGTGCATCTTGCATTAAACAAACTAATTGGATGCATTGGTAGTACATGAGGATATTACAATTGTAGTCCAAACATTTGTGGAAGTTCCATTAAAGCTTAAACGCATGATTCTGTGCAATACCCTCATTGTAAAAAAAACCCACTATTTCATAGTTAGAACTTTAAAATAACTTATATGCATGATGATAAGGGTATTGCATTTACACTTTTGTTATGCAATACCCTTGGGACAAGACAAAACATATTTCATCAATCGTATCCTTAAACTTAATAAACCTATAACAATATTGCATAGGCTCTGATCCTTTTTTGGTCCATGCAATACCCTAA
Organism: Sphagnum tenellum; assembly: GCA_963921925.1. Classification (NCBI taxonomy): domain Eukaryota; kingdom Viridiplantae; phylum Streptophyta; class Sphagnopsida; order Sphagnales; family Sphagnaceae; genus Sphagnum; species Sphagnum tenellum. The sequence continues at coordinate 6,623,876 of OY998142.1, forward strand.
CCCCTAAACTTAACCTTAAAACACCCAAGACCGCACTACACATCCCCAATAGGAATAGGGTAAATTAAATAAGGGTATAACATTGTTGAATTAGATAAAATGAAATAATTTTAATTGGCCTATGGATATTGCAAAACACCAAAATGATCCAAAGGATATGCATTACCCTAATGAGGGCATTAGGGTAATGTAAATTTGAATATAGTTATCTATGATATTTGTATTTTGTCCTTGGGGTATTGTATCACCTTGATGAAGGTAATGCATGTATGGACTAGGTTGGATATGATATTGTCAATGTGTCTATAAGATATTTATTGCATTTTTCAATTAGATTATATGAAATATAAACTAGGCATGAGAGTATTGCATAAGACCAAAATAATCTAGTAATTGCATTTTTGAATAAAATGAGGTGAAATATATTATTTTGGGCATCAATATTGTGTACCAACAAAATAATATAGTGCATTTGCATTACTTTGATGAGAATAATGCACGTGTGAATTGGGTTGGATATTATATTTTCAATGTCTCCATAGGATATTTGCACAAATGAAATAAATGAGATAAAATAGTTACAACTAATCCTACTTGGGTATTGCCAAACAATAAAATAATCTAATGCATTTGCATTATTTTGACGAGGGTAATGCATATGGGCATTAGGTTGGATATGTTATTGCCAATGTGTTCTTGGGGTATTGCATTGTTGAATTAGGTGAGATGAAAATAATTTAATACGATTGGCATTGCTTTGTAATAAATTTGTTATGTTCATACATTAATTTAATGAGGGTATTGAAAAAAAAAATTATGTGCAATATTATTATTTTCCTTTGCCTTGGCGATATTGCATTTCAATAAAATCATCCAGTGGGTGTGCATTACACTTATGAGGACAATGTGATGATTAATTAATTAATATATATATTTTACAAATTGTGCTAAAGGTATGGCACAAGTTCCAAATTTAATAATTGTGACAAAGTTCAACGAGGGTATTGCAAGAACGGTTACATCATTAGATTGATGTGGCTTGAATAAAGATATCGAATTCAATTGCAATACCTTCATATGGGATTTAATTGTTGAATTGTATAGGGCTATAGAAAAAAATTCTAGTTTAGTTGCAATACCTTTAGTTGGGACATAGTAACATTGTTTTCGATAGTCATAAAATTACAAGGTCTAATAGGGAGGTAGATAGGAAGGAGAACGAAACAACCTACCTTGTATATTGCAATACCTTCATTGACGTGCATCGCCATTGCTTGGTTCTCATGTGAGGGCGGATTCAGCTACCACCTTACCCTAGGCTCCTTATTTGGAGAATGCCCTAACCCTAGGGCTTTAGGGAATGCCCTAACCCTAGAGCTTTATCCTACACTTGACAGACTCCTGTTTTTTTCCATTGCAACTATCTCGTCTTGTACCTCTGCGCTCTCACTCAAATTTCCACTTCTCTCCTTTGCAATTCCAGTTGTCCTCCGGCTCTTCCACTCCGGAGACAACCCAATTGCATGTTGGCTTCTAAACCCTAGAGCTTTTGATTTGGGGTTTTCTTTTGTTGTGCCCGCTCCCCCCCCCCCCTCTCTTCCTTCTTTCCTTCCACGCAGTTCTGCAGTGCTCCCCGATCGCCAGAAAAAAACAGACAAAAATTAAAAACAATAGCCCAGCCTGAGGAGCGCTGACTGATTAACAGTGGCACTCTGGGAAGATGTTTTTGTTTGACTGGTTTTACAGCGTGCTTGCAACACTAGGGTTGTGGCAGAAGGAGGCCAAAATCTTGTTCCTTGGCTTGGACAATGCCGGCAAGACCACGTTGCTGCACATGCTCAAGGATGAGGTTGCTATTCTTTTCTGTGTCTTGGTTGGGACCTTAGCAAGGGTTTGTTGTGGTGGTGGTGGTGGAATTGAGGAAGATGGGGTTGTTGGTGTCTTTTTTCTTGTTTTGAGATCGGCTGTCTTTGTCGTCTGTGAGATTGTGGATGGTGGGTCATGGGAGCAACTTCTCTCTACATCATAACCTCCTTCTGATTGCATCTTTCTTTTGCTTGTTCTTGTTCCACTCTTGTGTGTATTTCAGAGGTTGGCACAGCATCAACCAACGCAGTATCCTACATCAGAAGAGCTGAGCATTGGCAATATAAAGTTCAAAGCGTTTGATTTGGGGGGCCATCAGATTGCCAGAAGAGTATGGAAGGACTACTATGCAAAGGTAAAAATCTCGTTGAGCCACAGAAGAAGAAGATGCTGCTGCATGTCCTCTCTCAGGAGTTGCTTAAGCTTTTTGTATATATATATATGTCAGAAAGAGGAAATCCATTTGAAGCAGCTGCTGCACCATGATGTTGTTGGAAATTATTTCTCTTGTACTTTGACAGCATGATTTGATTGACTGACAATGAATGTGGTGATGAAGAGGTGATTAGTATTATTATAATCCTTCTTGCATGTCACAATTCAGGAGAAAAAATAATTTGTTATAAGAATTGCCATTTGCAAATAGGCTGGCTGTTCATGAGAGGAGGTGAAGCAGAGAGAGAAGAAGAGTAGGGGAGTTGAATGATCAGGATACACTGGTGTTAGGGTTGAGGGCACAACTCTTCTTGTGTGTGGTCAAGGTCACCATGATAATGGGCAGTGGAACAGTGGAGTCTGATGTCATCAATGATGATGTGTGGGGTTAATTCCTTATCTATCTCAGAGCAGGTGGAGCCATGTTTGAGAACAGCTTTTTCATTTTATGTAAGTGTGCAACCAGTAATGGCACAATGACTTGTAAGAAGACTGATTTTGCAGGTGGATGGCATAGTGTATCTGGTGGATGCAGCTGACAAGGAAAGGTTTGCAGAGTCGAAGAAGGAGCTAGATGCGCTCTTGTCAGATGACTCGCTTGCACAAGTTCCATTCCTGATCCTGGGCAACAAGATTGACATTCCATATGCAGCTTCAGAAGATGAGCTACGCTACTCGCTAGGCCTGAGCAACTACACGACTGGCAAGGGGAAGGTGAATCTTGGTGAGACCAACATGCGGCCAATCGAGGTCTTCATGTGCAGTATAGTGCGAAAGATGGGCTATGGGGAAGGCTTCAAGTGGCTGTCTCAGTACATTAAGTAAACTCTATGAGTCGTGAGTTTGGTGAGGTGCATGAGGTTTTTGTTGGACTGGAGGTTTTCTTTTTTCATGTTGAGGCAGTTGCAGGATGGATATTGAGTGGACTCATGGCATGGTTTCTGCATTGGTGCAAGGTCCATATCTGGTTGCCACTGCAGCAATGAGTGGGCACTCAAATCATCACCTTTTTTTGTCTCTGCAGATTCTGGAAATCAGGTAGTAGTAGTACTACTTAGGAACTCAATTTGCAATTATATGTTTGTAAGATGACATTCATGTGCCCCAAATGCACTCTGGGTGTCCACTAGTAACAGACACCTTGTACCACCATTCTTGGGACTCAGCAATCTACAAAGCAGAATGAGAGCTCTTTTGAGGGTTTTTCGGTGTCTTGACATCATGTGTTTTCTAATCAATTGGGTTCTACTAATCCTGGTGCATTTTGGTATGTAAGAAGAACAGGGGTGGCCTTCTAGTCTTGGTTGTCTGGGTGTTGTCACAGATTTCAATTTGCAAGAAGGTGTCCACCAACAGGGCTTGTTGCTGTTACTGCTATGGACAACTTGCTTGGTTGAGTCTTCACCAACCTCTTTTTACTTTCTAAAGTACATTTTCTGGCTCATGATAGTCACACAAACTGTGGGTGTCTTTTGGGTTTACTACAGACAGATTTACTACTTATAGGAGTCGTTTTCTTTGCAAATGTGGTTTTGGTGTTCAGTTTGTTGGTCCCAAAATCTCCCTGTTCTCATTTTCCTTCTAAGCTTCCAGAGTGGCATTTAGCCTCAGGTAGATTTTACATCATCAATTTGTTTGGTTTTGTAGTTGGATCTTTGCTCAAAACAGTGTGCACACAGGCAGTTTGTGTCTTTGCAATTCCCAATAAATGCAAACATCATCATCAACAGGTTCCCAAATTTCCCGTAGAGTTTTGAGCTTGCCGAGTGCGATCAGCTTTGGGTAGTTTCATCATCAATTTGCTTAACTTTTTTAGTTCAATCTTTGTGCAAAATGCAGTGCATGCAAAGGTGGTTTCTTTCTTGCTATTGCTACCCAAAATGCAATCAACATCAACTTTTGCTCAGAAGTCAAAGCCTTCCATTTCTACGCGATGAGCTCCTTTCTCCAAGCCTGCATCTTCTCACTACTTCACATACACACTGTACCACTCCCTTGTCTACACGCAGAGGTAAAGGAAATTGAAGTGTAAAAGAAATGGAATGAGCTAGGACACTTCCGACCAATCCGAGTGTCTGTCAAGACAGCAAATCGTAAGCAGCCACTTGGATCACAGATTCGTAAAAAAAACCACAAGTACATCTGCACCGTCAAAATAGGTTTTTTTCTTTTCTCTGAAAAAAAGACAAGAACTTCATCTATACCGTCAAATGTTGTTTTCTTTTCTGTGAAAAAAAGACTCATAAACAATCTACACCGCCAAAAATGTTTTTTTTTTTTTTTTTTTCTTGAAAAAGGGACTCTTAAATAGGTAGATCGGCACCGTCAGCTGTTATAACCATGGTTTGTGGAAGTTTTAACCATCGTTAGTGAGCGCTTGACTCCTGGTTTCTTTAGGTCTTGGGTTTTAGGGTTTGAGGAAAGAAGACCTCTGAGCAAGCCGCGCGCGCTTTAGCGTTCAGTGTTTTGTTGTTTGCAGATCGGAGAATCGCAGCACACGAGCATGGCGGGGGAGGAGCAGCAGCATGATGACACTATGCCTGAGCTCAAGGAGAGCGTCGGTGGAGAGGTCTGTTGTTATTTTCTTGCTTGCCTTCGTCTTGCCAGTGTGAGTTTTGTATTTTGTGTTTTGAATGCAAGATCAACATGAAGGAACAGATATGACGCCCATTTTATCACGGAAGAACTTGTTCCCGAGCTCCGTTTGTATTGTTTCTGGGCATGATGATACCATGCCCGGGCTCAAGGAGAGTATTGGCGGAGAGGTCTATTGTTTTCTTGGTTGCCTTCGGTCTTGTCCGTGTCATTTCTTGTATTTCTTGTATATATATTTATAGTTTTGAATGCAAGAACATGAAGGAACAGCTGCGACGTCCATTTTTTTCACGAAATAATTTATATCTGAGCTCCATTTGTTTTGTTCCTGGGCATGATGACACCATGCCTGAGCTCGAGGAGAGCATCGTTGGTGATGTCTGTTGTTTCCTTGATTGCCTTCGGTCTTGTCCGTGTCATTGTTTTGTTTTGTTTTGTTTTTTGCTTTGAATGCAAGAAGAATGTGAAGGAACACGAATTTTGCTTGGCATTCCCTTGAGTGATTGAAGGACTGTCGTGAAGGAACCTGTTGCGAATCAACAATCCATACATTGGATTGCATCGACTGGCATTTCATTTTTAAAAATGCTTGTTAGTCGAATGACAGACAACAGAAGGCAGAATGTTGTTTTGTTTTGTTTTCTGTCTTTTTTTTTGTTGTGTCTTGTAGAGCTCTGTAGAGCTGTGTGTAACCCCTGTCATCTTCAAGGTATATGTTCCTCCATTCTCATCTTGGAGATTGGATAGAATGCCATATCTGAAATGCACAGGCTGCAGTTCCTTTGGTGCCATGGCAGATAAAAACAGCAGCCATGGCTGTGTGAAAATTTTCTGAACTAGCAGTTCATTGTGTAGATTGGCACCTTTGATCCAACAAAGAAGAAGAAAAAGAAGAAAGTGCGAATGCAAGAGGATGAAGAGGTGGAGCCTGTTGAGAAGCTGGCACAGAGGGTGGAGACCTTGACAGGTATGGTGGGCCCATCACAGGCTTGCAGACTTGGTGCTGTGATGACACACTTTTGTCATCTTTTCACTCTTGATATCTTTTATCACTTGCAGTTGCTGACGGTGTGGATTCCACTTTTGCGGGGTTGAAAAAGAAGAAGAAGAAGAAGCCTGTAAGTGTTAGTTTTTCTCTTTGTTTCTTCCTCTATTTCAGAATGCATAAATGCACCAAAATCCTATGCATCCTCTTATGAAAGGTTAATTGTAATAATTGGCATCCATGGTCTCTTGTTAGGTTGTTGCTTCTGTGTTCTTAGTGCTTCTGCATGCAAAAGAGCTTATGACTGGGAGCAGCTTTCTTAAGAATTGAACCACACTGTGAAAGTTCCCTGGTTTTTGCACATTTGTTCTGGCACAGTGATACTAGTACTGGCTATTTGTAGGTTGAAGGTGAGGTTGCAGACGAAGAAGAAGCGAATGGTGGTGTTGCAGAAGAACCAAATGGTAAACAGTGTGCCCACGACATGTTTAAATTCAATGTGTTGTTGGCAGAAGGCAATCATAGTTGTGAGGGGACATTGTAATCTCTGGGATTAACACTACATGAAGCTTAGGGAGAAATCTTTACTGCAGTGATGCGAACAAAATTGTCTCTTTTATGTGTGCATCATTCCAAAAAGGCTTTGCAGTCATGTCTTATTAAGCATGAACTCCAGCTAGTCTTTTCTCTTTCAACTGTGAATGACAAGGAGATGTCACTTTAAGAATAAATAGAAGAGCATCAGCCAAATAAGTGTCCAAGAGTATCTTGAAATTTGTGATTGTGTGTTTTTCTTTTGTAGGTGTTGAACTGGATGCAGAGGAGGATGAGGATGATGAGGAAGCAGAAGAAATTGTCTTAGAAGCACGGTTCCCATGGGAGGGTTCAGACAGAGACTACCAGTATGAAGAGGTAGGTTCTAGGAATATCAATGCTCTTACATTCTTGTCTATACCTTTTACTCTTGAGATTGAGTTACAATTGCCATGACATTATTTGACATGGCCATTTCTTGATATGGACTCTATTGTAGTTTATGGAAAGAAAAATACATTGTAGAAGTTTGCATTGTATATTGCACATTCTAGTAACAGGCTGGGGTGGGTCCAGCTTTTAGGACGTGTGTTCAACATCCTAAGAGAGAACAACCCAGAGTTGGCAGGAGAGAAGAGGCGTACAATCATGCGGCCACCTCAGGTTCTCCGAGAGGGTACCAAGAAGACTGTCTTTGTGAATTTTATGGACCTATGCAAAACGTAGGGTTCCCCTGGTCTGTTTCCATTAACTTTGCTGATTTTGAGTTTTTTTCTTTGTTGTCATGCATCAAGCATACAACATTGCATCTTTCTTTGTCTGAGGTAGGTGCCCAGAAGACACTCATGTGTGGAGAAGTTGACAAGGGTTCAGCAGCAATTGTTACAGATGATGATGGTTGACCAGAAAGGTGAATTGTGCTTATTATGGGATGGGGTGGTTGCACAGCATGCATCGTCAACCAGAACATGTTATGGCCTTTCTGCTGGCAGAGCTGGGCACAAGTGGATCACTTGATGGGCAGCAGCGTCTCGTAGTCAAGGGTCGGTTTGCTCCCAAGGTTTTTGAGGGTATCCTACGACATTATGTCAGTAAGTTTCCTGCAACTCCCTCACCAATGCCATATCTGCCTTGTGCAGTCCATTGCTGTTATTACCCTCTAATGTTTTTGTTTTTTTTCTGGTATTTGCTATTGCCTTCTCACTAGGCTCTCATGGATGTGTGTCTGCCATAGAACTAAAAAGGTGCTAGTCTCATGGGACACTGGTGATTTGTATGACTGCAGATGAGTATGTGATGTGCAATGGGTGCAAAAGTCCTGACACCATCTTATCCAAGGAAAACCGCTTGTTTTTCCTTCGCTGTGAGCAGGTATTTGTTTAATCTAACGCATTCCATGCGATTGGTGGCACCCATACCATAGCATGTGTTACTGGTGTGGTTCTGGTCATGCTTTGCATGTGATTAGTTGATTTATTTATGGACTTATCTTTTGAGGAATGCAGATGTTACAGGAAGAGATGGGTGATTTAGAGATTTACTATGTAGCTGGCTGGGGTTGGCCACTGTGTGTTCTTATTCTCTGCTAACTTCTGTTTGCTGTGGGAGAATGTGGGAGAGTGAAAGAGGCTGTTAGGATAGTCTTATTTACTTCGCATTGTATCCCTTCCTTCTGGCTGGCAATTTCATCCAATGTTTTCATTGTCATATTGTTATTGGGGCTGCAGTGTGGATGTTCACGATCAGTTGCACCCATCAAGGCAGGATTTGTGGCAAGGGTTGGCCGTCGCAAGACTACCACTTAGGTATTGCCACACAATTTTCTAGTTTGAACATATTTTGGAGTCTTTTCAGATTACTTTGATAGCAATGTCCAAATGATTCCAAATCTACTTAGGGTATGGTTCTGTTGGATCACATGCTTCCTGACGCAAGGGGTTAGTAAATCCCTGCACAAGATTCTAGGGTGCGGTGGGGCCTTCCTTGAACAAAGGAGAAAGTATCCTCCTTAAATCATTGTGACTTTTTAACTGTGGGGTTCACAATTCTGTGAATTAGATTGACCAAAAGGTTGTTGGACCTGCCCTTTTTTGCTTGGAGTGCAATGTTGAAGGTGTAAGGCATCTTTCTGTGGCAACACTTCAAATTGCATGAATGTAAGAGTGCCAGGGTTGATGAACTTTTAGTAAGTATCTTGTAGGTAGCTATTGTGGTGGTCATGACTATTGCAACAAAGGGGGCGCAATCATGAATTGCTGTGAAATCAACAGCAATGGTGCTGATCACCTCCAGAGCTATTCTCAGTGACATTCATATATCTGAAAAATAGATTTATAGTCATTCTTCTACAATGGACAATTTATGCTTATATGAAATAAGTTTTTTTCCATGCTATTTGCAAACACATAGATTAGCTTAAGAGAAACCATTGGTCGTCTCTTAAAACTATTCTTGATTCAAGTGTAGATGATGGAGAATCGGAAATGTATCTCTGATTTTGCAGAGCCCTTTGGAATGTGTCACCCGGGCTCTTGTTACCCTCTCTGCCTTTTCGAGTTTGGAATCGCCATCGAGTTGGAATATTCTGCAATTTAAATTGCCCGGAAAATAGACAGAAAGCGCAAGTGCGAGAGATTTATGCGGTGTGAGAGGTTGCCAAACGCTTCTTTAAAAGCGTGTTTTTTTTTAAGTAGCCAAATTGGTGATCATCTCTATAGGAGGAATTGGCCAAAATTGGCTATAGATCAGATATGAAAGTAAATTCTTTAAATATTCATTTTATATTTTGTCGACCTGTGGGATGCTGTTGAAGAACTCTGGCGATTAAATTTTGTTTTTTCCAAAAATCTGTGAATTAGGGTCTCTATTTTTCACAGAAATCCTTTGTAGCTGTTAAATTTTTATTTTTTTTCATGCCAAGAAAATGCCAAAAATTCACCCAAAAATTAACACAGAATCCCCACTGAATATACGAAGGGAAAAATTCCGGCAAGTGTTTTATCAGTAGTGCCCTCGATGCAGTAAAGAGCTGGTCAGAATTGAAAGAAAAGAAAGCGGGCATTTTAAAAAAGAGACCAGAAGGAGTAGGCCAATTTCTTTGACGAAAAATAGAGGGATTTCGTCAAGAAAAATACTTTCTTATGTTAGAAAGGGCAAAAAAAATTGTTTTCTGGGAGTCGGAAAAAAAAAAACTCCCAGAGAGGAAAAGAAAAGGAAAAAGAAGAAATGCAAAAGAAACTGCGAAAAGAAAATTTGCCTATTGTTTTGGCTTCTGCTGACCGTGGCTCATCGTGGCAGCCACCGATTGGTCGAACCCTTGAGCTAGGGCTTCGTAGGAGCGTGACTTCCCTGCTTCCTCACGCGGGCGTACTGCGAACGCAGGGACGAGTTTTTTGCGCGCTTGTTACGTTGTTCCATCCAGAGTATCGATTTTCTTGACCTTTTTCCCTCCATCTTTCTTGCCTACTTCGCACGTACCTTGTTTCTTGCAAATCAACGGATTTTTGGGACTCATCTATTGTTTAGTTTTCTTGGGTTGGTTGGCTTCGCCTGGAGAGAGAGAGAGAGATTTGTCAAGAGCGAGAGAGATCTTGTGTGCGGGAAAAAAACAGGAAGGTGAATTCTTTGTGAGCTCCTCGTGTATCGTAGGTAAAGCATATGCACCCGAAGTTTTTTAAAAAATTCTTTCTGTTTTTAAAAAAAAAATCAAAATTAAGATAACCTCTTGATGAATCTGTGATATGTTTGCGAAGCTTTTTATGGGATGATCTGTCGGGTGCGTCCTTTTTGTGCACCCTATGAATGTGGTTTCTGGATTGTTTTGTTTTGTTTTTTTTTTCCCGCAGTGGAATTTGGCCTCTAGATGAATTGACGGTGTGGATTGGGGTACCAACAGATGAAGATTTTTGCATGCAGAGGCAGTCTTTGTTGTTTTCGGGAGACGGTCCTTTTTTTGTGGAGAGAAGTAGGGTTCCTTAAAAAATTAAAAAAATTTGTTTGGTGAAGTTTGGTGTTTACGAGTTTTGAAGGAACCCTGAAGAGTTAGTTTGTGAATTGTGGAGTTGTTACAGTATTTTCTGGTTTTTGTTATTGCCTAGAATCACAGGTAGAAGGCTTTTTTCTCTGGTGGGATGTTAAGCAAACCGGGTTGAACCTATGCCATATAGGGTAAAGAAATTGACATCAAAGAGGCGGCAATTTTGGAAATGAAGTACTGCAGAGTACTTTAGAGGATTTCTTCTTTGCTATTTGTTGCTGAAAAGAAGGTTAGATTATTGGTTTCTGATGTCTGATATGATGTTTTACCCATGAAGAGCTTATCTTCTTGTGTTAAGAACGATAGTGGAACAGAATGAAAATGGATCATTCATATTTTCTTTTCTGCATTAGGTTTTCAAGTTTGCAGATAAGGAGTGCAGATCTTCCTGGAATGTTTGTAGGTTTCAATTTTCTGCACTTGCTTTCAGAAATGAGTGCTAGGATTGCACTCAATATGGGAGGGCGTGCCAGTGATATCATTGTTTGATTCCCCACTACTGCAGAGATTGTGACAGAAACTCAGTTCGTGGATTTCTGTAATACTTGTGTAGTCATGTGATCAAGTAGATCATATTTATTCATTGATGCCCACTGTCAGGAACCAATGATTTTAGTGGGGTGATGTAGCTTGTCCCTGGTGTACATGATAGAGTTGAAAGTCCAGTTCCGAGTCAGAATCTTAATACTGTAATCTGTGCTATTTATGTGCAATATCTATTTGTTGCTTGAAATATGGACAACATGTCTAGATATGCATATTTGCTGCGACACTTTCTGGATATTGGACTGAATTTGAAAAAGAATTCTGGGTGTGGGATTTTAGATAGTTTCTAGTTTAGGGAATTACCTGGAATGAGGACCTGCTTTTTTGTGGTGCTTGTGGCATCAGGGCCAGGACTATAAGGAGCTGTGCTGTGTTGAGAGAAGGAGAGAAGGATGTGGGCAGCGTCGTGCCTGGCATCTTGCTGTGCATCATGTGCGTGTGAGGCGTGCAAGGGGGTGGCTGGTGGCATTTCACGCCGCTCTGCTCGACTTGCATATTGTGGCCTCTTTGCCTTGTCTCTTATAGTCTCATGGATTTTACGTGATTTTGCTGGACCACTTCTTGCCAAAATTCCATGTAAGTTTTTCTTGTTTCATTGTGGAGTTTCCCTAGCATCTTCCAGTGTTTCAGTCTTTTTTTTCTGTTTGTAAATTCAAGTCAATAGCAAGTGACTTCTTATCTGTAGTATAATACAATCTCTATCTGTTGCTTTTCCTCTGGGTCCTGCAAGTGGTGTCAGAGTTAGGTAGACTGACTGTGCTATGGTATTGCAAAGAGATATCCATAACACCCCCATGCACACAGAACCAGTGTCTGTGTTATGTAGTAACTGATCGAAGCATTAAACTGATAGTGCAAGTTTTTGGGATTCATGGCCACCTTGCAAGTGATTGTGGGTTCAATTCTCCACTAAGCCTTGCTAGAGGTTACCTACAGTAGTGAATCTAGCTGTAGTAGGGGTCACAATGTCAATTTGATCACCAAAATGAAAGGTGGGTACCTAGTGATTAAAACTGGGGGGAAGATTGGGCACTGGCATTAACCCTGTTATGGTGGTTAGAAAGTGTCAGCCTCCAGAGGGAAGCAATAATAAGCCTTTAGGATTATTCTTCATCTCCAGTTTCATGTTGATACTGTAACATGATCTCTTCCATTTACAGTTTAAAGTTGTGAGTGATGAGGTTCTGGTTACTGGTTATGCCAGGGATCAACACTTTCACAGAGACACCTAGCATGGAATGGTTTGCAACACAAGCAGTACTGCGTGTAAGCCTGGGCAACTGTTTGTTCTTTTTGGCATTTGCTCTCATCATGATTGGTGTCAAGGACCAACGGGACTATCGAGACTCATGGCATCATGGTGGCTGGATGGCAAAGCTCATCATTTGGTGCATCACCGTCATCCTCATGTTCTTCGTACCCAATGGCGTTGCCAATGCTTATGGTTTGAAACCAATCCATTCTGTTACTCTTTATGACTGCATTGTTTGAAAGATCAAGAAGCAGAATATGGGATGACAGAAGTCAAGATCTGTTTCCCCAGTGTGCTTTGTGCATTTCAGAAATTTCATTCAACTTGGTTTTGAGGGTATTGGTAGGGCAAGCACCATGCAATGCCAGTGCTTAACTATTAATGGTTGTGTGCAGGTGCTGTGTCAAGGTTTGGATCAGGCTTATTTCTACTGGTGCAAGTTATCATCCTTCTTGACTTCACACACAACTGGAATGCTGCATGGGTTGCCAAAGATGAACAATTCTGGTTATCCTTCAAAACATACTTATCACCTATGTTTCAATGCAATGTTGAGGCTAGTGCGGATTCAGTGGTCATGCTGACAAGTTCCCTCTACTTCCTCAGATGTTATGTTCAGTATAAGTGTATGCCTACTTAGCAGTTCTGCATGTACAAGATATCATCTTTACCAGAGGTCTCATGATAACAGTATGGATACAGTCTGATGAGGTGCTGAGATGTTTGCAGAGTTCCTTTAGGTAATGGATGAATTTGGTGATTCTGCAGGTACATAGCACTGCTTGTGGTGTCAGTTGTGTGCTATCTTGTAAGCTTTGCATTCTCAGGGCTGCTTTTCCACTGGTTCACTCCCTCAGGCGCAGATTGTCAGCTCAACACATTCTTCATTGTTTTCACCCTCATCCTTGCTGTATCTTTTGCGATCATCTCCCTCCATCCCCAGGTGGGTAGGCATATCTTCCACATCTGATGCTGAATGCCTATGTACTTTGCAGGAGTTGTCAACCTACTTTCTCATGCTTTATTTTGGATTGGGCTCCACTGTGTTTATGATTTTGTTTCAGAACAACACGGTATGGTATGTACTTGAATTCTGCTTTATGAAGCAGTCAATTCAAGCACTGCTTAGGTTTGAACTTGAGTGTGTGGATTCAAGTGTGCATTGACAGTCCCTCACAATTGTTGCAGCAGCTCTTTCAAGCAGCTAATTACCACATGGGATGGGGAAATGGGGAACAGGTGAATGGGAGTCTTTTGCCTGCTGCAGTTTTAGCTGTCTACAGTACCTATTTATGCTACAGTGCTCTGTCAAGTGAGCCTCGGGACTATGAGTGCAATGGCCTCCACAAACACATTGGGGCTGTGTCAACCGGAACATTAGTGTTGGGCATGGGCACAACACTGCTTTCTGTTGTCTACTCTGCTGTCCGTGCAGGCTCTTCTACTACTTTCCTCTCCCCCCCATCCTCCCCTAGAGAAGGTGCCATCCTTCTTCATGAACTCTAGGTTGTTTATAGAACACTGTGTAATCCCTCTCGGCATGTTACCATGTAAAAGCTCCAGAGTTTGCCCTGGAGTAGCTAACGCCTTTATCTTGTATGGAAAGCATGATAGGGTCTGATTATCATGTGTTGTCTCTGGTCAGGATCATCTCGGAAGCCTCTATTGACAAAGGAGGATGTGGAGGAGGGTAATGAACTGGAAGATGACGATGAGCCAATTCGGCGAGGAGGCAAACGTAGCAGCGAGCCCCGTCCTGTTACCTATGTGTACAGCTTTTTCCATTTGATATTTGCCCTTGCCAGCATGTATTCTGCCATGCTCCTTACAGGCTGGGGAAATGCAAACGTGGAAGAGAAGGATATTATTGATGTTGGCTGGCCATCTGTGTGGGTTCGTATGTGCACACAGTGGATAACTGCTGCACTTTACGTTTGGTCTCTTGTTGCCCCGAATATCTTCCCCGATCGTGATTTCTCTTGAACTACAGATGGTCAAAGGCAACACTGAAAGAGTGCTGTGGAGATCATGAGTTATATGCTCTGTGGATTTCTGTGAAGTCACAGACTATTACATAAGTAGCCACATGTTCTGTCAGGAGCTGATGAGGTCAGTGGGTAGTAATGGCAGCTAGGTAGCCAATGCTGTTCATGGTGAATAAGAAAAGTGACAGTCTGATGTACATTGTGAGTTCAGCAAGCTTAAGAGTGCACACACTTGTGCCTTGTTTGCTGAAATCAACTCAAATCTCTGAACTTTAACTTGGTCACCCACTGCTTCTGTAGATTTTCTCACCCAGATGATCTTGCAGATCCCTCTTGTAGTTCTTGAATATACTTCATTCTGTGTATGAACAGTTAGCAGCAATCAAAACATGTGTTGAATTATGCATTTTTCTGGTCTTAAAGGGGCGAAGTATTTGTACTGTCCACAAGTTGAAAATTACTATTGTGGCTTGTGTTGCCTTCACAAGACTGCTTGAAACTGAAAATTACTTCTCAATCTTAAGTGAACTGTTCTAGAAGTAAAGGCTGAATACCACAACCCTCACATGCTGCAATTCCACTATTGTGCCTTTTGTTATTTCGTTTCAAGTGATGATGTCTGTTAGTGGCTGTATACCACTATTCCACTAGTGTGTTTTTGTAACATGTTTTCAAGACATGTTTGTGGTTGTACACAACAATCTCACAGGTACATATTTTCAAAAGATGTTTATGTTTCAGGTCCCTGGCAAGAATGTTAAATGGAAAGCTTTGATTATTTTGCAAAACAAATTGAATTTCATCCTCTTCCAACATCTGCAGACTACAGCTTTTTCTTTCATCAAAGTGCACCAACAGAGTTCCTGATTCAAACATGAACATCTTTACACACAGTCCAAGTTCTTCCCACAGGCATTTGCCAGGAGCAGCAGATCAAGGAGAACAGAAAACTTCAATCAACGAACAGATGGCTTACAACCCAAAGCTGAAAGATGAAACAGAAACCAGCCAACAAGAGTCCAAAGACTCTTACCACATGCAAACAGGGTGGCTTCTCTTTGGTGCATACACTATAGCACATTCTGATATGCGAGGTGTTCAACGCTTTTGCCATTTCAGAGCACATGTTCCAAGATGCTGCAGTTACACAAATAGATCATCATAGAACTGTGAAAGGCACTACCTCACTGCTGGATGATACAGTGAGGTACTGAACACCTGCAGGCCATACGCATTTCTCCAATGTAAGTCTTGCAATTTTGTCCTACACTCTTTGTGTGCAGAAATTGTGAACCATTGTGACATGAATAAGAAAGGAGAGGGTGGTTTTGGTTGCTAAGAATTTTGACATACTGCAAGGGTCACAGAAAGACTTCCAGTGTAAAAACAAGGCTGATGATGAGCCATGAGAAATTTTTATGTTGACCAGTTCTGGCTCTCTAACAAGAATCTGCCCATGCTCACCTCTTCTTCCATGTACTCTCTCTCCTTGAAAATATACTCATCCCATTTAGGTTTCATCACTGACCTGCATTTCAAGAGCAGAGGTCAGATTCCTGAGGATTCCAATGGAGTAGAATATGACCACAGGGACTTCAACCCAACAAATGGGATCAGAATGAAGAGGGACATTCCTTCTGATTTAGCCCTCTCAGCGTATTTCTGCCCTTGTCCAATTCAAGAGAAATATACAGGTAGAGTCCCATATGTTCTATATATGGAAGCACCAAAGTGAATTGATCAAGATGTTGTAGTGACCCTTTGTCATCAAGGAACTGCTTAGCAAGGAAAATGATGAGATGAGAGACTTGCCTTCAATTGTTGCCATACTGAGTTGATTTCCACCCGAGAGGACCCCCTGTCCAAGAAGCAAGAAAATGGTGTAAAATCAGCCCACATTTCCAGCCTCCTTTCAAAAAAGGAATTACTGCATTCACAAGCTCTACACTCACAGCTTGTCCTGTTCGATGCTTGAAGTGCCTTACAGCTTCAATGTCTTCTGCTTCATGGGCTTGTGAACTTTGAAAGTCTGAGATTGGATCTTGTCTGCTTTATCCAAGCCTGTAGAATGCTGCCACACCCGGCATCCAATCTTCAGTTTTGTGGGCACTTGACACACACTTCCTGCTATGCAAGGATTCTCAAAACATGATAGACTTTTTTCACCTGCCCTATGTGATTGAAAGCCTTGATGATCCAGATTGCCAGAGTACACTGGAGGTTGCCCTGTTGTTCCTTCTAGTTGTTGAATTTGCAAGGACCCGTGCTTCAAATCTGGTGGACAGCCCAGTACTTCAGATGATTTTGACAAACTCTTTCCAGCACATACCTTACTGATTGGACCTATGAGCTCAGATTTCTTTGAGCTACTTAATGGTGAGTCCTCCCGAGAGTCTGCTATGGAATCATACTGAAGATGCTCCTTGGAGTCCTCAAGGATAGTCTCTTGCAGCTTTGCCAGTCTGAAATTGAGTTCCACAGGGCACCCAAGCGCCACTTGAAAAGCATGGCATGTGCCACTCTGTAACCTTTCTGCCCTTGCTTTGTGCTCTGGATGCTGGAACTCCACATGAGCAACCGCATATGTATTGTCTGAAGCATAAAACAAATAGCATGCCACAAACAAGGATTAAGACTGCATTTAAAAATATGAATAATCTGAGTATTGCATGCACTTCCGTTGGGTGAAAACTGAAGATTGAGACAGTTTCAGACATATTGCATGTTGAAACAGGTTCACTTATCTAGCTGCAGGTCTTGTTCTTACTCAGACATGCTGCATTCATAATCAGTATGTGAAATACAAAGAAGTTTGCACACATCGTTCAAGAGAACATGAAGAGCTGACACCTGTCTTCACAATCTGGCCAGAACAAACGAGGAGGAATGTTGTTCAAGAGAACATGAAGAGCTGACACCTTCTCTTCACAATCTGGCCAGAACAAATGAGGAGGAGAAGAAAAGTACAGAACATACCATTTGCCACAGATAGAGAAACCAATGATCCTTCAGCCTGCATGAGCTGCCTCAACACATCAGACCGATAACTATGCAGGACCTTTGTCCACAAATCTTTCAGTTCTCCATGACCAAGCAGGTGAAAGTCACAGGATTTTGCAAGCACTTGGTGGCCATCATAGAGCAAGTTGGAACTAGATTGCAGAACCTCCTCTGATGAACTGTTTCTGGCTTTTAGTAAGGGCGAATGGGCAGGGTGAACTTTGGCCTCTGATTGAGCTATGACTGATTGAACACACCTCCTACCTTCTGAAGGCGTCAAGGACTGCAGTCTCTCTTCTTCATTTTGATAATAAGCCATATGTGACATCTGCGGTTGCAATTGAGGGTGTCTATAGTGAGCCTGATGTCGGTGCACCTCTATGTCTCTGAAATTTGCCAGCCTTGGAGTATAGGGCTCTCTAGGAATCACAGTTTCCAAGGTCTCAAATGCAATGGGACTTGGTGCCATACTGGTATCAACAGAGGAAGGAACATAGGATCGATCTGGGGCAAACTGCAACAGTGCAGCAGTTAGCCATGTAGGTCGGTCATGCGATACACGTAACTGCTTCTCAGATTCTAATAGAATCTTCAATGCTTGACGCAGTTGATGTTGCTCTTCCCTGCTTGCTGATAAGAGTTAGCAGCATACCCAATGTCAGCTAGAGAATCCAAATGACATTATCAAGCATGTCAGAAGTGTTCAAGGTGTTGTTCTTTTTTGTCTTTGGTTTGCTATGATCAAAATTGGGGCCATTCAGCAACAAGGATAGACTTTTGCTAGATGTATTAATGATTAACTGTGCTAATAAATGCAGTTGGACAAAGAAAATTGCACATTAAATGTATCACCTACAGAGATCACGTCTGAAGAAACCACCCTTAGAACGCATCTCGCGGTGTATGTCAAAGCTTCCACCCAGAATATTGGTGATGAGAGATGCTAGCTGTGCAACCAATGACAACGCATCCACCCCAAGGTCCAAAAGCTCTCGTGTGCATCTCACCGTGTTTACAGCATCTGCTGACAGTGCTAAATCCAGCAGATCCAGTAGCATGTCATCAGGAATGAGTCCCACCTGAAAACAAATACAATGAATGCCCTCAAACCAACAAAATGGAAAAAATGTCCCTCATCATATACCCATGCAATTGCAAGGAAATCTTTACAACAACAATTTGAAGGTAACAACAATGAGTAAGTGCAGCCATAACCTTATGAGAGTGGCTCACAAAGTGTCAGGCCATCACTTTCATCACGAATTGCAGTGACAAGCTGCCATGACCACCCACTGACTTCATCTGCTCCCAACAGTGCGTGTAGAGATACATGATATGTATCTCAGGCAAAAGATTTATACAAAGCCCATGTCCTGAGTTTCTGTCCCACATTCCCAACAGGAAGCATCCATCGTAATGTTGGCTAGCATTCAAGAGACCAAATGCCACACATCATCATGCTAAAACTTACCTGAACCCTGTTCTCAAGTCCATGTGGGGAGGAGAGGCAGACCAACTTACAAGCTCCTGAACAATGGCCAAGGAGACTTTGTTGTCCAGAAGACTGAGTTGATCTAGAGTGCCTTCTGCATCTCGCAAGGATCCATCAGCTCTTGATGCAATCAATGACAAAGCTGCCACATCCACCTCAAGATTCTCCTTTGCAGCTAACATCTGCAACCGGCTCATTATCTCTGCATCTTTCACTTTTCCAAAAAGAAACTTCTGGCACCTGCATATCATGAGCAATTTGTGTAAACACACACACAACCAGAAGCAAAAAGATGCAACAGAAATCATGACCCATTTGTAAACACAAACAAACAGAAGCAAAACATACCAAAGAATTCCTGACACATCTGTAAACACAAACAACCAAAAGAAAAAACATGCAATCTAATTCATGGCACATTTGTACCATCTTGGTGACTTGGCTGTGAGTGATTGAATGGGTGCTACAATTTCCCATGGCAAGTGATGACCTGACAATATTACCTGGAAGTGGCTGTAAGAGGGAGACGTTCAGGATTAGTGGTAATGAGAATGAGAACAATATCTGGTGGTGGGTCCTCCAAAAACTTGAGGAATGTCCTCCACATCTCGGGAGTGAGAAAATCACATCCCTCGACAATGAAGACTTGGTAACGGGAGTGGGAGGGGAATGGGGAGGAGCTCATACTGCTCAACAAGGCTCTCATGTGCTCAATCTCTAGCTCATTTGCCGCATTGACTTCCCTTACATGGAAACTCATGTTGAGAGCAAAAGATGCTGTGCATTCCTTGCAAAGTCCACAGGGGCGACGATGTGGTTCTGTTGCTAAACATACAAGAGCTGCTGCAAATACCCTTGCAGCACTCGTCTTTCCTGTTCCTCGAGGTCCACTGAAGAGATACACAGGTGCAACTCTCCCCTTTGTGATTGCACTCACAAGAGATCTCACCACAAGGGTTTGTCCCACCAGATCCTTGAAGGATTTTGGTCTGTACTTGTGACACAATCTTTGATGCTGCAGCCCTTGTTCTTGTTCTTGTGCTTTTTGTGCTTCTTCTTCTTCCTTTTCTGCAAGAAATCCTTGAGGAGGACCTCCTTCTCTGTCATCTGAAAGTTTCCTTTGAGAGGAGATAGCCACTGCAGCCGCCGACCTCCTCCTGCTTGGTCTTTCTCCTGCTCTTCTTCGAGATCTCGCCATCTCCTGCAGGTTCTTGTCTCGATCTGCTACTCCTTGTTGAAGAACTCCACCTAAGTAAGAATGCAGCGGTCTGGGAGGAGAAGGGGACTTCTTCTTCTTCTTCTTCTTCTTCTCTGTTGTGTTGTTGGAAGCAGGTGCTGCCTCCTCTTCCTCAGCGCAGCTTCGTGATCCGTTTCTTCTTGCTCCTCGTTGTTGAGGCTGCTGCTGCAGCTTCGTGTTTTCCTTCTTGTTGATTCTCTTCTTCTTCTTTCCCACAGGAAACACACATGATGCGAAGAAGCAGCCCCTGCTGCGCAGAAAGGCGAAGAAGAGTCTCTTGTTCTTCGTCTTGGCTTTGTACTTGCGAAGAAGACGTGACCAGTAGCAACGCAGCGACAGCAGCAACCCGCCGCGACGTCGTGGTTGTTGTTTCCGTGGGAGACGACTGGAAACCTCCGGCTCCTCGTCGTCAACGTTCTTGGTGAGCGCAATGCGAGCTTCTTCACCGTAACAATCGCCGCCGCCTGATGACGATTTTTGGCTCTTGCTCCGTCGTCGAACATGCGAGGAGGAGCACACTCTCCTCAGATTCAATCCATTCTGCCGCGTCGTCTTCTTCTTCTTCTTCACGGGATCTCCTCTTCTTCCAAAGGGAGACGCAGAGTTGGACATCCGTGAAGATGCTTCTTCTTCTTCTTCAACCGATTCTTCTTGCACAACAGAAGAATTGTGCTTGCCTTCTTCTTCCTGACTCTCAAGCCATCTCTCTTCTTCCTCTTGGCCTTGACGATCTCGCAATCCTTGCAACGTACGAGCATCATATGCTGGGCTGGTGAGCTCTGAAACATAGAAAGAGTGGTGAGGATAAGGGGCGCAAGGAAGCAGGCGAGTCTCGGACATCATCATCAATCTCCTGGCGTTGTTTTCTGCATCATCTTCATCATCTCCTTGCCCTCCTTCTCCTCCATCTCCGTATCTGTACGCTTCCTTCTCGACTCTTCTTGGGGCGCATTGCTGTGGAGATTCATCATCATCATCGTAGCATCGCCGATCGTTTCCTTCTCTTCTGCCGATCAAATCCACAATCGCTTGTGCTTGAACTGATCCTCCTGCCTCAGCCGCTCCTCCTCTGTCTCTTCCGTCTGCCGCTGGCCCGCCATCTCTATATTCCTTTCCTTTTGCTGCATTGTCGTGTTTCCCGCCGATCTCCTGAGTCGTAATTCTGCAGCCTGCTGCAAGCGTTCTCGCACCATCGCTGCTGCCAGCAGCAGCAGGAGCTCCTCCTAATCGCCATTGCCTATTGCTCAGCTGATGATGATCTCCAACTCCTACGCCTCCTCCTCCTCTCCTGATCTTGCTGCTTCTTCTAGTCTTCTTCTTCTTTGCTACAAGCGGTTGTGAAAGCTCGTTTGCGAGCGTTGTCGCCATCATCATCATCATCCCGGGTCCTGCTGCTGCAACATTGTTGTTGTTTCTGGAGCTCACTCCGGTCACACAGCTGCTGCGGTTGTCTTCCTCCAAGAGCGTGTCGAAGGAGGAGAGAGTGGAAGGATCTTGCAACGACCTCACTTTCTTCACGGCTGCTGTCAGTTCGCGCATCAGCTCCACTTGTGGAGACCTGATGATCCTCCTCGACATCTCCTTCTCCTGCTGCACTTCCGCTAGTCTCTTCTGCTGCATCATCTCCCGCCGCGACCTACGGCTTATTCTCTTCTGGATACCGGGAACAATAACGACATCTTGCTGCTTCTTCAATTGAAAAGGATTATCATCATCATCTTCTTCTTCTTCTTCACTCAAGTCACACACATTGTGCTGCGGCATCTTCGCAAGCTGAGAATAAGAAAGAGCTCCGTCTGGAGAAGCGCCATTGCCATAAGAAGTACAGACAATCACTCTCTTCCCCATATCCTCCACAGCGGCAACACATGACGACGACGACGATGATCAACTGCGTGCAACGACATTACAAAAACAACTACTACTACATCTTTTCTGCATGTACGCTGTTTTCTTCTTCTTTCTTGCCTTCTTCCCCTTCTTCCAAACTTCGTTTTGCGAAAGACCTGGTGTCGCAGCTGCTGACATTCATTCTCAACTCTACGGGAGACATCTGCAAATTGCTTGACAAAAGAAGATGACTTCAGCAGATGCCGCTCCGGCATGCAAAAAATCAATTGCTGAAAACACACGGGGAACCACAACTGCTGCAGGAGATGCAGTTTTTCTTCTCTGCAAACACCAGTCCTGGTGCTGGTGTACTTTTTGCTGCAAGTTTGTTCTTGTCTCTGGGTGGGTCGTGTACTTGTTTACTACTGGTTTTTCTTCCCTGCATTAAAGACAAAAATGAAGCTCTCTGATGGACAAAAAACACCACATGATTCTGACGATTTTGCTTTCTGCTGCTGATGATGGTGACGATGATGGTGATGATGATGCTGCTGCTGCTACTCCTCCTCCTCCTCCTCCTCCTCCTCCTGATGATAATGGGTGTTGCTTCTGCTGCTGCTCCTCTTCACATGCTCATGGTGATGATGATGCTGCTCCTCCTCCTGATGGTGATGGTTGATGGTGATGATGATGCTAAACCCTAAACCCTCCTCCTCCTCCTGCTGCTGGCTGGTGGTGATGATGCTGCTGAACTTAAACCCTAATCCTCCCTCCTCCTGATGCAGTTGCTGCATTTGATGGTGATGATGCTGTTGCATTTGATGCTGAATATTATTGTGATGATAGCGATGGTGATGATTTTATGTGTATGGTAATGCCCAAGGAGTGGGGTGTTTCTGGAATAAGCGCTCTCCAAAGTTGGAGTTGAGGAGCGCTTATGTCGAGAACACCTTGCGGGGCTCACCCAAGGTGGAGTTGAGGAGCGCTTATGTTGAGAACACCTTGCGGGGCTCGCCTAAGGTGGAGTTGAGGAGCTCTATGTCGAGAACACCTTGCTGGGTACAAGGGCATTACCGTGCATTTAGTAGCACTGGTAGCAAAAATTTCTTTTTTCATTTTTGCCTGTGATATATATACCCAGTGGACATCAGGGGGGAAAGATTGAAGAAGAGTGGATGCATTTCAAAAAACAGAACACCCACTCCATTGCAAAGGACAAGTTCCATTTCATGAACTTGCCTTCCAGATACACTAGAAGAGTTATGCAGGTACTTGATGTACTTATGGACACATACATGCTGGGAACAGGCCATTGTGAGCTTGGTGAGTGCCCTGGTAAAATGCCATTGTGCCCGATGATGAGGTGCATTATAGTGGATTTGGACAAGTCTAGTAGGGCAAGTCAAAATTATAAAGGGTAGCCAAATGGACATCTAGCACGGCCCATGGAATAATGGTTTTCATGACTTGTACAAATGTGGATTTTTGAGGAATGGTTAGTAGGTCAAGTAGATCCAAGAAGACCCGTCCACTGTGGCCTTGTAAGGGGACTCAGGAAAGGCACCGAACAAGCAAGCCAAATGGAAACCATTATGTAACTCAGTGAACAAGGAAGAATGCTCATGGACTGAACTTGGCAGCAACTGCTAGTGCTGCGGCACATGTGCATGTGTGTTTTTTGTTTTGTTGGCCTTGCCTACCAAGACAAGGATAATGTGTTCAGATTCCTTATAGAGTATAGTAGCTTAAGGGATTTTGGTCCCTAGGTAGTAGTAGGTCTATTTTGATACAAGGATTTTTGAAATCTGATATTTTGGCTTGTGTTGAAACTTGAGATTAGTTATTGTAGAGTTATGATATCTTGAAGGATTTTGGTTTGTTTTAGAGGATTTTCTTTTTAAAGATTACATTTTTGCATGGTGGATTAGTTATTGTAGAGTTATGATATCTTGAAGGATTTTGGTTTGTTTTAGAGGATTTTCTTTTTAAAGATTACATTTTTGCATGGTGAAATATTTGAATTTTCATCATTCGTCTTTTGCCTTAAGATAAGATACATTCTAATGTAAATGGCAACGACACAAAGTGACACACCCCTTGTTGTGTTTTGTTTGTTATTCTTCATATCACAAATGCTCTGTGTGTGTGTGTGTGTGTGTGATGCATTCATGAGAGGAAAAGATGAAAATGGAAGTGTTTGTCAGCTTGCTTTCTTTGCACATGTGTGTGAATAGGAGCATGTCTTGTTTCTTTTCACCCATGAGACTATGGTCTCCTTTTTCAGAGTATTTTATTTCAACCTCGAGGCTTGAATATACATACATACATATAAGTCCCAAGAATAGGTAGAAAAGAATTTGTAAAATTTATAAAAAGGACCGAATTTCCATACCTATACACACACACACACACACACACACATACATACATTCATATATGTCTACATGGGAGGATCTGAGGATCTCTTTTCGCTCCACTTTTTGTTGATTGTTTTGGTAGTCCTGAAGGTGTGACATGCTCCATATGTTATGTATTAAAGAAAACCCTAATCTAGTTAGGGTTAGGTTTCAATTAGCCTTCCAAAAACCCATATCCGTATATGACCCTATTATAAAGCACAAACATGTGTTGAGTTATGTAGTGATACAAGATTTGTCACTCCTAAATTCATGATTTTTGCATCGCTAAGGTCATGGTCGATATTGTGGACTTTTAGGATTATATATGACGGCCTTTAGTTGTGCCCTTAAACCCTAAACCCAAGTAAAGGGTGTCATGGGGGAGACCATAGTGCATCCGTTACAAAGCCACCGTTCCATCTGGACTTGTGAGCTATTTGGACAGAATCCACGATGTGGATTTACAAAGATCATAACAGCAAATCACAAACTCGGGGCATTTTTGGGGCTCCACCCTCCTCAGTGATTTTTTTTAGTTGTCACTTTTTTGAGCAAAAGATTGGGTTTTTTATTATATAAATTACAATGTAAAAAGTTGAGATTTGTTTTCCTAGATTTGTCAATTCTCTTGTGAATAATTATTTAATTTTGAAATTTCCAATTCAACGACTAAAATATTCCAAATATTTCAAAATATTTGCATTATTTTCCTTCCAAAAAAAATCTTTGAGAAACCCTTTTTTTTTTTAAATTTTAATAATCCCTAAAAATATATTATTTTTGCTGAACTGCTATTCAATTAACGCAATCAAAAGACCAAATTGTTGTGATCTTTACTATTGTTGCATATTTTATGTTTACATATCAATCATCCAACTCAATGGCTACTTACTTGCCCAACAACACTCACTCACGAAGGAGGAGAAATCATTTCTTTGGATCCTATTGCTGAAAAGCTGGTTGGAAATTTTACGATTAATAATAAGGGGTGTGTGTCACACACCGTGGCCTTGCCATTTACATTAAAAAATATATCTTAAGGCAAAAGAAAAATGGTGGAGATTCAAATATTTCACCATGCAAAAAACATAAATCTTCAAAAAAAAATCCTCTAAAAGAAACCCAAAAAAATCCTTCAAGATATCATAACCCGATACCCAAATCTCAAGTTTCAACACAAGCCAAAAATTATCATGTTTCTAAAACACAAAATCCTTCTTTCTTGCCTTGGGTAAGGCAAAAGGCAAATAAATGTGTGTGTATTATTGGAATGCTCAATCACCACATGAATGCTTGACTTTGTTCTTTGTTTTGTTTTGTTTTGTTTCTTCATCAAGGAGAAGAATCTGTGCTGTCTGCTCCCCAGCTTTCTAAGATTTCCTCTTTCCCATGGAAGATTTACCTACAACAAAAAAAAGCTGAAGCTTCAAAAACAATTGCACTTGGTGGTGGTGGTGGTGGTGGTGGTGGGGTCATAAGTACTGGAAGCACCCACAATCCAATGCAAAGTTCAAAAATGGGTTTCAGCTTACTTCTTACCACCAAAACAAAACAAACTTCTTCTCTGACATACTCTATTATTAACCAGACTCTTCCTTCTTCTAAGCTCTCACACTCCTCTCTGCTTTAGCCTACATGCTATTAACAATCTGTGCATTGACCAACAAGATCCACAATCTATATATAAAACCCTAAAACCCTAAACCCTAAATCCACCAAATTATCATTGGAGTTTGGAATGTTGGGTAAGTTTTTTTTTGTTTTTGTAGCTACTTTAAATTTTGTTACAACTTTCTCTGTTCTTCTCGTTTGTGGCAAACTTTTGAAATCAAAGAACCCCCGGTTCTTTGGGTATTCTTTAAAACAAATTCAGAAAATTTTTTATAGCAAAATCGGTCTTGGGTTTCAAGGCATTTTCAAAGAACCTGTGGGTTTCATCCTGAAATAACCGGCAAGGCAAAGAATGGGTAATTCAAGGTAGTTAGGCTCCTTTGACAGGTTCTTTGGGGCTTTTTCATCCAAATTCATCTTCATGGCACCTTCTAGCTCCATATATCTCTTAAGCTTTTATGTTAAAACCCAATGCTAAGACGTGATGAGACATGCATGCATGCATGCTACAAGTGTAAAATCATCTTTGGCATGCTAATTAATTAGTTTGCTCTATTGAAAGGCTCCTTCGGGTGTCTAAAAGTATTACCTAACTTGTTAAGAGCACAAATAAATGAACTTCACAGAGAATGTTAGTATGTATGTGTACTTACAATGTACACAGTTTTTTTAATTTTCAAACAAAATTTTTTTCTATCTTCAATATCATTGAATGTTACCAAATAATTGAATGTTACCGAAACTCTTTCCAAGTTGTTTTCCCAAAGGGAAGATGATGAAAGTCTGGAAGAGACGAGCACACTCATTGTGTGAACTACCCATTTGAGACCAATCCTACTGAGCAATGAAGGTCCTTGAAACACCCAATTCATCCAGTTCCTGCAAAAGCCATAACTAATTGGGCTTTAAAGTAGTCAGATTGGAATGTGATGAACACTTCTTCTCTCTGCAACAAAAAGCTGCACTCTCTCTCTTTCTCTCTCTCTCTCTCTCTTCCGTGTTCAGAACAAGCTACTCATAATAATCGTGTAATTGCAGCTCTTGCGCCCTCTATAACCATGGCAAGTTCAAAAAACTCCAAACAACCCAAGAGTTTAAAATTTTTGGAAAATGTTTCATGAAGTTCCCAAAAGAATTTTCAACTCTTGGTGAGACACTAACACACTGAGCTGGTGAACATTATTAACTCCCAAGTTCAAATCAAACTAACAACTATCAAAAGAAAGAGGGTTTAGGGTTTAAGGTTTAGGGTTTCATAAGTCCCCCCCCCCCCCCCCCCACAAAAAAAACACTGAACTCACGGTGACCAAATGAAGCAACCTACACCGTCCATAGTCTATCCCTTACAAGTAGAACCCAACAAGGGATGTTGTCACACGGTGGCCTCGTCATTTACCATTCAAAAGTATATATCTTAAGGCAAAAGAAGAATCATGGAAACTCAAATATTTCCCCATGCAAAAACCATACCATCCATAATAGTACCCTAAACCCATTTCAACACATGTCCATCGAATAATTAATTAACTAACTTTGAAAAAAATCATTTCAACAAATGCAATATTCCTAAATATTCACTAATTTCCTTCACAAATTTTTATTTTTTTGGATTTGGAAGTAAATAATTTTTAAAAATTTCAACATTTCTAAAAGGAATATAATTAGAGTCAAATTTGGCCAAGGTACTAAGGTAATCTTTAAAAAGAAAAACCTCTAAAGAAACCAAAAAAGCACAAAGCCCATGGGATGTGATGAGATGGGATGTGATGAGATGGATGGGATGGGATGGGATGGGATGGGGGGCCCGGATGGGGTGTGGAGAGAAGGTCTATGTTTTGCATGGCTATGCAATTCTTTAGGAAAATTTTCAATATGGTTTTTGGGCCTCTTGAATGGATTGTCAGATACTTAGTTTGCGGAGTAACTCTTGTAGTTAAATAAATATATTCACTCATGGACAACCCCCCCGGATGAGAGAATGGTGTACAAATTACATTATTGTTTTTAGAGTACATTTGCTGCACACAAAGAGCATAAAGGAAGCTGGCTGTCATCCATAAAGAAACTTCTATCCATGTACATTACATACATTAAAAATGTATCTTATTAAGGCCCAAAAATTAATAATAATAAAATAAGAAGAATTTATGAAAACTCAAAAAAATGTATTTCATCATGCAAAAATACAATCTTAAAAAATCCCTCTAAAAAAAGAAGAAACCAAAAATCCCTTTCAAGATATTTATTATAACTCTATTATAAATTAATCTCTAGTTTCAACACAAGCCAAAATATCATGGCTATTGAAAATCTAGAAATGAACTTGATTTTGCTGGCTATATCTATATATATATATATATATAGCCAGCAAAAACAAAGGCCACCAAATCTTTAGCTAAAAAAAGAGAAAATCTTATTAACATTTTGTGAAAATCGTTGAGAATCAAACACCCATTTAGGTTTACTACAATAAATATAAATATATAACACGAGATATAATAACACTTTGCATACTTATTCCTCAATTGTTGAAATTCTGGAAAATTAAATTTGAGATTGTCGAACCTTGCTTTCTAAGATAAATAAATATTTAACATAGAAGTGGTGAACATCAGTTGGAGGTACGGTATTAAACAATGTTGTGGGCCTAAATTTTGAAAGATTAGGGCCATTTTTTTGCCATGAAAATTTTCTTTATAAAGGTCCAATTTTGTGACGTAACCGTGATCATAATCCATAAGCTGATTTAGCCAAATTTGGGTATTAACAAAACATGAAAGGAAAAAAATAAAATTAATCCTTTTATATATACTAGTGGGTGCATGACCTTCGGCCACTGTGAAGTCCCCCTCATCCTCCACAACATTTGCCAAAGCATATGGGATAAAAGTGAGGTGCTCATATGCAGAACATGTTG
The DNA here is from genome assembly GCA_963921925.1 of Sphagnum tenellum. Lineage (NCBI taxonomy): Eukaryota > Viridiplantae > Streptophyta > Sphagnopsida > Sphagnales > Sphagnaceae > Sphagnum > Sphagnum tenellum. Next base: position 6,652,596 of record OY998142.1, read on the forward strand.
AGGAACGCATTGTGAACTTGGGGAACATCTTGGGAACCCATTAGGAACTTAGAGGCAACATTGTGAGAACACATTGAGAAACAGGGAAAAATGGAAAAAAAATCCTTCCCGCCCCCCCCCAAACTTAAAAGGAATAAAAGCAAAGCACCTTGGGCCTTCCCATTGGCCGAAATTCTACTATTCGTCCGACTTTGGCGGACCTGCAGGGACTCTCCCGTGCCCAGCCCGCCCCTGCTGGCCACCGTCACAGCCAGTCAGCCCCTCTCTCGTTTTTGCCGGGCCGGGCCTGGTCGTCCGTCTGTGACGGACCCGAGCTCCGTCACAGACGGACGTAATGAATTTATATATAAGATATATATATTTGGCAACCTACTTGAACCATGCATAGAAACCTAGTAATTTCTTAAGACTTTTTTTGTAATTGCTTTCAACAAAAGGTTAAGGGTTTAGGGTTTAAATGTAGGAGTTGGTGTGGAAACAATGGACATTTTTTCATTGTATTCATATCCCGTAACTAACCACCATGGTTACTATGTACCAACCATCCACATGCATCTAACAACATAGTAACCACTTACATAAGTAAGTTACCTAGATAGTGTGAGGGTAAAGTAGGAGGGTTTAAAGCATATGTTACTAAGTTGGAATCTTTCTAATTTTGTTGCAAATGAATCACAACTAAATCACAAGGGTTGTTAGTTGTGTTAGTTTAAATGTTTGATTAGGTCTCAATTAGTTAGGAATGAATTGGATTAGCTTAGTTATTTGGGTTCTATTTTAAACTAATTTAAATGTGAACAACGTTTGGAATGTTTTTGTTGATGGGATATAATCTTGGGTTGGGTGGTTACAAATCACTTTTGGTGATTCGAAAATTTAAAACACACTTGGTTTGTTGTTGTAGTTTTCTTTTTTTGGTGTTATGCAAGTTTTTTTTGGCATAATTTTTGTTGGGTTTTGCTTTTTGTTTTTTAAGCTTGGAATTTTTTTTATTGAAGATGAGTTGTATTGGTTTGGATATGGTGTACCATTCAATAGATTTCTATGTTGTGTTGTATATGTGTTGACAATGATATTTGTAAGCACTAATATAGGAACACACAACAAGGTTTCAAATGGATGGCACATTGGTTGGTGTTACATCACATAATCCCAATCCATAAATAAATTAGTATCTTACTACAAGGTTGAGAATTAAAATAGTTTGTTTTTCTTTCATTATGGTTTATTGGCCAATTTTTGTCTATTTAGTTGAATCAACTTCAAGAAATGAGTTAACAACTTCACACTTGACACAAAACATCTTTTCAAGATTTAGGAGTCCATGTCTTTAATTGTTAAGTATTTGCTATTAGAATGGATTTACAATGATGTATTACTTTTGATCTTGAATTTGAGTTAGATCAATAAGATATCCTTAAAAACATCCCTAGTGTGACCCTCTTTGTTGTTTCATGCCCAATTTTTCATTATCTTTAAAGTTAGCCACACTAGGATGAAACCCCATATTTACATATGAACACCAAAAGTTCATCTTGAAGTTTTTATCAAATCAAGAGCTTAACCTATAAATTCTCGTGGAAAGTTTCATTTGTCACCAAAAACATGATTGTTCACAACCATTGACAACTTGAAACAACTTTCAATCCAAGATGGAACTTATGGTTGTGAATCCAGTTGGAGATATTAGTGAATTGGAAGTTCCCAAGACAACTCTCCCCTTCCTTCAATGTGACAAAGAGTTTTCCTTACAAGAGCAACCACATTTCCTTCACATTCTTTAACTTGATGGGGTTCAAAATTTGACTATTCATAATTTCCTGCATCTTTAATTGCAAAATCACCATCCAAAAAAATGATCTTGATCCTTGCCTTAACTTATGGCCCCTTATACACAACTAGGCTTAAATTGACATGCCACAATTGGACATGAATTGTTGATCCATACTCTCCTTCAATTTTTGACCCTATAATTAAGGTTTGGGACAACTTATTTTTTAACTTGAGTTGTAAAATTGTTTCATCAAGGGACCTTGAATCCTCCTTGGTAACAAAACATGCACACGACACATATCAACAAACATCTTAAACATAATTTCATCCTTAACAACTAGTGCATGCAGAAACCAATATGTTAATTGCCTAATCTTTTAAAATTGAAGTAGACACAATATTCTAACATTAAAATGTGTATAACATATAATCAAAAAGTTGGATGATGCATACTCTTTACACTATGTCAATGCTTGTTGAAACTTCATCATGCATAACATCTTCACAAGAAATGTGTTCTTGTGCAAACATTTAGGAGAGCAAGCTCTTTGAAAACTTTCACAAGAGATGGAATCTCATTAAGAAAAAATTGATTATAAATTGAAACCTAAACCCAAGGCATTTAGTGCATGCATAGGGGTCTCATTTGTTCCAAGGATAGCCTTACTAAATCATTGTAAGAAAACATACTAATCAACAAGAATGATAGATGGAAGACATGACAAGAAAAAAAATTCATGTGAAATCAAAAAATAGATTTTTTTTTTAATCCAAGGAATAATATTTCTTATATAGATTCAACTATTGTTGGGAAATTTGTGAAACATGCAAAGTGAAACTCCTCTTTTATTTGCATTAAAACATTGTTATCTATCACTTAAGATGAACTTGCATCATGATTCTCCCCATAATGAAATCTTTGTAATCAAAATCATGGCATGACAAAATTACATGAGAAGACTGGTAACAAATAAAAAATGAAATAGATAATTAAGCCATAGTCAAAGAAATTATATTCATAAGAATCTCAACGCATGAGACTAACCACATTGTATAACAACAGTTCAAAGTTTGACAATAGCTTCTGGTTATTATCCACCTTCATTGCTTCCATAATAAACACCATGTAAAAGGAAGAATGTTAACAACAATCTTTAAGTTCAAAATGTAAAGGATCATTTCTTTCACATGAAGAAATAATTTGAACAAAGGGGTCCATTCACAATTGGGGTACCAAAAAAAAGAAAAAGGATTCCAAAATTTTATTGGGTCTACTTTCTACAACTAACATTTATATGAAACAAATTTAAGTAAAAAAATTGAATAGTTGAAGATATGATAATTCATGTGGTTGTGGTGATTTTTCACATGTGTACATAATTGTGCACAAATATTTTGCTTCACAATTATAAACACAACAAACGCCAAAATGAGTTTTTTAATCAACTAAACATGTGTTTTTGCATGATTGTTTCTTGCACATGTGACCTACATCTATATATTTTTTTTTGAACCTAATGAATTAAAAAAACCAGATGATTCAATAAAAGAATCATTTCCCTCGTAACCCTTTGTTTCAAAATTTCAAAAATTTGAATTTTTCATATGATTTATTTTCTCATCAAATTAACCTAATGAACATGTAGTTGCATAAAGGGAAACATGATTTTCTTGTACAAAAAATATGAAATCAATTGCATCAATTTATGCATTCCTTTTGCATTCATTTGTAAAAGTATATAATATGAACAATTGATTGTAAATCAATCAAGGACTCAAAAAGCTTTTGTACAACATCCAAAAATTATTGGATTTTTAAAGTTATTTTTTTAATATTCTAATAGTAAGAACACAATAATCCAACATAGTTGGAACATATCAAACACTATGAAAATTTAAAATTGTCTTTTGTAATCCTTTTTTTATTAGTCATTCATTTTTAAAACCCTAGTTGTGGATGAGCCCAAAGATGTATGTTTTGACTTCACAAATATTGATATGAGAAGAAACATTACAACACAAGAAACAATATATTCTTTCACCTCTCTTTCACCTCATACCCTAATATTCCTTCAGCTCTCTCTCATTTCATACTCTAATTAACCACCTTCTATCTCTACCAAGTTGTATTCACCTTACTTTCATTTTATGCCTCTCACCTTCCTATATATCTCTTTCTTTACACGTGGACGATGGATTTTTTGTTCTTACACCTTCAAATGAACATTCACCACACAAAAAATAAAGCACGCAAAAAACTTCACATATGAATCCTCTCATATCATTCACATCAAAGATATATGTGATAGACACCAAATTTATTTAACCTTAAGTTTTGGTGCAAAATCAAGTTTGGTGCCCCACTAGTTTTATTTTTTGTAATTTTTGTTTCAAATTATGAATTTTGATATGTTAGTGTGAACCAAACTATGATTTTCAACATTGAGCTTTTGTGACTTTAGAAATAGCTTTACTAATGTCCTTGAAACATTTGTGATTAATTTTTTGAATTGAAAATTGTGTGAAATTACAACATACAAATTTCAATGATTCCAAATATATGAATGCTTCACAATATGAACCTTGGATCAAAGGTTACTATGTTAGGTGAACATAGGCCCATGTTTGCTTCATCTCAAAATCTCAATGTCAAATGTTGTGACACAAGTTTCCAATGCATTGGAACTTTGAAAGACCATGAATTGACAAAGTTACATACCTTCTTGGTCATTCTATTTTTTATGGGATAGTAAATTCAAATATAAAGCAAAAGAAGCTCCTCCCTCCTTCTTGTCCTTGTCAAAACTAGTATGAAATAAATATATATTAAATTTAAGCAAGGGGAGGACCAAAATATTACTCCTAAAACTCAAGGGTTATTTGTGGTCATTGCTTTCATTTTCAAACATTATTGAATGATTCCACTCAAGTTTACTTTCAAGCAAGTAGGGCCTTAAAATAAAAAAATTCACGTTTTTTGAAAGCTTATCAACATGTTCAATCATGAGATTCAAAATCAATTGGCAATGGTCAAACACTAGACTATGCAAAATGCAAAATGCACTAACACATGCAAAATTTGGGTGTAACATAATATGTTAAGAAGATGAATAATCTTGTGTTGAATTGTGAAAGTTTTGTGTGTTGGATAGTTAGTGGCTTATTGCCAAATGTGCAATTAAATTATGAAGAAGCAATGTCTTAAGTTTAATATTAATTGAAAAGGTCACTATGATCCAAAAGTGTTGAAAAGGATGATGTGAAATCCTTTTATTCTTTTGTGCTCAATCAAAAGATGAAAATTACACTATGAAGGAAAATAATATGATTACAGGTTTTTTTTTAAAAAAGTTTATTAACAAAAATGTCAAGAGAATGAAAAACACATGAACAAACTAATTTTCAAATGTAAATGAATTTGACATTCACTCTTACTATAGCCACATTGAGATATTTTCATACTGAGCTAAATTTCTTAGAACCATAGAAGATGGGAAATTCAAATTTACATGAAATCCTTTTTTTGACACATGAGTTTTCATAGATCTTGTGAAGGTTTGCAATTTAGTGGCAAAAATTTAAGTTGAATAACCCAATATTGGACATAACATTAGGAATGCTTAAACCTATTGATTAAATATATAATTATATACATAAGAATGCAAATGTTTCTAAAAATCTACTTATAAGATTGAATTTTTTTTCTATTCGTAAATTTGTTATACATTGAATGCTTTTGGTTGAATAATCAAAGACAAATTAGTTTTTTAATATTGTGCATTAATTTTCAAATTCTAATTTATTTCAACAAGTTTTTCTTTACTTAGTTTTTTTCAAATGCAATTAGTTGTGAAATCTACTTTTTTGAGTTTTCATAGTTCTTCTTTTGCCTTAAGATACCTTTCAATGTAAATGGCAAGGCCACAGTGTGGCACACCCCTTGTTTCTCTTTAGTTTGATGAGGTAAGTGGTCTGGCAGTCATCCACGAGAAGGACTTAAGCCAAATTTGGCTTCAGGTCAGAAAGGAAAGTGGAAAACAAATTAGGAATCCTGTGCTGATCTGGTAGCTTATGATCTCTGGTAGCTTATTTTGCTTTCACCAGATCTACAAGCTTGAGCAATTTGGGTAAATGGTTGGGTGCAGATGGAATTCAGATATATCATGGTGGAAGATCAGACTCACCCAGTGTTCATGTCGATGGAGACTTGCTATGCTTTGGGGAAAACACATGCCCTATTTGTAACGCTGCTCCATTGCCATACCAAGAAAGGTTGCAAAAGACAACCTTTTGTGCCTGTAGTTATTATAGAAGATAGTCTTGGTCACAGCTGAGAGTTTAAGAAATACCCAAGTTTGCTTGATTTGGAACAAAGCATTATAGAGGAGAAACGTTTGGAATCTTACAAAACTCAAGCTAGTGACGACAAATAGGGTGTGGACCCTTGATCTTGAGCCAACTAAAAATTAGGATTTTGTTGTCAGTGCCTCCTAGTATTGACAATAGATCTCAGACCATTTGGGTTAAGGTGCAGTGGACTGTGGTAGAGGGATAGAGAGGAGAAGAGGATCAATTGAAGTCTAGAAATGGGAGTCACTGCGTTCTGGTGGCCCTCGATGCACACATGGTTTCAAGAACTGCAGTAGGAATGGGAGGCAGTTCAGTCAGTCACCTGGACGAGTCCACCACAATGGGCTTGGTTTCTTCATCAAGTGCACTTGGCTTCTTGTAGCCTCCTCCTCCTCCGCCTCCTCCTCCTGTGAGCTGTAGCGTTGCCTCTTCATCATCATCATCATCTTCAACTGTTGTTTTGGTGGTTGGGGGACTGAGTTGGGCCTTGATAGATTGGGCTGTTGTCGTGGATTGCTGATACAAAACACCTCCAACAATGGTGAAGAGAAGGCAAATCAAGCCTGAGAAACTAGCATGCTTGTCCCATATCAACACATTGATGACCACTGTAAGCAGCTTGTTGACAACTCCGGTAACTGTGAATGCGGTTGCTGAGATTGCCTTCCGTGCAGCAAATCCAAAGAAACTGATTGCTAATCCGAAGAGGCACGAAAGCGCCACCGCAACGAACGACACACCCCCAGGTCTTACCTCTAGAAACATGGCATCGGCGATGTCTTTGTACTCCCCCGTTGCAACCAAGAAGAAGGGAGATAGCATGAGAGACAGCAAGTTATTGTACAGCACAAAACCCCACGTATTGAGCCCAAGATCCATCACAATGTGCTTGATGTAAACCATTTCAGTGCAGATGGTGACAAGATAGGCAATCGCCCAGGAGTAAGCCGTCAGTGTAAAGGCGGAGTCTGTAATCACATAACCCACAGCTCCGGCGAGAATCACTACCAGAGAACCAAAGGTATACTTGGAAGGTAACGCTTGTTTTCGGAATGCAGAGTCTGCGAGAGCTACCAGCAGAGGCGTGGACGATCTGAACACGATGAAGGTGTCGACATTGGCGTGTTTCAATAGATTTGTGTTGGTGAAAATTGCGAGGTAGAAAACGAAAGCTGCTGGGAGAAACTTCTTAGCCGTGCTCCAGACGAAAGGATCGTGATCAATAAGACCGATCTTTCCTGCCGTCCAGACTCCAAGCACACTCGTCGCGTATTGCAGTGCCGTCAGAAGCCCCGGAAACGGAAAGTACGTGATTGCGTACTTGTTGATCACAGCGAGCAAACTGGAGCAGAGCGCGTATCCTACCACCACTGTGACTGTTCCGTAAGTCTTGATATCCCCTCTGGCTTTCATTGTGTACCAGATCTTGGCTCTTCGTCTCATACAAAGAAGAACAAGCCAGCCACCACACTCCCCCGCGACGACGACTCCCTCGGATGATGAATCCGCGGATTCGGAAGAGAGCAAGCAGTCGAGAGCAGAGCGAGGAGTCAAGAAAGAAAGAAAGAACGGGCTTAGAATTTTCTAACTGACAAATATTCTTATCAATTATTCCTTCCTATAGGAAACCGAGTTTCTTCGTTTGCAAAGATCAAGCTGGAAGCCGCTGCGGGCAATGATCGCAGTCCACAGATCACAGCAGCAGGTCATCGATCACAAAGAAATCACTGCTTGCAATGGACTTTACAACAACTCAAATCTCTTCAAGAAACCGAGTTTGCACTTGCTCTCTGCACTAGAATCCCGTAGAATCTCAACTCAAATTTCTTCAAGAACCCTGCGACACTTGCTTTCTGCACTAGAATCCCGTAGAATCCCAACATAAATTTCTTCAAAAACCCTCTGAACTTGCTCTCTGAAAAAGAATCCCGTAGAATGTCAACTCAAATTTCTTCAAGAAACCTCTGCACTTGCTCTCTGAACTAGAATCGCGTAGAATGTCAACTCAAGTTTTTTCAAGAAACCTCTGGCACTTGCTCTCTGAACCAGAATCACTGAAGGGGCTGTTGCCTCCCTACCCCGAAAGGGGTTCACCCTGAACTAGAATCGCGTAGAATGTCAACTCAAGTTTTTTCAAGAAACCTCTGGCACTTGCTCCTGAACTAGAATCGCGTAGAATGTCAACTCAAGTTTTTTCAAGAAACCTCTGCAAGGCTTGCTCTCTGAACTTGAATCCAGCACAAGAACTCTTCAAATTTCTTTCTCAAAAAACCTCTGCGAGTCTTGATCTCTGAAGCAAGTAGAATCGGACCTTTGCTGCCTCTAGAGTGTCCAATACTATCTACAAGACGCTTATAAACACGACGCGTCTCTCTATCTCCCCGATCTACTTCAAAAATAAGTTCAAGGAACAACCTTTTTCTCGAGCAAAGAATTAACAGATCTATATTGCTACAGATTGTCACAAGCTTAACTCCTCACGATCGATCTGCCTTTCTCTTCATATGTATATATATAATATGCTAAGCGAAACTTTCGCAACAGTTCTTTTACTATAACTTGTACAAGTCCTCCTCCGTTACCTCACCATGCAGCAACATGACAACATGTGTTTTAACAACAACGGCAGCAAAGTTGTGGGAGGCTTAATATTACCACGTCTCCTATGATGATGATGATGAGACGAAGATTAAGAAAAACAATGAATCAATCTCACAATGACGTCGGTGGACAAGTTTGATGCAAAAAAAAAACCTTGATCCCGCAGATTGATTGATTTCAAATGACCATTGGAAGAAGAAATGAGCCAAAGAACGAGGGAATCAGTACAAGATTAGGCAGGTTTTTGCATCGACATGTTCAGGAAAAAAATCGATTTCTTGAAATCTGAAAACAATTCCTATTTATTAACAACTTCAAGCACGCAAATCCTCCATTTACTACGTGTGATTTGCTGCAATCATAAAAAGTATTGTAAATTGCACAAAAAGTGAGAAACAAGGAAATCAGTCCAAGAACAGGCTGCTTTTTGCATCAATCTTTGCCCCAAAAAAACCCCCCAAAAAAATCAAAAAATCTGGGGGAAAAAAAAATCCTATTTCTTACAAAATTCAAGCAGAAAAATTCTCATTTTCTACGTGCGAATTTGCTGCAAATCATCAACATTATTAATACAAATTGTAAAACGCAAAGAAACACTGTTTGCACGAGAGCAACAGCACACGCAACGCTCCTCTCTTACTAATCATTTCCCGAAAGCGTTTCCGAGAGGGTGAAATCAACGGTCGTAGTTTGCTTCTGGGGTTCCAATCCAACGGTCCAAAATTTCCTACCTGCAATTAGGTTTTCCCGAGATTAGTTGAGTACGCCGAGCGTTCGATTTCCTATTATTATCTAGTCACATGATCGACGGCTCAGTTTGATCCACGACATCCAAATTGGGATTTCCTCTGAAACAGGTTAATGAAACAAACCTTGCATTATTATTCAATTTTTACTTTTAATGGATTTATTTATTTCTTTCTTTCTTTCTTATTTGAAAAAAAAAAAAAATCGTTGACAATTTGCGCCATGTTTAGACTTCAGTTGTCTTTTTTGAGACTGGGGGGGGGGGGCGCTTTTTTTCTTTTTCTTTTTCTTTTTTGGTTGGTGAAATCGTGCCATGTAAGGTAGCTTGACACATGTTTGTCAATTAATTAATTAATTTTGAAATTTTCATTTTGAAAAACAAAAATATTCTTGAATATTCTAAAATGTTTTCCTTTCACAATTTTACTTTATTTGAAAAAAGAAACAGAATTTGAATTTTTTTTTAACATTTCTAAAAATAATATAAAATTTAGTGTGTTGAAGCTACAAATTTAGTGGTGTTGCTAAATGTTTTTCCTAAAGATTTAGGGTTTTTAAAAAATTAACTTTTCTTAGTCAAAATTTTTGAACATGGGTGCAAAGAAATTGCCCAATTTTGAAGTTACCTAACTATTTAACATTTAGGGTTTTTTTTAAAAGGAACACTTCTTAGTTAAAAATTTGAAAATGGGTGTTCATGAATGGCCCAATTCGAAGGAAGTATTACAAATTTAAGAGTGTTTTTAAATGGAATTTTTTCTTATTTGAAAATGGGTATTAGGGGGTTTTTAATAGATTTTTCTTAAGTGAAAATTTCAAAAAAAGTGTGTGAATGAATGTGTGTATGTTGCTTAAATGTAGCTTAGTTCATGGTTTTACTAATTTTAAAACCATAAGTAGACTTGGGTAAGTTTTGTACAACCAAATTAAGCTCCATATGAACATTAGGTTTATAGCTTATAGTTTGCTTATAGTTTATAGCACTAGTAGTGTATAATAATGTTGACAATATATTCATATGTTAACAAAAATTGAACTGCAACATGTTAGTTGGAATTCACCTAGAACAAGATGTTTAAAAATTGTCTATCATAACGAATCAAATCATAATCAAAGTGGCAAGATTCAATACTTGAGGTAATTTGACAAAGGGAAATAATTAGCCTCCACTTGGTTTCATAATGTTTTGACATGCAATGGAAAAATTATTGAATATTGAATTTTTCTTGAAAATGTTTTATAAAATCAAAACTATAGTGTATGGTGCAAGGGGGGTGGAAAAGAAGGAAAATGTCCATGGGCTCTTTTGTTGGTTCTACCCCTTAAGTTAAGGGGAAAAGCCTAAAGCAATGACATGTTCTTGGTTTTGTTTTTTTTATCTTTTCATTTACAAAGGCTTTCTTTTGCAAAGGCATTGTGTGAAGACCTTCTAAGTGGGTATAGGGGTCAAAGAATCAAAAGTTGGCTAAATGGACAAGGTTATAGGTTTGCATATAAGTTTTTTTTTTTTTTAAGTCGGGCAAGGGTACAATGAGGTTTATAGGTGGAAATTTAGAGAGAAAAAAAAAGGTTGAGGTTTTTTTTGTTTTTTTTCCCCTTTTTCATAGGTTTGTTTTTTTTGTTATGACGTTTCAATGGGTATAAGGAGTGGATAATTTAATTAGATTGAAAGAATTACAAGTTGGAGGTGCAATTTTGAGAAAAGGGGTCGAGAGGTTAAGAATTTCTTTTTCTCTTTTTGGAAAAGGTTTTTTTTAAGGTGAGGAGGGGAGAACAAGGTAATTCCATCCCTTTCCAAAGGAGTTTTTTTGGGTGGGATTGGGAGAGGTGATTTTTTTGGGGGGGATGGGGACTATCCCAAGGGGTTATAACTTATTACAATCATAATACAAACTATAATCATTAATTTTTGTACATATTGCCTTAAATATGCCTTGCTAATTGTATTTATTTTACAAATACTATTATATACATGCCATTGAGTGTATGAACTGCCAAATCAATGACCAATCCAAACAATGGAACTTGAACTACTTTTTCTAAGTGAATGGTGTAATTAAAACTAATCACCAGAATTACTTATTGATGGATCTAACAATTAATCTATTATTACATGATGATAGAACTTCAAGTTATTTTCCTTATCCTTTTTAGCGGTGCAATTTAATGAACTTCTAAAGTTCTTGTCCAATGTGTCAAATCCTAAACTATTGATTATTTTATAATTTGACACATCAAAGAAAAGAAAAAAAATGTGATTTTTCCAACATTTTCTTTCACATCTGATCCTCCAATTACAAATTGATTCTCAAAATATTAATGTTTTCCTAGACTACATAGGCTTATTTGTTTCTTTAAAAATCGAAGTTGCATTGTCCTTAAAAGCTTTGTAAGCATATCCACTTGTTGTTCATTAGTTGAAATGTACCCTTCTTCTATGCGCTTAGGTGTGTTTTTTTCTATGATGTAATGATGATGCAGTTCAATATGTTTAGCTCGCACATGTAATACCAAAATCTTCAACAACAAAATACTAGATTGATTGTCACAATAAACTATGATAGGTTCATCCTTTGAGTATCCAATTTTTTTCAATAAAAAATTTAACCAAGCTACCTCCCATGCAACATCTACCAAAGATTTATACTCTACTTATGTTGTAGACAATGGCGACTATTGGCTACAATTTGCTACAAGGTTGGGGCTATTCCAAACTTGAACAACAAACCCGTTGTCAACTTCCTTTTGTCCAAATCTCAAGCCCAATTGGCATCAACATATCCTATCATTATTGTGTCAACTGTTGTTGGAAAGAAAATGTCATTGTTGCTAGTCCCCTTTAAGTACCAAACAATACACTTCACAACTTGTAAGTGTGCATATTGAAGCGTAGACATGTATTTAAACACGTAACTTATTGTGCAAGCTATGTTTAGTCAGGTATGTGTGAGGAAAAATAAACTTTTGACCATGCACTGTTAGTAATTTTGATCACATAATTCTAACTCCACATTAGCTTATAATTGTCATCCCTCTTCCATGGGTGTTTCCACATGATGAAAATTCAACATGCCAAACTTGGTCAATATTTTGTGAACATAACCCTTATGCATGACAATGATCTTTTCAGTCATGTCCACAAATTTTGGTCCAATGTACATGTGCATGTTCCCAAACTTAGACATTTCAAATTGTCTCTCCAACTATTCTTCCAAGTTTGTTAGCTTTAGATGATTGTTCTCGATCAGCAATAAACCATCCAATATAAGATGAACCCTAGATACTTGCCATCTTCATGATGATCTGAATAACTTTTAGTCAATCCTTGATGTTGCAAAAAGTATTATATTTTAGTATACCATGCTTTAGATGCTTGTTTCAGCCTATAGATTGTTTTTCATAATTCACATATTTGAATCTTTCTCCTTGGATGATGAAACCTTGAGGTTGCATCATGCACACCTCCTCACCAAGATAACTATTTTTAAATGTAGTCTTGATGTCTAGATGTTTGATTAGTCATGCATTTTGTGATGCCATCACTACCATTATGCAAATTATAGGCCACTTCATTGTAGGTGCAAAAGTTTTGTCAAAATCCACACCCTTTTCCTATTCAAATCCTTGCACTATAAAACATGCTTTGAGTTTTTCAACATTTCCATCAGTAATCAGTTTCGTTTAAGGTTTTGTTGTGATGGGTTTCTTTCTAGGTGGTAGGTCCCTTAGTTCCCAAGTTTTTTTTTTGAAAATGGAATCAAATTCTTGTCAAGCATGGCATTTTTCCATCCTTGGTGTTGAACTGATTCTTTGTAGGTTGTTGATTCTAAGGTCTAAATTGAATAAATGTAGTCCTTGTTGTGCATCGATGGTCCATGGATCCTTTGTGACAATGTTTGAATAGGTCTTTGACATTCCTCCTCTTCACACTCCACAATTTTTTCTTTAAACATAATAGAAATTTGTTCATACTCTTCAAGTCACTAAACTTCTTTCCTTCACATGTAAGGCTTTCCAATCTAATAATGTTGCATAGCCGTTGAAGTTTTTAATGGGACATAAATGTTTGAAGCCATTGATCTTTGCTTGTTCACTGTAACTAATTAAAACAATTCATATGTTTCTTCATGGAGTTGAAGTTCAGCTAGAGTCACCATTTGTCAATGAGACAAGTCTTATAGTCGCAATGGCATGTTTGTTGAATCATGTAGCTTCAAAGAAATAGGCATCAATGTTTCTCCTTTCATTTCAATTGCTTGTTGCAAGCTTGTTGGACCCCTCTTCCATCTAGCAAACATAACATCCTTAATGATTATGATTATTTTCGTTGCAAAATTGAAACAACAATACAATTTTGAACTTTCATCATATCTTGTAAACATGCATCTAACTAATCTTGGATCTAGCTTTGTCCATTTTTTTTGGCAATATAAACATATGCCAAACAACCAAAAGTCCTTAAATGATCCAACTTCAATGGGATCCCTATGTACACTTGCTCAAATGAAAGTCTATTATTTACTTGAAAAGCATTCTTATTGGTTAAGTATGTCGAAATATTGACTACTTTTGTCCACATGTATGTTGGAGCATTACTTTTAGTGAGCATGTTCATTGGACTCTCCACAATGGTGCGATTTTCCTTTTTACAACTCCATTCTAATGTGGGGAATCTATTGTAATAAACAACTTGTGAATACCATGTTTTCCTAGGAAGGATGAAAATTCATGGGACATGTATTCCCCCCTTTTGTCAATTATTAAAGTGCTAATCTTCTCCCTTCCATTCTCCACCAATGCCTTGAAAATTTCAAGCATTGAATTTTTTTCCTTCAAAAAATATGCCCATGTTTTTCTAGTAATCATTAATGAAAAATATAAAATATATTATATTTGGAGCCAATGAGTGAAGGAACTGGAAATGTACCACATAAACTAGAATAAATCCTTTCGTTCTTCCTTGAAGTTCTTGTCTCATGATGGTGTGGTCTCTCATCCCAATGTTATTTGCTTTGAATGTAGTCACTACAAACTTGTTTAATGATTGGGATGTAAGGCTACCCTAGCAATTTGCCACCAAAAGATAATGCATGCAAATTTTGGTAATTTATATGGCCAATCTTCAATGCCATAATTTTGTTATAGATGTTTTTGTTGTAAGCAAAATTACAAGTTGTGTTGTTTCTAGCTTGAATTTGCACAAACCACTTTCTTGATCCTTCATTCCTTTTACCAATGTTTTGGTGGGATGGACTAGCTATTCACCCAACATCTAAACATTCCAAAAATCACAAAACATCCTTTGTCTATGATGGCTCTAATAGAAAGTATTTTTTTTGTTTCTCCTGGTACAAAGAGAACATCATGAATTTGTTTCATTTTTCCTTCATATGAAACAAAAGCATACCTTTGCCTTCCACAAGGTGTGAATGGCCTCTTGCAAATTTTATCTTCATGGTCTTCAAATTCCTTTTCATGCAAGTGCGAGTGTTAGCATCTTTGATGACATGTTTGGTTGCTCTAGAGGCAAAGTACTAAATTGGATGCTTTGATACACATTGCGCAAAAAAGGATGTCATTTTCAATCTTTGTTTTGTCATGAATCATGACAACTTATGCTCCAAGTTTGGATGTTAATTTGCATCGGTGATCCTTCACTTGCATGGCAATACTTTCACCATCCCAATGCCCTTCATTGTTCAAATTTGCCATTAGGACAACAACATCAAACTTTATTTGCATCCTGGTCGTGATCTTCCTTTTGCAATTCCTCTTGAACAGAATGAAGTTGTGGACAAACATTTTTGTGTTAATTGTTAATTCCTTCAAAGGCGAGGAACTCTCTAACCCAATGCCCAAGTTCACAACAATTGTTACGGCAACTTCTATCTACATTGAAGTTTCCTTTGTCATTATATTGAGACTTCTTCACTACACCTTGATATCCTCTAGTTCGAAATTGCCGCCCTTTGAACAATAATGCTTCATTCTCTTTTGCTTTTTTAAATCTTGCCTTTCAACGTTGCTTTTCAAGAAGAAATTTTCCAACCAGCTTGTTAAATGACAACATATCACCTTAGTTGATGATTGATTAAATGAAGTTTTTGTAAGTGGTGGGAAGTGCATTGAGTATGATGTAAACAATCATGTTTCCTTGGACAACTTCTCCAATTACAACCAACTAGTTCACAACATATTTGATAGTTTGGACGAAAACAACAATGGAGGTCCCGTCTTCCATTTTCATTGAATGTAGCTAGTTGAAGAGATAAATAATTATGATCATGTTTTGAATCTCGTACAAATTTTGTGACAAGATCCAACAACTTGTTGGATCTTCTCATTCGCTATGTATGGTATGATCTCATCATTAATGGACATGATTAAAATCATCACAAGAAAAAAAATTAGTCATCATTACGATAACAACATTGAATCAAAATGGGCACTAATTGAACCTATCATCAAAGATATAAGAGTTGGTAAATCCCAATCATTATCATAATAAGGATTCAATTTCCAATACAACTTGTAGCAACAACAATCATCCATTATTTTGAGGGATTATCATTAAATGAATTGGTTTTTGATACCACTAACGTTTAAAAACATGGGTTAACATATACAACATAATCCTACATCTAACCAAAAGAAAACCTATTTTTGTTAATTCTTTTCCAACATGAAAATTTATATGTGAATACATGAATATAAATACAAATGAATAGATTGAAAACAATTGCAATTTGGATAATTATTCAATTTACAAACTTACATAATTCTCATGTAATTTTACAAGCCTTAAATACAACTTCTTTACACCAACATTACAAAGACATCAATCATGACCATAACATTCAAATGTTTCATAGTTTATGTTTTTTAAAAACAAGAATACAATTTGCATCAATAGATGTGCACAAATTTTAAATTTGTCGAAGTATTCATATATTTCAATCCATGACAATCATGAGTTAATGATGATGTATGACATACACATGCACTTAGATTCTTTAAATACAATAACTATTGATGGTTTAAAATACATAGTAGAAACTTTTAATATTGATACATGAAAAGCAACATATAATGTATTTATGTATAGAACTCATTCATGTTCAATTTTTACATTCCTAAACAATCTTCAAACTATAGTTCAACATTCTCCTACACATTGTTTAATCATCATTATGGGGGATTTTGATGTTGACATTCTAAAAAACAATAACTAAGCAAAAAAAACAAAATATATATATTTCATGAATAAATTCCAAGTAAAATCATAAATTAGTGAAAACACTACAAAAATTGGATCTCAATTAGACCAAATATGGGCAAATGTCCCTGGAATTGAATGTCAATTTAATGTAATAAAAGCATATTGGTCAGATTTTCACAAATTGATTTATATTGCATTCAAATTATCAAACACACTTCCAATGTATAACAAAAAACCATTAATGTATCCATTTATTTAAAGTGTAACATTTGTGATTATATGCATGTAAATGTTGCATTTTCCACCTAATTAATTACTCTCAAAATGTTGACACCTTGTGGCTTAAATTTGCATCTTTACATTGTTTTTCATGAACCATGTGTGAAAAAAAAATCATAAATATAAATAATAGGACAAACAAAATTTTGGATGATTTTTTTATCCACACGTACACCCATCAAACATAACAACAAAACACCTTTCATGGAAAACCATAAACACAAAATGTGACAAAAAATAATATAAAAGTTACCAAATTCTCAAACTTTAATACGAAATGAGACTAAAAATAAAAATATTTCCATCTAAATTATATGCATTCAATATTGATGTTTGTTTCAAACATCAAAATACCTCACGCATATTGGTAAAAATTGTCTACATTATCCAAGTTTGGAAAACTTGGATTTTCTTAAACAAAAGATGATTTATAACTTTATATTCATTTGTATGGTTAAAGGAAAGACAATGGAATTATGGTTTCAATTTCAAAATATCCACAATGAATTTTAAGAAGGTCTTAGTACAAATGTGAGAAAAATAGTTTCATGGTCTTTCATAAAGCCAACAAACTTTCCTCCAATATAACTTAAGTTCATAGTCGAACATTAAATGTAATACCTTATTTTCAGGACAAAACCTTTCTTGGCAAAGTCATTTGTTTTATTTTTCTTATCCATTGTTAGGGCATAGGCATTATGTGATTGGTTGGTTGTTAACCATTCATTTTATGAAATTGTCATGAATGTATTGTATGAGATGTGATAGACTAGAGATTACCTTCTTGGACTTTATGTTGTAATCAATATATTTAATTCAAAATATGAGCACAAGAACTTATAAGCATTAAACCCTATATAAAACTCTAAATTAGTAGGAATAAATAGGATTTAAAAAGTGAATAGCTCATTAGGCAAAGTTGAAGGGGAAATAATCCATGAATTAACTATTATCATAGTACCTTAGCAATTTCAACACATGTTTTCTGAATAATTAATTAATTTTGAATTTTGACAAATACAATATTCTTGAAGATTTCATATTTTCCTTCACAAATTGTTATAATTTGAAACAATTTTTTTTTTGAAAAATCTCAAACTTCTGAAAATAATACAATTAATGTGGAAAGTTGCCAAGGTAGTAGGGTAGACCTTACAAAGATGGAGAATTTGTTAAGGAGCAAAATTGATTGGACCATCATCAATTTTTTTGGGGAACATTGGGCATGCCCCCAATAGAAGCACCTCTTTGGACCCCTAGTCGCACAATAGAAACAAATGTGCTTCCCTAAGTTTCACCTTTTCACTTTATATACATGGGAGTTGAACTTTGGGCCAATCAAAACCTAGGTGCTATTGGGAACATCTTGAAGAACACATTTGGGAACACTTTCGGAACTAGGGAACCCTTTGAGAGCTTGATGGGAACATGATGGGAACACAGTTGGAACAAGGGAAAAGAAAACAAAAAATCCTCCTTCCTTATCACTAATTTGGTCATAAGGTATCACTATGATGTGTATAGATATGGTTAACACATGTTCAATCAAATTTAAACTTGTCTAATTCCTCATCCAATAATAACAATCACTTCAAGAATTTTTTCTCTTTTTTTCTTTTCTTTTTTTTAAATTTTTGGGTTTGCTTTGAACATTTTATCACTATCATTAAAATGTTCATATGGTGTTGGATGGCAAATGTTAGTCACCAATTGAAATGGCTAATGTTAAAAGAAAGTATTGAAACAAATATTGTTGCCTACAGTCAGTTTCCACATTGACAAAATCAATAAATTGTTTTTTCAAAAATTGAATTCACATTTTTTTTTCATCATCTATTATAATATTGTAATATAAGTAGTGAAATTATTCAAAGTGTAGCCTATGATAATTATGATGATTTTCAACATTTCAACTTCATATTTTCATAAAATTTCATTTCACTATTTTGAGGATTATTTTTGGGTGAGGAACTCTAGCGTGAAAAGGATTCTACCATCATCTATTGATAACTATCAAAATTATTATAGAAAATTCCATAGACATCAATTTGAAAATTGTTTGGATTCGTGATGAAGTGTTGCATCCAAGCCTTGATCAAAGGTGCACAAGATGTATTATGACGTACCTACCAATTTTGGTTGTGTTGTTGATTTCTATTGCCATAGTGGTGGAAAGAGAACACTTCAAATAGATCTAATAATAAGATGTTCAACTCTTACAAGAAAGAAGGATAATAATGTTAATGCAATGCAAGTAGTTTTTTTTTTGGAAAAACCATTGTTGACACAATTGGTAAATTAAAATTAATGACTGAAAAAATGGAAAAGTTACAAATGTGTGTCCCAAAAAAAAAGCATAGTGGACATGATCTTTCATCATAAAGTGAAATAATTTTTTTTTATTCAAAAGTTGGACTCGCCTTTGATGGATATTAGTTAGTAGGCTCTAGGCTCTTGTGTTGTTGGCACATGTGCGATTGTCTTTATGGTTTTAGGGGATATAACTTTTTTAAAAACCTCTTCAAGTGTTTAAAAGATATGACTAATGTGAAGGATGATTATATAAAAAGGAAAATAAGTTGATCAATGAGAAACTCTTTAAAATACTCTTAGTCATTTATTTTAAAGCTTTGCTTCTTTCCTTTAGAGCCATTGAGTCTATCTCTTAGGTGCATTATGGTTGAAGGCTAAAGACCGAGAGTTAAGATGCGTGAACTAACTAACTACTAAATAAAAATAAAGCACTTATGGTAATTGTAGCCTTACTTAAGGAGATAAGAGCTCAATTGTCAAAAAAATATTTTCATAATTTTATAATGAAAAGATAAATAAAATTGACAATGGGAAATTCCCCATGTGAAATGAGAGTGTCAATTGAAAGGCCAAATGATGAAGATTCGTTGATTAGTTGAAAAAATCATTTATATATTTTTAAATTAATTTTCAATTATAAAATTCAGTCTGAATTCAATATTTTGTTCTCTATTGGTCTAAAAATTGCAAAATGACCATTGTGCATAACACCTTGTTGAGGCTTTCTCATAGTACCAAAAAGTGTAGCAAGGGGCCCCATGATTTGAAAGGGTTAAGCTATGGTTATAAACAAAACAAAATAAACACCTATCTTAATATTTAGATGTCATTATTGAATATAGTTTTAATATCTTAATCAAACAAGATTATTTTATGGACATCACTAGGCTTATTTGTAAATTGTGATGGTATTTATACAAATCTATTAATCAACAAATATTCATACAAATGTGACTTTAATTTACAATTTAATCAAAATAATGAAATTTGTTTTGATATTAATTGGGATGCTCATAGTTTTCACAAATGCGGGATGGTGAAGAAACACTTCAAAGTCCAATAAGTATATGGCTTTGGGCATTCACGAATTTAACTACAATAATAGGTTTTCTTTAACTCATCATGAACACAACGATTGTTCAATTTGGGGACCGAATTGTCCATTCATTCCAAAAGTGAAGGAGGTTAAAAAGAAAAGAAAAAAATTGTCCTCCCATGCTGAAGGAGACGAAGGTAGAGGAAACATTTTTAATAAAAATAAAAATTTGTCAACCCATTGAAAAGGAGAAAGAAGCTCAAAAAGGAAAAGTAAAAGATTATTCACCCATTCCAAAGGAAAGGGAGATTGGAAGTGCATTAAAAAAAGGTAAAAAAAGGAAATCAACCCTTTCAAAGGAAAGGTAGGTTTGAGGAGGATGAAAAAGAAAAATAAAAATTTAAATTTAAATGCAATCTTTCTAAAAGAAAGTGAGGTTTGGAAGGGGAAAAATAAATAAATTGTCCACCAATTTCCAATAGAGACGACATTGAATTGGGGAGGGGAGTAAATTGTCCACCATTGGGAGAGCTTTGGAAACAATCTTCTATTGCATCTTATTATTGGTTTTGAAAACATGTAGATGAGCACCCCCAAACATTACACCTTTGCAATTGCTTTATAAGCCCTCATGTCTAGGAGATATTATGCTAGGAAGGCCCCATGATAGTGGAACTTTACTCTCTTTACTTTACTAGGTAGTGTCAACAAGTTTTTATATTCTAGTAGCAATGTTTCATTGGAATTGGTTTATGTAGGATGGGTATTTTGGTGATCTATCATTGTGACAATTTTAGAGTCATATTGGATTATAATTTGTCATAGATCAAATTTCATTTCAGAATCATTTCTTGTCGTTGTCTGTCTTGCACACTTTTAATGTTTTGGTTTGTTTGTATATTATTGTTTTTCTTGCACTTTCTCAATATTCTCTTTGCTTTGCCTCTTTGTACATTATTATGAACTTTTCTAATGAATTCAACTTTCATTGACCTTTTGCCTACTAAATAAAAAATAAAAATAAAAAGAACGCCATTTCTCAACAAGTTCAAAGCTCCATTCGCTGGATTCTGCCTCAAGAATGAAAACCATGTAGATCCAGAACATCTGTAAGGAATTTTTAGACCATACCTTTTTCATCTCCAGCAATACTTCAAGTACAATATCTATGGGATCAACTTCAAGTACAGAGACTGGTCTCATGCTCAAGACAAACCTGGCTCACCAGGATAAATGGCTCTTGAACGGCCCATGCAATTTTCCTACTCAGCACAAGCAAGTTTGCTGCAAAAAGCTGGACTGTACTAGAAAGATTCAACTAATAATTTGTTACTTTAGTTCATGAGAAACATTGGAGCATACAAACAGGTTGGGCTCAGAATGGAACTTAAAACTCTCATTGGTTTCAATAATAGAGAAAATGGCTTGAAGAGTTGTAAGATCACTTGGTAAAGGAGAACTTTCCTGTACAAAATCTAAGTAACGCGCATCAACTCACAGAGAATGCCACATCAAATCTATCATGGGTTTGAGATTCTTGAATAAATCTCTGCAAAAGCCAATGAATTTATCGCATAGTACAGCAACAACCTAAGTCAAACTGGAAACCGGAAATCACAGTTGTCGTGACTTAAACTCCCTGGGTAGAGAGATCCTAACATGTTCGTTCATGAGCAGCAATTTGACTTTGGAGCAAGGCCACGGTTTGCAGGTCTGTCTGTAAGTGACATCCCAGAAGGTTGCTGTGCAGGTTGAGCTTTTGGCAACTTTCTTGCTGCATCACATGAACACCAATGTTACTACACTGATATCAGACATCAGTGATATTCATTTACAATAATGGTTTTTGTAACAGTTTAAAGCAAGGGAAAACAAATATCTTCAGATTCTTACAAAAATATATTGCGATGATTTCTTGCACACGGCAAGGAGTTAAGAGATCTGTTTATGAAACATACCAATTTCATAGAAAAGCTCGTTAACATTTTGTGCAGTCTTTGCAGAGGTTTCCATGAAAAACAAACCATTCTCATCTGCATATGACTTTCCCTCCTGCAAGTCAAATCCTTGGACTGTCAGCAGGTATGAATTGTAGATCAGCAATTGACACATCCATAAGCATCACTGATCACTCTGGCAATTGCAAGGCTGTCAGTTTAGCTGAGAAGTAGAAAGCATCATAATTTTTGTCTGAGTCCTATTTAATCACATGGACAGAACTAAGTGGACAATGATCCATTGCCAACACAATCACACACACACTTCCACTGTCTATAACAGAACCACAAGATTACCCTCCACTGACATGTAACTTGAGCATGAAGAATCCAGCTTGGACCAGTGGTGAACATGTGACGAGCATGTGCGGTTTGCCACAACTACTCTCCCTGAACTTGGAACCCATGAAGGAGCTCATTCCTACAGCTATTCTAGATATCCTATAGAACAAAATGTGAGCAAACTGCTGATGTGTCCCTGGGAAGTATGAGTCATACCTCAACCTCGACCTTTCTTTTGGAGTCCAGATCTGCCTTGTTTGCCGCAAGAGCCATCACAAGATTTGGATTGCCTGCATATCAATACCTACCATACTGAGGATAGATACCAAGTTTATATACTGTTCAATGTGAGAATATCAATTCTGCCCACAATTTTGCACAAACGGGTGAAATCCAGAGCTGTACCCTGTCGTTGGAGTTCTTGCACCCACTTCTTAGCTCGATTGAAGGAGTCCTGCCATACCACATTCAGAATATGTGTCAACAGTTTTAAGTGAAAAACCTGTTTTAAAGTTCAAGCCTCCATATAGGACACAAGTATGGTATATCCATGCTGGGTTCCTC
This sequence comes from Sphagnum tenellum, assembly GCA_963921925.1. Taxonomy (NCBI): domain Eukaryota; kingdom Viridiplantae; phylum Streptophyta; class Sphagnopsida; order Sphagnales; family Sphagnaceae; genus Sphagnum; species Sphagnum tenellum. The sequence continues at coordinate 6,675,757 of OY998142.1, forward strand.
ACCAAAGTGACAGCAGTCTTGGAAATGAGCTATTCATCAATAGGATTTGAAGTTTGAATATTCCCATATCTTAATATTTGTGCATTTCTCATCTACCTCCTTTTAAGGTGCCATAATGAGCTGTAAAGGCCTATAACAGGATCTGACACAGGAGGGGACATCACAATGCTTCATTTGAGGCCAAACCAAGCTGGACAATAGCCTATTGGAAGTCATACTGAAGAATTCTACATAATACCCATTCTGGATGTGATAAGGACTCTACACAGGTTCACAGCACAATCACAGGATTTGCTGACTGAAGTATAACAGTGTGATGCATGTAGTGAGTTCCCATTCTCAGTAGCCTCCAAGTATAGGATTCCAAGTACCACTCTTCTATCATCTGTGACGAGATTGAGGCATATATGCTACCTGCTTCTAGGACATCTCATCTATAACTGTGTTGTCTATAAGGACCACAGCTGCCTCCTTACAGGTATCTTCATAAAGCTGATCCAAGCAGTTTAAGGAGACATGAATTGCTGCTGGGTGTGTCAGCTTTCCAATAGTGCTCATTCTTTCTGGTCTGTGAGCTAGTTATGGATCATTTCCCTCTCCACATGCAGCTAATGTAAGCAACACAACAACACTGAAAGGTTTATATCCTGAACATGAATGCAATCAGTAAAAGGAAGCCAAGAAAGTACATACAGCATTTGTTATATCATAAACAATGACAGCTGCAGCAGCACCTCGATAGTACATTGGGGCCAAACTATGGTATCTTTCTTGTCCAGCTGTATCCCAAATTTCAAACTTGACTGTTACATCATTCACAGTGAGCGTTTGTGTGAGAAATGCTGCACCAATTGTAGACTCCTGCACAACAAGATAGACACATTAAAAACCCTAAAAAGCTCAACCTACCAGGAATTCAAATACAACAAATGACCACAATTTGGATACAGGTTGAGTTAGAACTCAAGGTCCCCATGCTGATGATTGATAGAAAATCTGACACTTAAGGCACAAATTAGAACAGAGGAAATCATGCTCTTGTGCAAAATTAACCTCATTGCCCTTGTTGCCCACAGACATTAAAAAGGGATTTCTTGAAAACCAAACAACTGAGATGTTCACCAACAATCTGCTACAAGTAGAGAATGAAGTGGGAACATGAGAAGTTACCCCTAGACCAGAAGCAATGAAGGCATATATGGAGGCAAGGAGCAGAGGGAAGAGGCGAAAACCTGATAGTCAAAAAATTGCCCTTTTACAAACCGCAATACAAGGCTGGACTTGCCAGCTCCCATATCTCCCAATAGTACCTGCCACATACAATTTTATATCTCAGCACCCTGCAGCGGATAATTTTCTCACTCAAGCCTGAGAAAGCATGTCCAGCAATCACAGTGTTCCACTCTAGATCCTTCTTTTCTGTGTCATATGAAAATGACCGGGAGAAAGAAAAAGGCTTTACTTCCACATACATACATCTCCAGCTTCTACAATAAGTGCAGATGCACTACAGATACTAGCTGCTTAAACTTTAGACATGATCACATGTACAATACAGAACATCCATGGGTACTGGATACTCTGCTTTCCTTTGGTACCTGCCAACTTCGATGCAGCCTTCAACAAGCTTGCTATACCTTCTCCCCAAAAACCTAAAAAGTATCAGGGCCATTACCTTCCAAGGTAAAACTGGCTGGTAATGGATACTTCAGCCTTTTGGAGAAACTGGTGGCAAGAATGTGAAAATTGAACAAACATGGACACTTCTGACAGTATATACTCCTTTTGGTGAACATCCTCAATACTAATTCCGCTCTTGTTCTAAGGCAGTGCCGCTCTTTCACATGAAGCGTGAAAGCAAGTCTCCTCCAACACTAGATAACAAACGTGAGATTCACAGCCATGCAATAGAACTGCAAAAGAATAGAACTCACAAGCTTGGCCTGCATGTGATTCGTCCCAGCTGTGGCCATCTCCACAATTCACGCGCTTCACTTGTGAGATGTTTCACACGACGAGCCAAGGCTCTGCAGACCTGGACGTTGCAAGATACAAAAGAATCAACTGGCATTAAAAAAATGTCAGACACCAGGAAGGAACAGGAAAAACTAAAAAAAGAAAACATTCACAAAATGAAACTACAGAACGAGAGAAACGAAGTGTCGAAAGACATAAAACTGGATCAAAACCTAGGAACTTCTCCCAGCTCCAAACTCATAAAACCTTCAGCGTATTCACGCCAGAAAAAAAGCCCAAACGGAAACTGAAGAAGCAAGAAAAAAACTCCCCGCTTATCCGCGCAACTGAAAAAAAAAAAAAAACCCTCAAGCAGGAAAAACAAACCAAAAACTCCACCTAAATCAAAATCCGTTCGACCTCAATTCAACAGATCCGGATGCAAAAAGAAAAAAAAATTCTCGCAACACGGAGGGAACGTCGTCGCCACAAACCCTTACTACATAAATCTGGCAGGATTGATTGTTCAAGAGAAGGGGACCAAAAGAGAAAATAGTTCAGAATTGAAACAAGAGCAAGTGGGGAATCATACCGAAGTAAGAAAGGGATGTGCTGATGAGGATAAGAAGAAGGAGAAGAAGATGCCCGTCGAGACAAAATCCGTCTAATTTCTTCGGCAACAAAGCGAACGTCACGCCACAAACGATCGATGCAACACGCGCGACCGACAGAAGGGAGACAAGAAGAGAGGGAAGAAGAGCGAGACAAGGGGAAGGGGAGAGCCACACAAGCAAGCATCCTGATCGTCCGTCTGGTGAAATCGCGACCCTCCGTCAATGAACACCTTGGAGAATCGCAACCGTCTATACAACGAGAAGCTATGGACGGTTAGATCACACACAAGACGCAATCATAGGATAGCATCTGTTCCATTGCCGTGTCACTTCGTTCCCCAATATTTCCGGGTTTCGGTTCCCCTTAATGTTCTCGATGATGATGCCCGTGTGTGAACGAGGGCCACGGTCCAGTACCACTGCACCACGCGGGGCCCTAAAACACCCGCCCCTAACGAGCTCTGACCAGCGCTCGTTTTCGCTTGTCTTTTTGCACACCTTTTTCGGCCTTGCACAACAAGTTCTGCAAGAAACCACGCAACCCGGTTTTCAGTGTTCTTCAGTTGTTCTAAAAACACTGAGGATCACTTTTGTCAAGTCTTCAGTACTAATGTTCTGGGGCAAGTGACTGGCAGTACAGGCCCAGGAATTGACCCCAGGACCTCCCCTTGCAGAGGATGCAGTACCAACCACTGACATACCATCGGGCAAAATCAAAAGTCTGTAATATATTTAATTTATTGCATATAAAAAGTCGAAAAGAGCAAAAAATTTAAAACCCTGCGGGAGAACAACGCAGTTCTCCGCAGGGCTGCACTGTCAGAGCGAAAGCAGGCCTGGACAGATCGCGTTAGGGGGGTGTTTAGCGTCCCGCCTGCACCAGTTCTCTAGGCTTGTGTGAGTCAGTCAGTCCGGTCAAAAAGCAAGTGAAAGAAAAAGGAAAAGAAAAGTGGAGCTATTATGTCTTGGTCTAAAGTTGCTTTTGCCACTTAAAGAAAAGACCCCCCAAAGTTTCTTTTGCCACAATAATGGTGTTTTTTTGGCCGGTAAAAAAACCATCCTTACTTTGGACTTTTTTAAAAAGTTGTCTGTTTATCGGTCCATCTGTTCGTTCGTTTATTCATTCATTCCTCCGTCCGTCTGTTCATCCATCCCAAAGTGAACTTTACGTGCATCTTTTGTCCCCCAGATGTAGATTTCACTCAATTGTGTGGGAAATTTTTGTACCATCCATCCAATTAGATGTTTGTTGTTGCTATTGCTGATCAATGATGAGGGCTTTTTTCTTTCTTTTTTTCTTTTTTTTTGGTGATATCCAAATTTTGGCCCAAAAAATAGCAAATTTTTGTCAAATTTACACTAGAGAGACAGAAATTTCCAAAAAATAAAATCCCATTTTTGGATTGAGAAAAAGCAACAGATTTTGTCAGAAATAAAATCACTGATCATGAATTTTAGTATTTGTTTATTTCTGGCGAAATTTTGCCACTTGGGGATAAATAAAAGAGAAACCTTCCAACTTGTGAAAAAAACCCCCCAAATCCACCATATTTCAAAGGAAAAAAAAAATTGAAATTGCTCGTTTTTCCAGTACCTTGCATATATCACCAGTAACATTTGTAGGGGTTTCCAAAAAAAAATTTAAAAATCCTTTCAGGCTGACCTGTAGCCAAATTTGGCTAAATCCTCCAGTGGATGATTGCCAGTCCACCTTAACCTTTATTTTAGCTGGCTATATATATAATAATAATAATATAATAGCCAGAAAGGGAAACTAAAATTAAAAGTGTTGAAATCAAGTTTTTCTGAGATTTTCAAATAACTAGAATTCAACCATAATTTCACAAAATAAAAATTTAAAAAATACATGGTTCATTCAAGTAGGTAACCAAATATAGAGAAGAATGTTTTAGTTTTTATTTTTTTTAATATTGAGTGTCTAACCAAATTTGGCTAAATCTTTCGAAGGGTCGGGTCATTGCCACTTTAGCTACATCACAAAATTGACAAAGAAAACATTTGTCCACCTACCTCACAAAATTGAAAAGAGAATCATGATGGGATATGAGCCTTAAAGAAAATTTACTCAAAGAAGTGTGATGGCCATAAAGAAGTACCTAGTAGCTAAACCAAATTGGACTCTTTAGTGGGGAGGGGGGGTGGGGTGGGGCACCTGAAAGGAAAAGATTCAGAACATACCCTGTATATATTCCACCCTAAACCGTATGCCCGTGTATGGGTATATGTATATACGTATTTATTCGGAGGTAAGATTAATACGTATTTGCGGTAGAGAGTCTGGGAAGACGAGCTGTGTAAGTGGGCCATATACGTACGTAGGTGGGCCGTGGCCAACAAGACCGGGGATTTTGGTGGGGCGGGGGAAGTGAAGTCTTCGGTCAAATTGTGCGGCAGGCCCGGTCTGGTCAGACCTTAGACCCGCATCGTCTTCGTCCACCAAAGCAATCAAACCAAATTCCAAAGAAAGCACCGGATGGACTGTCGCGCATAACAAACACTCCTCGCGTGGTCGCCTTGCGTCTCCACCGTCTCTTCTCCTGTGAGAGATATCCTCTTTCTGTTCTCTTCTTGCAGCAAGCACATCGCATTTCTTCCTTCTCTCCGCTTACCTCTGTGTTTTTTTTTTATCACCTCTTTCTGTTGGTTTTGTGTGTGAGCCGGCTAAGTTTCCCTTGGCACAACTCTTCCACTTTTCTCTTGTGGAGTCAAGATTTCGTGGAAGGTTAGGGTGAGAGAGAGGTTGGCTGTGAGTGTCTTGCGAGATTTTGCGACCACAGACAGAGAGAGAGAGAGAGAGAGAGAGTGCGAGAGAGATGAAATCTATGGCGGTTGGGAAGGCAGCGATGTCGCAGGGACTAGAAATGAGCAGGGCGTTGAACTGTAGTCGGGAGCGGGACAATGGCGGGTTGCTGGGTGGAGCTGGAGGTCTTCGCCAATGTAAGACCGACCGCGTCAGGCTCACGGGACTCGCGCCTCCGTCTCTCCACACACAAAAATCCAAACTTGGTGCTCCCTCTGACCCTCTCCGTCCGTCCTTCTGTCCGTTTGTGCGTGTGCGTGTGTAGGTGTTTATGTGTCTCTCTCGACCCATCTCTTTGTGAATTCTCAGAAGTTATTTGCAAAGTCTGCCCAATTTCGACGTCTTTCTGCCCTTCATTCTGTAGTTCTTTTGCGTGTTCCAGATTTCTTAGAGAGCACCAGAATCTCATGATGTTGGACAATTTGATCTGATTGAAGGAGGGCTCTGTGAATCTGTTACTGTTTTCTGTGCACAAGAGCTTGTCTTTGTGATTTTTCCTCAGTGTTTGTTACATAATGGTATTTTTTTTTGCCTCCCTGGGAGACTCAGGAGAGATTAGGGCGGACAACCATGATAATTGTTTCATGCACTGAATTGGCAACTCATCAAGTATGCACAATGATTCCATGTGAGAGAGAATTGACCCTCTGGAAAGATGAAAGAACAGACGGATCCTAGTCCCTTTTATCTGTGGCACTGGTAGATTGTTTGATGAAAGTTTTCATATACTGGGGTTGCAGAGGTGCGGGCAGGAACTGGCAACACATATGGAACAGTTTTCAGGGTGACGACATTTGGGGAATCACATGGAGGAGGAGTGGGTTGCGTGATTGATGGATGCCCCCCGAGACTACCTCTTTCTGAGGCTGACATGCAAGTGGAACTTGACAGAAGGTAAATGAATCTGGCTGGGATTTCCCCTTTGTTCGAGTGCACTATTTTGCAGGACACAACAGCAAATGGTTTCTGCAAATTACTGCAGGTTGGACATTCTAGTCAACAGGTCTTACAATCACAATTCTTGGTTGTGATCCTCAGGAGGCCTGGACAAAGCCGAATCACAACCCCCAGGAAGGAATCAGATACTTGCAAAATTCTGTCAGGCGTTGGCGATGGTCAGTTTTATTGCCCATTATTGATGTAAAATGCAGGAATTGAGTATTTGCTGCTGGGTTTTATGAGAAGTAGTTTTGGGAGAAAGTTCGGCTCTTCAATTATTGAATCTATTGTGTTCCATGTATGCAGGGGTGACATTGGGGACACCAATAGCAGTTGTTGTACCAAATGAGGATCAACGTGGAGGGGTCAGTATCTATCTATCTCTGCAGCTCTTACTGTGGTTCTGATATGCTCCAACTCTAGGAGCCTTGCATTCTTGCAATGCATGTGACCCAAAGCTTAGGAGGAGGTTCGCCTTTAGTCTGCCTTCAGGATTTCGGGAGCAACTCACTTCGTGTAGCAAGGATTGAACATCTCAGAAGCTGTTCTTAGAAAAGTTTTTTGAGGGTGCAAGAGGATGATAACATTTGGGACTTGGTTGTTTACAGGATTACTCAGAAATATCACTTGCATATCGCCCTTCTCATGCAGATGCAACTTACGACTTTAAGTATGGTGTGCGTGCTGTCCAGGTAATAGTAGTTTCCTGAAGGAGACCAAATGCTTGCAGAACATTGGCAACTTATTACATAGGGATTAGCAGTAATGTCAATAATACTCAGCTAGAAACTTATGCTTTTTTGTCAACTCTGAAATGGCCCATGAGGAATTGAGTGTGGATGGCCTGCAGTATATTCATGAAGCTTGTCTTGTTGGTACAATTTGGAGGAATAATGATCTAACAGGAATTAGAAGGTTGTTGCAGGGAGGAGGCAGGTCATCAGCAAGAGAAACCATTGGCAGGGTTGCAGCTGGGGCAGTTGCAAAAAAATTGCTTCAACTGCAGTCCGGAACTGAGGTAGGTGAATGTCAACAATTTTGTGGACATCTGTTACAACTGTGTACAAAGGTGTTAACATGTTGAGCTGGTACCTGATTTGTTGAGTTTGTATTGGAAACACAGGTTCTAGCTTACGTATCAAGTGTCCATGGAGTGTCACTGCCAGAGGGAGCAGTAAACCATGACACACTTACCATGCAGCAGGTAACACAATTTTAGAATGGATGACACCAACTCCCAAATGCCTAATCTCCCATTAGTAACTTCAACTGAGAAATTCTCTAAGAATATCAGTACAGCAAAAGGGAATCCATGATGAAGAGGTTTGTAGAGTGACAGCAGGAAATGCAAGTACTGGAAAGTGTTTGATATGTACTTAAATGTGGACCTAAGAGATGTTTTTTCTGGCAGATTGAGAGCAACATTGTGAGGTGCCCCAATGCTGACTATGCTACCAAGATGATTGAAGCCATTGATGCTGTGAGAGTCAGAGGTGACTCTGTGGGTGGAGTTGTGACTTGCATTGCCAGAAATGTTCCTCGAGTATGTTGGTTCTTATCTTGACTATTATGCTTATTATACTGCATCTCTTTGGTATTTCATCTAGGCTTTGGTGTTGCCTTCTTCACCTGTGCACACTCTGTTTGCATATGTTCTTCAGAGGGAATGTCTCAAGAGGCTATAGTAAGTTCTGAAAATCATGACACTGTTTGATTCTGGACAGGGATTGGGTTCACCAGTGTTTGACAAGCTAGAGGCAGAGCTTGCAAAGGCTGCAATGTCTCTTCCTGCAACAAAAGGGTTTGAAATCGGCAGTGGTTTCGCTGGTATTTTGCATCTTACCCTCCCAGCTTCTTCTGTGTCTTCTGTTTTTAATTCTGTTACGGAGTTAACTTCTGTCATGTTCTGTGTGTCAGACTTGATGAGTACATACCAGATCAATTTTGTTATAACTTTGTTCAACTTTGGTCATCTATGGTAGTTGATCAGCTTATAGGGTAACCCTACTTCCTGATGTAGCCTCCCAAGGGTCCTAACTGAACTTGGGAGTTTCATGTGGAGTGTAGGATCTTTGATGACGGGAAGTGAGCATAATGATGAGTTTTACATTGATGCGTTTGGCAATGTTCGTACACGGACCAATAGATCTGGAGGCATCCAGGTAACTGTCACTCACAAACTCGCATCATACAGTTCCTACAGGTTCCTTGATTGATCAAGCACATGCATCTTTGCAGTGCATTCAATTTAGCTTATGCATGGAAAACATTGATCCATGTCTGTCCCCACTTCTTATTTCATCACTGTTGATGCTGGAGTTGATTAGTTTCTTTTTTTCTTGTGATTGATGTGTCCTTGCAGGGAGGCATTTCTAATGGCGAGACAATAGTGATGAAGATTGCCTTCAAGCCCACTTCAACCATCACTGTAATCTTCTTGAACTTACAAAAGCCCTTGTCAGCTTTGCACAGTTGGTTGGTCTGTAAATGGAGAATTTACATCCAGACTTCAGGCAAATTAGCAAATGTGTTGTTTCACCAGTCATGATGGTACGATTGGCAAGTATAGTTGAAGATAATGCTCTTGATTTTCACATTGTATATACTCAATTTGTGCAAAAACTAGTGCAGATTTGGATTGCTACTCATCAGTGTAATCTCTGCATGAAAACAGAGCAAACAAAAGACTGTGACACGTGACAGGCATGAGACTGAGCTAAGAGCCCGTGGCCGTCATGATCCTTGTGTTGTCCCTAGAGGTAAAGGCAATGGATGAAAATACTTGTGTGGAATGTCCTTGAAGCTTTATGACTGTGCATGGCTGTTCTACTGTTAACAGTAGATGTGGCATGTAGCCAGAAGTACAGGAAATATGGAAAGGCAAATGAGGAAAACAATTTTCTCATAGAAGGAGCAGACCAAGGATACAGATTTGGAGGAGAATTGCTTGGTAGGAGTAATGAATGTTGATTGAAGAAACTAACAGTTGGGTGTGGTGATGAAATGCAGCGGTACCAATGGTTGAGGCAATGGTTGCCCTTGTACTGGTTGATCAATTGCTGCAGCAGTATGCTCAATGTCAACTACTACCCATAGAGCCTGTGCTCCAGGGCTCAGAGAGAGTACCAAAGAAGGCCCCTTCAACTCTCGAACAGGCAGCCATGTTCAGTGAGCACTAAGAAGCTCCCTGCTGCAGCTGGGTCTCATTGCTTTTGCCATATTTGGTGTGAAGGTTAGGTACTGTCAGATGCAGCCCCAAAATACACCATCCTTACCCTGCTAGTTGATTTGTTCTATTTATTCTCTTTCCATAAAAGCTAAGAAAGCTCCGCAAATATCATGAGAGACATAGAGTATTGTACTTATAGATCATCAATGGGGTCATTTTGCATTTTACAAAACTCAAGGGTTTATCCAAGAACTTGTATTGCCAGATGCACTCTCTCTCTTTTCACAAACTTGACACCCTGCATTTTAACAGACTCAAGGGTCATGTACTTGTGCTTAAAAGTTCTACAATAGCTTAAAAAGGCAGGATTGCTTACTCAGTAACAAACTTTTACACCAATTAGGTGGGGTGTGTTGAGCAGTGCTCCAAAATTGTTGTGTGATTTCTGTGGTCCATCACAGAAAACAATATGGCATTTTCTAAGAGAACTAGAGGGGTTGGCTTGTGCACTTTGGCACATATTGTTGTAAGTTGTAACCTAGATTTACAAAGTATTTTCATTGAACTTCCAATGACAAAAAGTGCACAAAATTCAATAGCTCCTGCACCATAGGTGTGAAAGTTACTAAAACATCTTGGTGCACCTGCACTCATTGTGGGCTTCCCAACAGGAGCCAGAGTGCACTCCAATTTCCCTAAAGTTTTAGTTTTTGATTTCTACAGGAACAAATGATTCTCTAAATTTGTAGGCGTGATTAAAAAAGAAACAAGGAATCTGCTACAACATATTTTCATTTTTCTTCTTTTTCCAGCCAAGATGCAAAATTTCACCACTTTTAAGAACACTGATTGCTGGTAATATCAAGAGCACAACCTCGATTCCCCTAGAATTTTAACTTTTGGATTTTATTGAAATCATTGCTTCCGAGTTAGTGATCCCCATGGGCCAGCACTAATTCCATTGAGCCCACTTCAAGGTGGGCCCAAAAGAGTTTCTTACATTCCTCGACAACATTATCCACTTCAGCCATGTAGGATTTCATGCAGATTTCACCAAGGATTGTATTTGGAGTCTCATGATTGATCTTATTAGGTTCAAAATGCATTCCAAGGCACATGAACAAACAGGAGGCATGGTTTGTTGATACCTAAATTTACATTTTCCAAGTAAACCACACAAAAGTTTACATTTTCCATTTTGCATTTTGATCTTGGATTCCTACAATTGCAAGTCCATCTGATTTGTGTGCATGATTTCATGTGTGACTTTTGATAGTGTTGGCTGCCAATTTACACAACAAACTTTTTCAGCAATATCCATTGTAATGCTCAGGAAGTGATTCATGAATGCACCCAACATGGTGACACCACAATCATCAAGACATTCTCTGAGCTGCTTTGCTTTCAAAGTCAGGTTTGTAAAAGCATCAACATGGACAATTGCAATACTAGTAGCAGAAAGTGAATCTCCAGCACTGCTTGCAAATTTATAAGAGCTTTGTAAACACTGTTTGAAGTTCATGCTTGACTCATAAAGCAACCTATCCAGATTGTTTCTCCAATCAGAACACACCTTGCTGAAACAGAGTGCCCCTTATCACATAAATACTAGAGCAGTACCAAAGCATGAGACCACTTCGGTCAGGTGCATGCCCAGGTTTGGATCACTACAATGACTATCAGTAACCTCACCAGCTACTTCCTCCAATTACATACTGGACTGCTATCAAAATATGTTGCCACTAGGCAGATTCCACCTCACTGCTGACATCCTTGCACGAGAAATTTCTCTGAGAAGATTGTCTCTGGGCATTGATCAGCTATATTGACATTGCAGGCTCCTGTTATGTACAAGACGTTCATGGGTAGAGGTCGGCAAAAAAGGGACCAGGGTGAATCTTGGGACTGAATGGAAAGCGTCCAACTTATTAAACATCACAGTTTAGTCATGGACAATCCTCAAACCGATCCAGCATAGGCTTCTGATGGCTGCAAAACCCAGAAAATCATGAGTTGGACCTCAAGCTCTTAAACAAAGCCTAATAGTTAGACTTAAGCTCCATACATCTTTTGAAACCAGAACTAATCCTATATGAAGAGGATGTTGCTCCTTTAAGCTATGTGAAGGATCTAGAACTCACTGTAAACACGGAGGAGGCAAGCTAAAACCAGAGAATACCTTGTACAAAAAGGCCTGTTTTGGTGGGATTGGGAGATTTGCATTCACTGATATGCACTATAGCCCATGCAAGTATTGTTTTTTGCATTGTAGAATCTAAATCAATATTCTACATGCAAGCCTGAGGAGTTTGTACCAAACTTGAGGTTTCTAAAGTTCACCATTGGGAGCTGAAACTTGTTTGCTACTCTACTATTTGAGGTGGCTGAAATTCCTTGATTCCAATCTGGTCTGGCTGCTGCTGTTGAGCCACCCTAAGATCTAATTGATACAAAGGAAACAACTCATAGGTGAAAGTGTCAGAATTAGGGTCCAGTACCTTGAGATATAGCAATCAATCATGATTATCCATGGCCAGGATCAGTCTTCAATAAATGGCTTAGCTTGCGCTCCTCCATTCTCTTCTGCATTTCCTCTTCCCATGCCTCTCAATCATTGTATCACCATGAACTAATAAGATTCTAGGTTGCACTGAGGCCTGCTCAGTTCCTCGATTTGGGTCCTAATTGTGGGTGAACAAATATCAGTTACTGATTACAGTTCAAATGCAATTGCATGCAAAAGTAGAAACTCATAACAATTGACAGAGTAAAGAGTTCCTAAAACATGGCAGTGGAATAGATGCCAAAGTAATTTAGTTGCAACCTTAAGTGTCTCTGTGGTTTCCCTATGTTCAGTTCTGTTAGTGTAGTTGTGATCAGTAGTTGTGCACACACTACAAGGGCTGAACATTTAGAATATACAGAGTCTGAGGAATTGAAACCCTCCTGACTCTAATTACACAAATGCTTGAAAAAAACAAAAGCTAGCATCTCCATATGATCCCTTGATACATTACTCAGTGACTGCATGTGATGTCTCCATCAAGAAACATGGTGCAGTGAAGCTCAATCCCACATAGAGAACATTTGATTGCAAAGAACAATAATGAGTGCAAGTTCAACCATGACAGGGCAGAAGAATGGGAAAAAGGGGTTACCAACACACAGGCACGATAAGTTTCCCATTCCACCATACACTCCTCCTTCTCCCACTGCCCCTTCACAAATTTCTCTGTATACCATCTGGTGTCACCCCAAAGCAAAGTTGAATACCCTGCAATTTTCTGTCCTTAGGTCTAGAAGGGTAGATACAAGACTAAAAAACATATGCTTACATGCTTGCTTTGATACTCACACACGAGCCATCTCCCTAGGTGTATGACCTCCAAGATCTCAGTCAGATTTCAACTTCATCCAAGCATATGCATAAGCATATTGTTGTAAATTCTTCAGACCTGAGACCTCAATTTTCCTTCAGCCTTTGTTTCAAGTCTTAAACACAGCTCCCTAACCAACAAAGAGAAGAACATTCTGAATGTAGATGTAGATGAAAGCAAGCATGAACTTTTGTAAGTATTGCTACACAAAGGTTGCCGTTAATTATGCAGTAGTCTGAACCAGCACCTTGGCCCTTGTAAAAAGCTTGACAATCCCAATGGAAACCTGGAATTTCTAGCTCTCACAAAGTCATTTGGATCAGGAACTAATAACAAAGAAGCTATCACATTTAAAACAAAAGTCATTGGGGAGAACTCATGGTTCCATATACTAAACCTTTCTCCTACTTCTGAGATTTTTCAAATCCCTTCACAATTCAGAGTGATTCCTAGAAACATTGCTTGAATTCAATATTGACATCTCTAGATACTACAAAACCGTCCCTTGCATCATGGATGTCGCTCTCTCTTTAAATCCTCATTGCCAAGCCAGGTTCAGCAGATTCATCAGAAGCACCTAAAACAGTGTTTTCAAAAGCATGATAATGTCTGGAATATCAGGACCATGCTGCAATCATCTGATGTATGGGCACATTATGAACAAAAAGTTCATGAAAGATGGAGTCTACCCAACAACATTTAGGAAACCCAAGTTAGCAGCAACAGAGTGTGACTATTGGCTTTGAAACTTGGATCCAGACCCAAGCTTGTTTCTTCAGTAGCAAGCTTTGGGCACCCATATAACATCAAGAGCATGAGCCATGCCTTTTGATTTTTTACATTAATTTGGACGACATCTCCTAAAGATATATAAGTCCTGCAATGATAGAAACCATGCACTCAATCTAGAGACTTTCAAGGTGGGGAAAGAAGTGATAACACAGCATGCAATCTTGCAAGATTGCAGATTGCAAGGAGATGTTGACATCTTTCTTCTTAAATAGGAAAAACAGAACACTTTCATTATTATTTTTTCGCTCAAGGTTATGCAGGAAAAAGCTTACTATTCATTGGGAGGCATGTAATCTTGTACATGAGACTAGATTCCTTGCCACTGAAAAGCCTGTCTCTATTGAGGGGAACATGAGAATCCCAGGTACACGAGAAATCTTAAGCAACATGATAATAGGAATTATGGCAAGCTTGACAAACTCAGGTTGAAACCACTCTAATCTAACCTGGTTTCCTCACTGATTCAGTTCCCACTTCACATATAGTTCTTCACATAGTTCCCAGTATGTGAAGCTTTACTTCTGCAAATCAGTTGTCATTGAGAAGTGACAAACCCCGTCATTTTGGGCAGAATTTGAGCCTGAATAGTGTGAAGCCTGAATAGTGTGAAATCAGATTATGTTTGAACTGATTGTGCCTTAACCCAGAACACACAATTCCTTGAAGAGCTTTTTTCATATTGTGAGTAAAAAAAACAGCCTTAGCCCGCGCCAATGTCCGCAGAACGAAAAAAGGAGAAGAAAAGATCACAAAGGGAAACCAGCGGCCCAAAACTGAGAAACCCTAAAAAAGAGGGGTAGACAGGAGACAGAGAAAAAGGTTCAGAGAGCTTCTTCACTGACCGATTGAAGCAGTCATGGTAAGCGGATTTCAGCGCTCTGCAATTGGCAATGCCGTTCTTGCTTTTTCCGTCGTCGTCATCCTTGTTGTGAGGAGCCTCCCCTTTCTTCTTCCTGCTTCTTACTCCCCCCTCATCCTTCCACCTCATCCCCAACTCCACCCATGCCATTCTCGTACACTTTTCTACCCCCCACTAGAGTTCTCCGTTCACATTCTGCGCGACTCAGTCCGTCCGTCCGTCCGTCCCCGATCCAAACTCCTTCTCCTCCTCCTCCTCCTCCTCCTCCTCCTCCTTTTCTCTCCCCAAAAAAACGGGAAAAAAAGAGAAAAAAAACAATGCAACTACAAGAACAGCAACATCTGGAGCTTGCAAAGCTCACAAATACGCTGGCTGCTGCTGCTGCTTCCGGTGCGAGTAGCGATGTCGCGATTGTGGCGATGACGCAGAAACGACAAACACGATGACGAGCGGGATAAGTATTCCAACGCACTCGCTACTGTTTCTACGACTGTGCGCTTTGGTACCTATCCTGCGCAATAGCCCTTCCACGTCCCAAAGTCCAGATCCTGAACGGGTTTTCCGTCCAACTCCACATGTCAAACTCCTCCAATCCATCCAACTCCAGATGTCAAACTCCTTGGCCTTTCACACTAGATTCATTATAGGGCATAGTAGCTTAATAGATTTTGGCCCCTAGGTAATAATAATAATAATAATAGGTCTATTTTTTATATGAGGATTTTTGCAAGATGATATTTTGGCTTGTGTTGAACCTTGAGATTAGTTATAATAGAGAGTTATAATAATATCTTGAAGGATTTTGGTTTCTTTATTTTAGAGGATGGTTTTTGAAGATTATATTTTTGCATTGGTGAAATATATATTTGAATTTCCATAATTCTTCTTTTGCCTTAAAATACATTTTTAATGTAAATGGCAATGTCGCAATGTGACACACCCCTTGTACTTTCCAAAGGGGATGCATTCCTCCATTTTGAAAAGCTTTATTGTCTTCTATTTTTAGTTGAATTTAGTTCATTAGGTTGTGTTGTGTGTTGCTTGATGGCTTCTACCACTTGGCTTTCAAAAGATGCATAATTCTTGTGGCAACTAGGTAGTCTCTTTGCTTCGCTTATAATTTGTAGAATTGGTTCCTTCAAGTGGTAAAGCCATTGCGCTACTAGGCTTTGCTTCATTCTTGCACTTTTGTAATGGGTCATAGTCCATTGTCTTTGAAGACTCTTTTTTGCCTTGCTTGATTTACAATGTTTGAACATGTTGGTCATGATGTTCATGTATATAACTCCTTTTATAAGTTCTCTTTTGCACTTTCAACTTTTGTTGTCTATTTTATGGTCTTACCCTTTTGCAACAACATATAATAAAGAAGTGACATTGGAGTTTATTCTAGTGTTGGGCTTGATGTTGTTAAAGAACAAGGTGTTAATTCTCTTTTTTAATCCTTAATTTTGTTGGATGTACTCAATTTTGTTAACATCTTAATAAATTAATTATGCATGAAATTGAAAGCATTATGAAAAGCATGTGATGTGCAAGTTAAGAAAAATGATTTCATGGAAGGAATGAAGGTTCAAATGTGGAAAGTATTTCACCACCATTTCATCTTTCCCAACAATCAACTTCCATGGATTTGTCAATTGTCTCATAAATCAAAATTGTGGAAATGCTTTATATTGCTTTGTTTTGGGTGTTCTAACTTCCATCTTAAAAGCGCCAATATGTATGTTGAAAAGTGAAAGAAGTTTAACAATGGGTGTAAACAGAAGCAATTCTAGGAGAAAGAAAATATTCACAAAGTTAAACAATACATGATATGTAGGTCATGGAAGTTGTTTGAATTCTTCAATGGTCCCTTGAATCACATTGGCTAAACAAATTAACATCATATCTATTTGGACCAATGAACTTATATGCTCATTTTACCTAACTTTACAACCTTTCACCATATGAAACATGTCGTCATGAATATGATTGTCCTTAGAAATGTCCATAAATATATTAGAATGTATCATCCTCACATCATTTGAAGCTTTAAAGGATATATCCAAATGGGGAGGTGTACAAAAATGGTGGTGAACCTTTCATGATTGACATAGACTTACCATGCTTCATAATATAATATGTTTTTTTCTTGTATAACAATAATGTACAGAAATGTAACGAAAAAAAACAAAATAATTGATCTTTGCACAAACTTTTTAATGCAATGCCCATTCACTTGTGCAACAAGCTTATGGAGTAAGATGGAATTAAACATTGAAGTTTTTTTTTAAGTCATGCCCTATTGGGCTTAGCTTTCACCTCCCATTCGGTGTCTTAACCCCTTATTGTTATTGTTTGCAAAGTCTTGTAGTAAGGGACCAAATTTTGAAAACCTAACATCAATTCGATTCCAACAAAAAAAATTTCAACCCATGGGCGTTGCGCACTCATAATTTATGCTATAGGTGTTATATCCAAGTTGGGGAAGGCCTAAAAGGGCTAGGAGCATTAAAGAATAGGGGTTAAAGGTTATTTGGCTATCGGGTTTTATGCATATATAGGTTAAATAGCCATATGGATTTTATATGGTTATATTGGCTATATGGCCATATAATGGCTATAAGGTTATATGGTTTTATAAGCCATTTGGATATATTGTTACATGGCCTATGGGTTATATAGTTATGGGCTAATGGGGGTTATAGGTTATTGGGTTGGAATTTTGTGTTTTTTATTTTAATTTTTAATTTGTAGGGTTTTAATTTGTTATTTTTAGGGTTTAAGTTTTTAGTTTAATATTAAAGGTTTAAAACTAAAAATTTTGAGGTTTCATTCTTTTATTTTGTATTTGGTTTTTTTGAGCTTAAGTTTTGAGTTTACTTTATAAGGTTTAGGACTTCAAATTTTAGGGTCTTTTTAGGGTTTTTGTTTGGTTCTTTTAAGGTTTAAGGTTTAGTTTTTAAAACTTAGGACTTGAAGTTTTTTAATTGGTCTTTAGGATTTGTGTTTGGTCTTTTTAGGGTTTTAGACTTGAAATTGTAAGGTCTTGTTTTTTGATTTTTTGTTTGGTTTTTTAAAATTTTAGCTTCTGAGGTTTAGGACTTTAAATTTTAGGGGTTTTGTTTGGTTTTTCTAGGGTTTAGGTTATAAGTTTAATTTTAAGGTTTAAGTTTTGAAATTTTTGATTTTCATTTGGAAAGTTTGTGTTTTGTCTTCTTAAGGTTTAACTTTTAGGGTTTAACTTCTGAGGTTTTAGATTTTAAAGTTTAGGGTTTTTTTTTAGGTTTGTGTCTAAGGTTTAAAATTAAGGTTAGGATTAAGGTTTTGAGATCTAAACTTTAAGGTTTATCATTTGAAATTAGGGTTTAAAGTTTTGATTTAGAATTTAGGGTTTGAATTTAAGGTTGGGGTTTTAAATCGAAAATTGAAACTTTTATGGTTTAATGTCTAAATTTTAGGGTTTTCAGTTTGACATTTAAAATATAGGGTTTCAATTTCAAGTTTAGGGTTTTAAGGTTTAAATTTAAGGTGTAAAATATATAATTTAGGGTTTAAGGTCTGAAATTAAGGTTTTAGTGTTTGGATTGTAAAAAACAGAGGTTTTCACATCATACTACTTACTAATTGTAATTTTAGAATTACCCTCACCTATGTTTTCAATTTTTCCTTTGAAATCATTCCTAAATTTTTAGTTATTTTCAAATTGATTATTTTTATTATTTTTATAATTTTTTTCTCACTATTAATGTCCATTTTACCTAGTAAAAAGGCATCACAAACATCAGATGTAAGGAAAATTTGACTTGCCATGGTTACTATGTTCTTGGAATTTATCGTTATTATTTTCCCCTTGTTTTGTTTTTAAATAAGGGTTTACAACTTCACAAAAGTGGTCATATGAATAAGGTTCAAGGAAACCACATCCATGGATGGTCCATTTGAGTCATTGAGGGGAGGGTTAAAGCTATGGCTAGGGTTAAAAATTGGGGTTAAGATTACCAATGTGTCATCAATGAGGCTTTGTTGTCTCTAAATATAACATTTCAACTTGCATGCCCATTTGCAGTTTTCAATCATTCAAAAACCTCATCACATTGCAATGTCACCTATTTTGAATCATCCACATTGGAGTTATTCATCCTTAAATCCTTCAAAGTTTCCCATAAATGATACTTCAAGATCTCTTTGATAATGAGGCTTCAAGGTATTCTTTCAAATACTGTTGGTAAACATATTTCCACACAACATTTGGGATTAATCAAGTCACTTTTTTTTTTCCTAGTATTATAGGTAACAAAATCAACATTGTACAACACTAATAATGTGTTGAACTACATGGATTCCACCATTTGCTAGAACATATTGTCCCAATAAGGTTTTTTTTTGTTTTGTGCAAGGCAACTAATTCAAATTTTCAAGTTTTTACCATGAAATCGCCAAGTTTTAGAAAGTCGACAATTCATAAGAAAACATGTCGCATACAAACTCAAACTTAAACGAACCCCAATGGATCATAATAAAATGGCCAAATGAACTATAAACATGCCCTACATGGCTCAATGAAAAGAACCACCTATACAAACCCAAACATAACTATATCCAACCCCCATATGAGCTACCAAGTGCTACACTTACTTTCAAGTTCAAATAACCACCCATTTAAACATAAACTTGCAAAACTAGAATACATCATAATGGATATTGCCATAATTGCTTAAAGTACATGGTTGGATTTACAACCAAAATCTTGATTTTTGAAATCATTTAGCAAGCAAATTTTTAAACAATTGATTTTCAATTGTCAATGTTATTCAAAAGACCACCATAGAAATCTTTGGGCTACAATTGTGCAACAATAAGAGATGTGATATTTCACAATGTTTATGACATGTTATTCCACAAATTTGCCCACAACCATATGTTAATTTCAATTTATTCAACAAAAGTGCGATGTCATTGATGGGTTCATAGGCAATTTTGAAAGAATATTTTTAACCACGAATGCATTTGTTCAAAGAGGGAATATACTATTTTTAAAATAATTTACGACTATGGGGATTTTAGAAGGAGCTAAGGTTTGGGGTACAATGCAATTTAAAAGTTTGTTGAAGCAAAACAAAGTTTTCTATTTTTTATTTGGAAGCTCATATTCACATTGCTTCAAAGATTATTTAAACCATCCACTAATTAGGATTTAGAGGAATTCACAAACCTTGTAACAACATACAAAGAATGACCATAATGATAATAGAAATGTTTGTCAAGAGGTAGGGTTTTCAATGAGTTAATAAAAAAACTTTCATCCTAAACTACTAAACCCATGACCTCTTAAATTAGGGTTAAACCTCTCTTTTTTAAATTGCAAAAGTGGGGTGTTGCTACAAACCTTAGAATAAGCAATTTTCGACAAAACTCTTTTTTAATATAACATCATATGTCATGAACACAAAAACAAATGATGAAAAAATAGGTCTAAATTTAAATTCAAAATATGAATTAAAAGAACTATTAACAGAAATTTTAATATTCATATTGACAACAATAGATGAAAAAGTCATTCCCCTAAATGGGGGACTAAATGGACTAATTTTAAGCAAGGATAGTTGCACATCATTCATTTCATTTGGCAATGGGCTTGAAATCTCCAATCCCATGCAATCTTCTTTTTGTATTACCATAGCTTAAACATTTATTTAAAGGGTCAAATTTTTAATCATAAATCTAGAATTACCCTAAATCAAATCAAAACATGCAAGGTGCAAACAAAGTAAAAGGAGCTAGTGGTTCCAAGGTTAAAATCATTTCCAAGGATTGTGTTTGACACATGGCATTCTTGTGTTGATCATTTTTATTAATTTTTTCACTTTCATATATGGTTTACAATGGTGTTTTAAATATGCTAATTTTAAAACTATAACTTGGTTTATATCATTTATATATGATGCATCCATGCTTTAAATTACAAACAAATGAATAACTTCTGCTAAAAACACATTTTCAAAATTCAAAATTGTTAAGGTCAAATCACATTTGAAACAAATATGCTCAAATGCACTAAAAATTTAATCTCATCAATTTCAAGTGTTTTTTTTCTTTTATAATCATCTACGTTAAGGTCCTTTTCAATTTGCTCAAGCCAAGGAAAAGGGTCATTGCAAACTACATGATTCTTTTATTGAAAATGGGCATGAACATGGCCATAACTTCCATAACTAAAATTGAGCTTTAGTTTAATCCAAATATATATTTTAAAATCCCCCTATATTTTCATCTTATAAACAATGCACAATTTAATCAAAAAATTTGCAAGCCAAATTATATTTGTTAATGATTTCATTCATGTGATCCAAACTTGTCATACATAGTTATATCCCTTGTCTATAACTTTCATATGTCTTAAGAGTACTAAGTGTTACTAAATTATGTTTATGAACACGTCACATTGCATTGAAAGTTTTTTTGAATGACATGTTTTGACAATATAATGACTAAATGACAAAGGAAAAAACTATGGTCCAAGTGAAGTTCAAGACCAAAGTGTAAATGGTGTGGTGGAAGCAATCACAAATTATCCATTTAACATTGATTTTTTTCATCTCTTTCATATTTCATTTTTTTGGGGTGCTTTGTCCATATTCTATTGATTTCCCTTGCTTATGCTAGTTTATTTATCATGCCTATCTTGGGTGATCTTATTCCAATAGAAATTGTTGAATCTCTCTTGTCAAAAAAATTAAGTAGGTTCTTCTCTCAAGAGATTTTTTCAATGCTTGTCACATCACTTACCCCAAATATTGGTTTCAAGGGGCTAGGAACTAATGAATGTTCCCAAAGCATGCTACTAATTTAAAACCCCATTATGGAGGTTCCAACATGAACTGTGTTAGGGATGCGTTGTGTTAATTTGAGAACTGGGTAATCTTTTTCAACATTTAACATGCAACATGGCATTTTCAAAATGATAATGAAAAACCAAACACATGCAACATCCCTTTATGGCAACCCCATCACTTGGTTGTGATGTATCACCTCCACCTCATAAACATTATGCAATAATTTGCTTGAGCACCTCAAACTTGTTGAAATAAGTAGTTTCCTTTTTGTGGGTAATGTGGATTAAGAAAGACCTATTTTCAAGTTTGAAATTCTTCAAACCTAGCTCATATAAGAGGCTGGGTTCCCATCACCCCATAGTTGTGAGGAAGTTTCAATAACAATTATTCACATTAGGGTGTAGTCACACTAACATGTACCATTAGCAATCGTAACCATTGTTTAATTTTTGAACTTTGGATTGTTAAAATAATAATAAAAGTAAATATAATATCTTTTTATAAAATTTTATTGTGAATACATTATGTACATATCATAAAAATATGGAATCAATCTAATGAGTGAAAAATACGTATAAAAACTTTTAAGGCTTTGTAATCACTATTTAAAATGTGGTTAAAAGTAGTTTAAAAGTAGTTTTGGCACTAAAAGCACAATTTGAAAATATTTTTTAATGACATATTTTAAAATATTTTAAAACATAAAACTTAACATAATTGTATCAAGAAAAAGAAAAATTAATTTAATGTTTTTTTGAAAGACGTACTAATATTTTAAAAAGAATATTCTTCAAAAAAAGTAATGGTTTAAGGGGGAATGTGTGGATGATTATAGCATTGTTGGACCCATTAGCGAATACATGGAACACAATTAATACAAATCTTGATGTGCCAATGCCATTGCCAAATTGTTGTGTTACTATTTTCAATGTTGAAACCATTTTCCTTTGATTGTTTCATGGTGCTTTAATAAATATTGCTATAGATTTTAATTAATGTTGTGTGGGTATATCGGTTTTGATAATCTAGGTGGTATAGATATATGTTGTAGAAATTTGAATACATATGGACAAATATATGTGTATGGGCATTTGAGAAACATAACCATCTAAATGTTCAATAAAGCTTGTAAATTTGAAAAACATATACATACTATTGGTCTAGTTACTCAAATTTGATATACAAAAGTTTTTTACTAAGTATTTGTATACCATGAAAACATTTCTTATGTCATTGGGCTAAATGTACATAAGGCAATTATGGTGAAATTTCATTTGATTTCATGTTTTTCATTTCACACAATAAACAATATTTACCTAACCATCATATTTCCATGTTTTAAAATGCAATGAAAACACAACTCATATCACACAATAAATGATAAACCCAACCATCACATTTCCATGCTTTAAAATGCAATGAGAACATAAGTCATATTTCATGATAAATGATAATCCCAACCATCACATTTCCATGTTTTCTTTGTATTTTGAGGTAGAGTTATGGGGGTGGGGTGTGGTGGAGAAGGGGCCATGAATGTTATTTTTTCTTTGCATGAAGCCCTAGCTTTTTTCTGTTTGATGGGTGGGTGGACAAGTTAGGTAGACCCCAAGTAAAACCAAAAGAAAACATGTTAAAATTTTTATTGCCCCAAGCTAATTGATGGGCATGTGTAGATTTGGGTGCACCCATCCAATTGATTGGTTGTTTTGAAGTCTACCCATCTATTTGTTGGGTTTTTTCTCAAAATATGAATGTTGGGTAACTGATTTAATCATGCCCTTATATCATTTTTTTGGAGGTTGTCACTCGTCTTTTTGTATGACAAGGTTTGATATCACTATGAACTGTAAAAAACAATTCATATGATTAATTATTTAAATGATTTAAAAAAAATAAAAATACAATCTAATATATTAATTCAGTAAGTTTGTGACGGGGGTTTTGGGGGGTGGGGGATGGAGAGGCCGATGAAGCAGCGGGCGACTAGTGTTAGTCTGTGACGGGGTTGGACCACCATGATTTTCGCACCGGCTAGGTGTACAAACAAGGACCTAATCTCCACAAAGCATCGTAGTCGTCCGAAGGGAAGGAATGACAGTCGGATCGCATCCCTCTCCCACCGCACCAGAGGCGGATATAAAAACCTTCCCCTCCCCCCCCCCCCCCAACTATCGAAAGAACCGGCGGTTATATAGAGGAGCGTGTTTTTGAAAATTTCCAAAACTTTCGAGAACCAAGGTTTAAAATGTCAGAACCAGGATTTTGGGTTTTTTCACCCCCGTCGGGTAAGGGAGTAAATACCCAGACTGATAACTTGAGGGTACACGCGGTTAGTTCTTATACCCGCACAACGTCGGTCGAGACCACTACGCTAAGTCACAATATTGTTTTATCTATGTGGATATAAATGCCTTAAGGTGGGACCCACGAGTGTTATTTTGGGAAAATTTCCGATTATGGCGACCAAACAAAGCGTTCGAGGTGGCTGGAGTGGCGTAGCCACGGGTGTCCGAAGGTCACGTGTACCACTAGTTATATATATATATATATATATATTCAATAAATCTCTGTGTTTTTTACGGAGGTTTTGGGGGTGGGGGATGGGAGAGGCCGGTGAAGCAGCGGGTGATTTCTTCAGTTAATTCAGTTAGTCTATATGTCGAGGTCCTAAAACCCAGATCTCGTCTGTCCGTCTGTCGAAGTCCTGAAACCCAGATCCCAAATTGTAAAAGTAAAATAACCGCCCAAAAACCTGCCTGGCTCCTCTTTTCTGCGTTTTCGTGAAACCTAGCCTATGAGGTTTTTTTGAAATAACTAGAACCAGCAACAGTTCTTTAATTCTGAATTTTTTTCAAATACCCGGAACTTATGATTCTTTGACTTTGAGTTTTAATTCTTTTAATTCCCATTTTACACATACCCAGACGTGGAGGTTATTCAACATATCAAATACCCGCCCAACACTGCTTATATAATTCTACTTATATAATAGAAATATCCGTCAAAATGATCCCTTGGGGGGGGGTGGGGGCTTCTTTCAACCCCAACCTCTTTTTCGATCTTTAGAAACATCGTTAATTTGCAAAGTAATGAGATTTTATTCAATATTAAAAATATAACATGTTGAAAGGCAAAATATTAAATGCACCAAAAGATTCTAAAATATTTTATAGCTGGAGTACAGAGACAAAACAACAACAAGAGTTATTAATTGGTTGAAACAATTAACGGGTACCCACTAGTATATATATATGAGATATAAATGTTTTTAATTTGCTTGATGTTATTTAAAAACTTTAATTAATGCTTTGATGAAAATTTAATAACAAAAATCATAATGAAAGTAATTTTCAATTGATTAATTTGATTGTATTGTTATTGCCTTTTATGTTATAAAAACTTATTATCGCCCTAATAGATGTGCATGTATGATTTGAGCTTTTATCAAGCATGTATGGGGGCAAACACAACCAGTTGGGCCTTTTGGGGATTTGCAATGTGAATTCAAGGGGATGACACAACCTACATGGGGAATATTCCATTCAGAATATGTTCAATTGTTCAGATTTGGCATGTTGTTAATTGTTCATGTTTAACATTTGCATATTTCATTGTGTACTGGCCAGTAAACCTCCTATTATGTATAGGAAGAGGGCCTAATTACAGGCCCTTTGTGCTTTGAGATCTGTACCGGAGGCCAGTAGGCTGAGGGAACACGTTGAAAATCATGGAAGGAACTGTACTGAGGTCCTTTTCCTCCGTAAGGCAGAGCTGAGATTTTTTCACTTTTTAGAAATAGTGACAAGCTGTCTAATACCTTCCGCTGGCTAGTACCTTCCACAGCAGAAGATCCCCCTTGCTGAAAGCATGTGTCTTCAGGTTCGTAAGGGAGCTGAAAACAGAGAGGAAAAATCCATCTATAGCATACATGCCGCGCCACAACACTGAAAAAACAACAGGGCTTTCCATTCACGATAAGACTTCTGAGTGCCCATTCAGGGTATTTATAGTTGTAAGGTACCTCTACCTGAGGGGTGGTAGCCTAGAGGGTATAGGGAGCTTCAGACCCAAGTCATCATTAGTTTCCTGCTAAATCACCGTCTAAAACCATTAACATACTGCTGTAATGGGCTTAACCAGCACCACCCTTGGTAATGCAGAAGCTCAAGTCAAGGTTGAGAGACTGTCTGGATCAAATGGTCATTGCAATGCATCTGCATCATTCCTCTACATGCAGCCCCTCACCAAGGAAACAAAGAGTAAACCAACATGAAGACACTAAGATTTGTATTGAAAAAGAAAAGAATGATGGTCAAGCTGATTTCATGCTGAATGAATAAAATAATGACGGTCAAGCTGATTTTATGCTGAATGAATGACTCTTCAATGACAGAGTTTAGTTCTGTGACAATGAAGGTGTGTTGATCGGTACTGCATTTGGGCAACAACATGCTTATAGCTGAAGATATGATTACTGCAAAAGAAACAGATTCATTTGTTTCAGTGCAGATAACTGACCCGTTTGGACCCAAATAGGTCCTGATTTGCTCAGCTATAGCTTCATTGGAGTCGTTGGTGGTCCTTCATTTACTTCTGTAAAAGAATACCACTGAGCAAAATCAATGCATAAACCTCCATGCAGGTGTGGCTCCTATGAAATACAGATACCATGGCCATGACTATACAGCTAGCAGTTTGCTCATTGTAATAGAATACATACTAGTGTTACAGGGACAAGAAAAATTGCAGTGAGATGCATTCCAGTGTGCTCTACTACTTTGTCATGTTTCAATTTCTTTCTTGTTCTCAAATTTCCATTGTACAGCTGCAATCAGATTAGCAATTGAATGAGCAATCATGGGGACTGCCACATTTGTCGTGGAGAGAGCTGCTGCGCCATACAGAACTCCAACAAAAGACGCCCTGCATATGTAAAACCCAATTCAAACACTAATTAACATCGCCTGAGATCTGCATCAACAATGAATTTGGGCATGGCTATACAACAGCAAATCTCTATAACAATTTACCACTTGGGGCCTTTTGCATTTTCAACAGTTTCAACTGTTCAGATTTTCAAATAAAAATTTCCCTTTGCCACACTAACCTAGGGGTCCTCCAGAATTAATTTGATACAAGACCATGCACTGAAAGAAGAAACTTGGTCCCCTCTTCAAACTGACCAGTAAATTTCAGAAAAAGTCACTACAAGTTCCTTCATATGGCAATATCACTTCAGTCTGAGCAAAGATATAGGTGAAAAGCAAGGA
The DNA here is from genome assembly GCA_963921925.1 of Sphagnum tenellum. Lineage (NCBI taxonomy): Eukaryota > Viridiplantae > Streptophyta > Sphagnopsida > Sphagnales > Sphagnaceae > Sphagnum > Sphagnum tenellum. The sequence goes on from OY998142.1 coordinate 6,702,375, forward strand.
TTTACCAAAGAGCAAAAGCAGAATTTCGTCCCCCGCTCAAATGCAGAGTTCCAAAGACAATTCCAGAAATTGCTACACCTCGCCAATCTGGAGCAATCAAAGGCAATAGAGCTCCACGAAATAGCAGCTCCTGACAATAACACATTCTAATCTCAGAATCAAACATCATAATGTAGAATATAGAATTACATCTAGTTGTGATAGCAGGCAGTATCTTGTCTCAATCAGAAGTACCAATCATTGCACACATTTGCTAGCCATGTCATAACAGACTCATCTACAACTTCACTTGTAGGCAGGTGCTCATTGAGTTCATTCTGGTTCCACATTCAGATGCTGTTTAGATCAACCTGAGACCCTCACTGGCACCTCCTACATGCTTGGCACACTACTTTCCTTATAATTCCATTCTAACATATGCTTATTTAGCTTATATACAATCCAAACTCACAAGTTGCAGGGTCCATGATGTCCACCTCACTTATGCCTGGCAAAAAGGACACCAGAAGGTAGTCAAATGGTTCCAAGAGTCCCAACACCTGCAGCATCAACAATATCCCTGCCATCAGATTAGTGCACCTAACTAGGAATGCCCATCTCCTTTGCCACAATTGAGATTTCAAATGACATGGCCTACACTTTGTCATGTTGGGTGGAAACATTCTTGAAGCCAAGCTACAGTTGGCGAATTTCAAGGTACTTGAGGTGTGACTGAGGTCAGCAGAGAGCCTTCCAGAGCTCTAAAAAGTACCACACTTTGACACACAATGGATAAGCATGGCAGTTTTAGCAGCTAGTGCACCATGAAAAGCAGAAATCATCCCAGCTTTCCACGTTGACCAAGATGTTATTAGGCAGTGCAAGACTTAGACAACTCCAGTTCAACAGGATAAGACAAATAAGATAGAGTGACCTGTTTGTTTGCAGCATTACTTGATTGGGCATACTCAGGCCACAGTGAGGCCAACAGCTGCCGCATTGAAGCCACTACCACCACAGACCCGATTGCAGTTCCTAAGTGTGACACCTCCCAATCATCTGCAAATGTCCAGTATAATTCCACTCAAACTCAACATTTGGTTTGGATACATCCTATTCCTCAGTATACACAATCAGAATGCTTCCTGGAGATCTATATTTCTGTGTTGGTAAAACTGTTATCTGTGCCAGAGATGGTGGCTAGCCAGCAGACAAAAAAATTGAGTGTGCCTGAATCTTCTGTTTTGTTCAAAACATTAACCAAGGTGAAACAGTGCTTTTTGAAGGCCAGTACTGAGGTGAAAAAGAAAGGACAAGGTCAAGATACTTATGGTTGCTCACAATTAGACACACGACTTCTCTATTATAACAGATAATCACTGTGACAGCTTCCAATAGGGATACCGACACTCCATGATCAATTTTCAGATGGAACATGGAACCTGTGACCAACAGTAAACGAAGTAGTGGTCTAGAAGGAACAAATACCATGACAGAAACCTATGACTTTCTCATTTGATAGAATAGCATGGGTCTGAGGTAATGTCAAAGGATTAAATTCTCAGGAATTGTTTGTCTGCATACATGGCATGAGAACAGTGCAGTCTGGAAAGTCCCACCCTCCTGCTACTGCTGCCCAATGTGAAGCCTTCACAGCACAACAAAGAAAACAGCTTATTAGACTTCACATACACTTCCTTTGAAACCTGCATGTTTCCTGGGGAGCCAAAGGAGAGGCCCCATGAGTACAATACCAAAGTCCACTCACAAAGTTGACAATAGCATCAAAGATATTTGAACATGGAACAATCTAGAAACCATTGTTCACCGTGTTGAGAAGGATACAACATTAGAGAAAGGGTGGCATAGTCCAGCTGTGAAATGGAACACAGAAACCCTCAAAACCTCAGTAGAGAAGGAGAAGGGCACACCTGTCGGATACTTGCACCTGCCAAGGCAATACCTGCTGATGTAGAGACACATGCTCTCAGGACATCAGACCTACTGGCTATGAGCTGAGCACCATCAGGCTGCAGCTGTGAGAGATCTCCTTCCTTCCCATCTAAGTCCCTCCCTCTGCTTGCAAACTGTTGATCGGTACTGCTGACTTCCACCTGTAGCCAGTTTTCAGACACTTTGAATAAAGTTGTCTATTCTGTATCTCCTCCTCAACAACAGGCTTCATTCATCAAGAGAAAGATGATAGAACAGTTGGAAATGTGTATGTTTTAATGACATCATTTTGCAGATCTCTTTCAGCAATGGAAGTGAAGCTTCAAACTCTTCCCAATAGTGATAAAATTAATTGTAAGCTTGTTCACCTGGTCCAACCCATTTGATCCAGAGACTACAGGTGGCGATGCTTTTGACTTTGATCTCCGCCTCTGGCTCTGGTTTGCTGCTACCACAGTAATGAGCACATGACATGCAGATGAACCCTAAACCACAGACAAGAAGTGGATATATATTAGCCTCTAGTGAATGTCTCTAGCCTTGCAATTCTCCAGCAATTCTGAACAAAAAAAACCAAAAGAAGCCAGCAATCAGCTTTCCCTTGAAAAGATCTCCAAATGCATTTCTTTTAATCACATATTGTGATACAAATCTCTTCATGAGACCAACAACCAGAACGATTACCCCCTGACAGAATTTTCTAAATTGTTCCATAATGTGACCATTAACATCATCACTCCACAATTCTGCATGAATCAAATCATGTTCTTGAACACCACATGCCAGTTAATTCATATGTTATATAAGCTTGTTGACTCACAGTAAAAAGAGTTAACCTGAGAAGAAGAAGAGAGAAAGAATGATGGAGCTGTGGTGAGGAATTTGTTTGAATTGCAGCACAGCAGCAGGTCTGCACAACTGCCTGTTGGCAACATACACAAACCCTCAAAGAAGTGTCATGGATCTTAACACACACACCCACAAATTCAGAATAGCAGCTAATGATATTGCCTGGGCCACAGATCCATCTCCCAAATGGAAACACAATTGGTGCTTCCTACATACATATACACATACAAACTTTAAACCCTAAACACAGCTAGCTTTGGAAGGCTGCAAACAAGAATCACCCCAGAAACAAAAACAACACCACCCTCCAGACAAACCAAGAGTACAATCTGAAGGTAGATTCTCGCTTCTGCTTCCTACATACATACATGGATACATACAAGCCCTAAACCCTAAACACGGCTAGCTTTGCAAGGCTCCAAACAAGAATCAGCCAAGAAGCAAAAACAACAACACCCTCCAGACAGCCAAAAGCACAATCTGAAGACAGATTCTCGCCTGAAAGCACAGAAAAAAGAAACTCTGCAACGCCTTATGTGACCTCCCCCGGGGACCATAATGAGACCAAACAAACAAAGGAGGAGAGTATGGTACCGGGTGAGGAGGACAGGCGAGGAGTCGTAGAATGAGTCCATGGACTCCTCCTCCTCCTGATGCTACCACGGGGATCCAGCAATTGTTGAGAGAGAAAAGATGTCCCAAATTTCTTTGTTGTCGCCAATACACTCGCTCCAACTGCCATAGCTCCTCCGAATGGAACAAGATCTTCTGGAACTAGGTTTTGTATTGCGATGGTACAGAGCGAAGATGATGACTCACAGGATTTCTCTTTCCTTTACAGTAGTAGATAGCAAGGGTTTCATGCACAGCGCTGGCGGCAGGGTAACAAGGATACCGCAGCAACGATGTAGTGCGAGTTGGAAGAAGCTTGGAGCTAGGTCGGTAGGAGCGCAAGGTGCAAGAGCAGACAGCAGAAGGAAGGAGAAAGAAGAGAACAACGGTGGACATGTCCGCCGAATACTCTTTGTCGCTGGAGGAACAGGCGGACATGTGTACCCTGCGCTTGCAATTGCAGATGAGGTGCGAAGGCTCAATCCAGCAGTGGAGTTGCTCTTCGCAGGGACCCGGGAAAGGATGGAGTGGCTGGTCGTTCCAAAAGCCGGTTACGCCATCTCTGCTGTCCCGGCTGTTGCCATCCGTCGGCCGTTTTTTTGCTTGCCTAATCTTCTCTTGCCTGCAAGAGTGCTCTACTGCATGTGGGTTTGTTGGAAGTTGGTGCGGAGATTTCGTCCTCATGTGGTGGTGGGAACAGGAGGTTATGTCGCTGGTCCCATGTGTCTCGTAGCAGCTTTGAGTGGCAGCAGCAAGGTGGTTATTCAGGAACAGAATGCCATTGCAGGCATAACCAATCGCATCCTCGGCAGAGTTGCTGCAGCAGTCATCTTCCTTGCTTTTGCAGCTGCTTCACCCTTCTTTCCCGAGGAGAAATGTGTTGTGATAGGAAACCCTACCAGACGTGCTCTTCAACAACCCATTGATGCAGTCATGGCATTGTGCACTTTCTTTCCCTCTGTGAACAAGTTGGACCTCGATGATAATGATGATGATGATGATGATAATGGCAGCACACAAGAGGTGGTTGTGGTGTTGGGAGGATCTTTGGGTGCACAGGCCATCAATGAAGCTGTGGCAGGTCTTGTGCAATCCCAGCTGCAACAGCATCCACATCGCTACTTCATATGGCAAACTGGCACCTCCCACTTCCAGAACATTCAGGCCATGGGTATCAGCCATCCGCGGCTCACTGTTCTACCGTAAGTCATTATGCCATTCTCATGGAGACTGAGATGCCATTCTCAGTATAGTTTCTGTCATGAGATTGCATGAACTTACTCTGCCTCATTGTATTTGTTTTTCACAAATTGTCAGGATGCAATCGACATCTCTATGTTTCTATTATTCCAGTGGGTCAGAACCATTGTAAACCAGCTGCAGGAAAGTGCAAATCCAGGAATGTGTGAAATCAAGTTAGTCCTCTTATGCACACAGTTCTTGGGATAGCAGGTATGTTGATAGAATGGAGATGCTGTATGCTGCAGCAAATGTGGTTGTGTCAAGAGCAGGCGCCATCACTTGCAGTGAGCTTCTTGTCACTGCCAAGCCATCAATCCTGGTATGAGCACATCCACCCAGTGTAGGATTGACTCAGTAGCGAAGTTGGTATTTTGTTTTTCACAACAGCTTTGAGCTATTTTGTACCAATTCAGGTCTCAGAAACTTGACATTGGGAGATAAGAGAAGGGTAGCACTGAATATGGAACATTTTCTGTGGTAATATTTGCAGGTGCCAGCCACCACAGTAGCTGAGGATCATCAGATGAAGAATGCAATGGCAATGGCTGAGGCTGGTGCTGCCAAAGTTTTGGCAGAGAGCGAGCTGAATTCACAAACCCTAGCCTCAGCAATTGATGAGATTCTTGGTTATCACTTATCTCAGTGACTACTCACTATACCTTTCCCTCTCTCTATTCTGTCTTTCTCTTCTACCATCTGCTTCTGAGTGTCAATGATAGCCCTGTGCAGTCATTCAGTGCAAGTTCATCTCTTCCTACTTGACCCATGTGTTGAGGCTGTCCCTAGGCTTCAGGAAATGCTTTTGGTGAGAGATTTAAAAAGTAGTGCTGTAATTGCATTAGTAGATATGAGGGTTTTCTGCCTTTAGGAAAGAGCTCTTCACTGAAATTAGTTCTCAACTGGATTTTCATGCATAAGATATAAAATGTGGTTTTCACAAAAGGTTTGATGATAGTGTTGATGGTGAGGTTTATAGGGGACAAAGCAGGCCAGAAGGTGATGCAAGAGAAGGCTCAAAAGATGGCTGCACCAGATGCAGCTGTGCAAATTGCGACACGGGTGCTCTCGTTGGCTGCCTAATCCTGTGAGGAGTTGCCATGGAGACCAGCATAACAGATGGCACTTTGAGTGACGAGCCCAATACATTCAAGGTATTACTTAGGAAGGTATACATCTTCCATTTTATTGCCTCTGACGCACTGGAAATGCATGTAGCTCTTGACCTGGAATAGATTTTGAACTGTGTGCACATGTTCAAAACACTAGAGGGGTGTGTGTTTCATAAAGTCTGTAGCAGACACACAAGAAGGAAATAAATTATCCTGCAAGGTCATTCATTCACTCCCAAGGGCATGATGTGGTGAAAAACATTAGCACCATGTGCACAATCTTTCAATGGCTGTATAATGTCACTAGGTTCTACAAACTTGCAGGTTGTTTTGCAGCAGACTAAACAAAGGTGTCTCTCATTGTGGGTTGTAGATGAAGCATGATTTTAGAGGTATAGGAATGTTTGTGGGCAATGCAGGCAATTTCTTGCCTCAGGACACTATCTAAACAATTTTGTGGGAACTGACATGTGGTTTCTGCTCCTGTTTGAAATACATGAACTGAATTGTTGACAAAGTTCATGAAGCTGTGAGATTGAATCTATACCCTATTGATGTTCATGCCATGTGTGCGCCCTTCAGGTCTGTATCAGCAGCCAAGAACACAAATGTCATTCGTTTCATGGGACCACCAGGTACTGTTGCTGGAGACACGCTCTTACTTTAGTGTTGACTGCTGTTGCAAACAATGAATTGACATCCAAGAAATAGCTGAAGGATTGATGCAACAGGAGATTGAGAAATAGGAAAAGTCTACTAATTTACTATGTGTTCTTCAAAGAGAAGTTGTTTGCAATAGAATGGAGAATACCATTTTGCTTGAAAGAATAGGAAGAGCAGTGCTTCTTGGCATTTCAAATCTGATATGATGGGGTTGTTGATATAATGGGGATCCTTTCAATGTTTAAATATGTTGGTGAAATTTGTTGGTTGTTAGTTTTGGGTGTGATAGTAGCCAATGTATTTTACTCTTAAGAGGGTGTTTTGACTGATGTCTAGATGGAAAAGTGGTATAATCATTTTCCAATATTTACAATTTAACCTAGTTCAAAACATAATGCCTATGACATGAAAAGATGGCCTAGTGAGGAAATAGTTAGTGAAACCAAATGGTGTGTGAATCTATCTATTTAGGAAGGTATTTGCATGTTTTGTTTATCACATTGACATCTCCCAAACCATGACGCCCCCTATTGCACTCTTGGTAATGTTGGAAAGCCCTCAATGAGTAGGGTTGCATGAAGGTTGTTTCGTAATGTTTAGACCTATGCTGCAAGAGTTATTGAATATTGAACAATTTTGTGATTGCAAATTCAAAAGATCAAAACTAATTTTTTGCAGGAAATTTGGGCCTGCTCTTGGTATTGTTGGAAACTTTTCAATGATTAGGATTTTGTAGGTGATTTTGCAATCTTTAGAGCTAAGGTGCATGAGATATTGAATTTGAATAAGTTTTGTCATTGGAAATTCAATAGAATTTCAAAACTCAAATTCAAATAGTTGGGAAACAAGTTCACACTTGGGCCAATAGCACAAGCCACACTAGTTGTTATGATGTTTGATATGGTGGTGTAGGTTCAATTCACAAGGAGACATTGGAAGAGGAGGTAAGGATTTTGAGCTTTTCAGTCCTTGACTTATTCTCATCATGAACTTGTGAACCTTGCACAAAATGGAAATATATATTTGTGATGGTTGTTATTGATTTCATGAACAACAATTCCAATTGTAATTCATGTTGCAAGAAACTACATACAACAATGTTCCATAACCATGCATAATCAGTGATTTCTAGATCATGATCAAAAGTGAATGCAAGTTGATATTTTGAAGAAAATTTGCCAAGCATTAATGTGAATTCATGGCATGTCATCTATCGGCTAATAGAAAAACTTTTCCAAACATAAAATTCTTCAATGCTCATATAGTCATTCATAGATTTGTAATGTTTTGTGAACAAATTTGTGCATGATCTATCTATCATCTTGAGATGGCCAACTTCCCCATCAATAATGATTAAAGTTTCCTCCTACATTTGCATAAATCATCAAAGTTCCCTACTAAATGATGTGCAATTGTTTGCTTTGAGAAAGCTTCCATAATATCCCAACAACCTACTTGAGTATTGACTTTGTTCCAAATCAACTTCCTCGTCATATTCATAGTATACACAAAAAGGATTACTACTACAATGTCTTTAATGAAATACTTGTTTTGTGAAAATGATTCAACCCAATTGCCCTCTTGAAACAACATCATTCAATTCAAGTTAGTCAATGCCACTGCTTTAAAGTTGAGGCTATTGGCGTGCTTCTCATCATATTTCAACATTGTGGTCAATCTCAATTGAAGATGGTTCAACATTAGGAACTTGTGTCACGCCAAAGTGGAACTCCATGTATTGTCTACAATCACACTATTCATTTGATGCACATTTGCCCACATTTCGGATAGTTTTGCAAATTTGCTGCAAAACTATATAATTATTCGCAGAATGAACTTCCATGGCTTAGATCCATTAATCATACTTTTCTCATCCAATAAGCTTTCATTACATTGTATCCACTCGCATTGAGAAACTTGAGGCAAGGGGCCAAGGTTGAATGAAGTTGGTGTAAACAATCATGTTATTAAATTAAACATGAATACAACTTGCACATTCTTTGAACCAATCATGCAATCTATTTTTGTGACACATGGGCTCCATATTGTTATGCACTCCTAGTAACAATCAACTAATGGAAAAAATGAATTGATTTTGTGCAAATTAAGTTCCATTCAAATGAAAACATGTTCATGACTATGGTGTTGACAAAAAAAACCTTTGAAAACACACACACACACACACACACATATGTTTTGTTTTGTTTATTTGTTTGTCACCTTGTGGGACCTTTCACAATGTTTTTGGTTTTGTTGGAAAATTGTCAATGATGGTTTTTTTGCAAAATTTTGACCAATTGAACAATAGTTATTGAATTTAAAATGTTTTATCATTGGAAATCAATTAAAATTTACAAATTTGATTTTTTTCAACCAATCAATGCGTTTTCATGTCACATGAAAAAATGCATTTGCCTTTTCATGCCATGGGCAAATGCAAGGGGATCTTCCATTGGCCATCATCCGATTTAACCATCTCAAGCAATCAATGCCTCTTCATGTCATATGAAAAAATGCATTTGTTTTTTCATAAAGGGAAAGGCAAGGAAATTTCTTATTGTCGATTCTATCTATCTTATATATAATTACAACATGGTGTGTGTGTGTGTCTTTCTTTTACTTATCTTTTACTTATTTCTTTTTCTCTGACGTCATTTCGCTTTCATTACTCTCTGGCGTAATCCCATTGGCTCTCGTTCCCTGTGGAGTGTTTTGGGGGGTGGGGGAAGGGAGAGCCCGGTGAAGCACGGGGCGGGGGGGGCTAGAGGGGGGGGCCAGCACGGGCCCGGGGGGGGGGGGCACGGGCGGGGGAGGGCAG